>CM069546.1:34325000-34682500 GCA_035773235.1 Eospalax fontanierii | reverse complement strand
TGTATAATGGGTATCAGAATAGAGAAAAAGAAATAATTGCCTTTTTTTCTTAAAAAATAAATGCAAATGACTCAAGGGAGAGTGACGATCCCTTCCCCCCATTTTATCCCAGGTCAGAGCAGCAGGAGAAGACCAAAGGCTTGGTTGGTCTGCAGGAATCAGCCTTAGCCTCCTCATGACCCCAGCCCCATAGAAACAAACCGACGGAGAATCTAGAGAGATGGCAAGTGCTGGCACAGCTCCTATGTACTCTGTGCAGGCTAATTATAGTCACCAAAAAAGATCCTCTTGTCTCTCTAGGTCCTGTGTGACAGACAGCTCATCACTCCAGTGGCATTTTTGTTGGGAAAACCTCATTTCTATTTTTATTATGAGAACTGCTTGTTTTTACTAGTTCTTTGTACATAGATCAAGACATTATCAAGACCTGCGCTTTCCCCAGGCAAATAAGAATGACTAATTTCTCTCTCTATTAAGGACTGAGCTGCCTCCATTGGCTTCCGCTATGTTTATTTCATACTCTAAGACCACAGGGACCAAGAAGGTTAACCTCTCTGGTTCCACACAGCTTCGTGTTCCAAAGGCTTCTCATATTTGCTGCTTATGCTTGTGTTGAACAGGGAAGTGGCCCAGTTCAAATTCCTACTCTGTCCCTTTTCTTTTGCATGTGTTCGCAAGATGGGCTTATTTCTAAGGAAATGTAGCAAAGCAGCAAGAACTCAAAACCTTGGAACTGGAGTGACCTGTCCAGTGTGGGTGCTAGGAACTGAACTCAGTCCTCACCAAGATCAGTATGCACTCTTAACTGATGAGCCATCTTTCCAGCTCCCAAAATCTTGGAACAGAATAAAGACGCAGGATGAGATTTGTAGTCCAGTGAGGTAGAGGGGTTAAGTTATATCACATCCAGCCAAAATGATATCCAATAATAGTGATGGTACTAAAATCCACATGTGGATATTAGAGTTTATTTCATGCTGGGCATTCTGAAAATCATTTACATGCATTATTTTATTTAATCCCTGTGCCAACATTTTTATTCCTGCTGTCACTCATTCATTCCTCATTTAATTCATCTATAAATATTTATAGAGTGGTAAATTATGTTCTAAGGATTGTACAGTGTTCCAGTACACAGTGATTAAACACAAACAAACAGGCCAGCAAACAAGCAAACAAATAGAAAGCAGACTATTTTCTCAGATGGAACTTGAAGTCAACTTATTACCAGAGGCAGAATTTAAAACCATCAGTGCTATCAGGTTCTGGTAAAACTGAGTCTTAGCATTTTCACTTTGGGGCATGCATCCCAGATAAATGGAAACTTACGTTCAGAAGACAATGTTTATGTGAAAACTCATGACGATTTTTATTCATAATAACTAAAAACAAGAATTGCTTCAGATACCTTTCAGCAGTGAATGGTTAAAGAAACCATGGTATATCCATACCATGAAATACTACTCAGCAATGAAAATGAATCAGTTACTGGTATGTACAACAAATAGATGAATGTCCAGGAAATTCTAAGGAGGGAAAAAAAGAAATAACCCCCTAAAGCTTTGGTATTACATGGTTCCAATTTTGTAGGTATCTGCATTTTTTAAAATATAAAGTTAATGTTTCCCAAAAATTCAGAGTTGAAAGGAAGGTGTAGGTAGTAGGTATGCATATGAAAGGACAAAGGGAGAGATGAAACTGTTGTGCATCTTGACTATGCTGGTGGACACAGAAACCTACACATGATAAACTCGAGTAAAACTAAATACATCACTTCCACCTATGTCCCCATACACAGCTGCAAATATAGCCACAAGAATGTGAATAAGGTCAACAAATTAAATCAACATCCATATCCTGGTGTGTGATTCTGAACTATAACTTTGTCAACATCACCACGGGGGAAACCAGGTGAAAGGGGGGTATCTATAATTCCATTATTAATAAGCAATTATCCCAATAAAAACCCAATCAAATCACATTGCACAGTTAATTTTCTGAGGCCAGTTGGGGTATGCACTATACAGGAAGAAAAAAACAAAACAGGATATTAATAGAGATACGGGAAGTATAGATTGTAAGGTAAAGGGTTAGACTCAGGAACAGGTGTTTCATCGAGCAGTTTAAGGATGGGCAGTTGGCGAGGAGGTGGTGGGTGGCAAAGCATTCCAGGAAAGGAGAGTGTGATGGGGTAGAGCCAGGGAGGGCAGGCCCAGGACAGTGTGACGGGGCACAGCCAGGGGAGGGCAGGCACAGGCAGCAAAGGGAGCATGGTATAGAAGAAGCAGTAAAGATAGGTGAGAGTCGTTTCACAGCTCTGTAATAAAGTGAGTGATTCTGGAGAGATGGTTTGGCAGTTCAGTGCACTTGCTGCTTTTGCAGAGAACCAGTTCAGTCCCAGCACTCAGGAAGGGTGGTTTACAACTGCCTGTAACTCCAGCTCCAATGCCCTCTTCTGGCTTCCACAGGTACTGCACCCATATGGCATACACTTATATAGACACACATATACATAAATAAAATAACAATCTTTCGAAAAGTGAGGGGCTGTTGATGCTGATGAAAAGGGGTATGATGCTACCCCTTATTCTGTTGAGATCAAGTGAGGCACAAAGAAACTATATGAAGTCATAGATCTAGGAAGTGTCTGACTCAGTTTTCAACACCAAAGTTGGAAGAGTGTGCAGTGTCCCTTAAAATCAGCTTAAGAAGACTGGGGAGATGACTCGGTGAGTAAGGGCTAGTTGCCCAGCATGAGGATCTGAGTTCAGATTCCCAGAATCCTTGGGCATGTCTGTAATTCTAGTGCTCTTCCAGCTTGGTTGGAGGGAACATGAGAATCCCCAGAAACTGGTAGACCAGCTGGCCAGGCATGAACATCTGAGAACAACAAGAGAACGTCTGAAACAAGACGGAAGGGAAAGACAGAAGCCTGAGGTTGTTTCCTGACATCCACAGGCACACCATGGCACATGCATGCCCATATCCAAGCATCCTCCCACATGCATACACACACATTATACACACACTAAACATGAAAAAGATAGGTTCCTAAAGTTAAATATGCACATTCTACTTAACCCAAAAACATCAGTCTTAGGAATTTACTGTTGGTGCTTGTTACATGGCCAGGTACATTTGTCAAAACTCATGGAATTATGCACTTAACAGGGTCAATTTTCCTGCATGTAAATTATTCTTATAAGCCTGGTTTCCTGCATTAATCACATGAGATAAACAGATACAGATTAAAGCCATAGGAAACCCTTTCTCAGCTCCGGGATGTTCTGGCCCCAGCAGACAACAATACTAATAAGAATCTTATTTTCAAATATACAGTGAATGGAAATCGAATGAAGCTTTAGCTTCTGTGGAGGGTGCTGACTGGGGTGTAAGGCGAGGCAAACAGGGGAAGGGGTACAGAAGATGTGAACAACATAAAGGAAGCCTGTCCTGGAAATACCAGTCATTTCACCCATGAATACTGTGTTCTTAGAGACTCTTCCTCATTATCATCCAGATCATTCCAGATGCTCATACTTGGATAGGCACAGCTGCCTGTTGGTTCAGTAAGATCTGTGCCTCCTCATCATCCCTGGATTTGGATATGGAAACTGAAGAGGATGATTTGGGAGACACACAGAAAGGCAATGGAGAACTAACAGCCAGACCGAGCACTCCGAGGACAGAGATGAATCAGCACTGGGAATCACTGAGGAGAGACTGCAGGAGCAAACACCAGCAGAGTCTGCCCAGCCAATGACTTTTGATGTCCTTAACTTTTCCAATACGTATCTACAACTAGATTTTGTGAGCTATTTCTTGGTTCTTATGAGGAGATACCTTTATATAAAATGGGTTTATGCTCCTTTCATTCATACAGTTGTGAGGAATCTATGTCCTGCAGTAAGTTGGGCTTCCTATAAATATCTGTGGTAAGAAAGAATAAATGTCTCCCACCATGTTAATGCTAATGCATTCATTTATTTCTCTGTTATCAGAGAAAGTGCTGGAAAAAACGAGCAAAAGGGCAGAAGCATATTCCGTCTTCCATCTTTCGAGGCCCATCTCAGCTCGCAAAGGGGAGGGCCACAGCTCTTCAAACCAAAGCACAATATAAGCAATCCAGCCTTCTCCCACAAACCCTGCTTAGAGCCATCCATTGAGTCATGGTTTCTCTGCCTCTTGCTCTTGGTACTGGTTCTGTCCTCGTGCACATTGGGATCTGCATGACAAAAGGACTAAGAAGCTCCAGCAAGCAAGGAAAATGCTTGTGATCTTCCAATACCCCCAGAAAGCATGCCTACAAATAGTAATAGGATTAACAAATGCTTGATGCTAGAGCGATGGCTCAGTCATTGAAGTGCTTACCAGGCAGCATGAGGACCGGAGTTCTGATTCCCAGCACCTACATAGGCACAGTAGCACAAGTCTGTAACCTACGCGCTAAGGAGGCAGAGGCAGGTAGATCTCAGAAGCTTGTTGGCCAGTCCGCATTGCCAAATCAACAAGCTCCAGATTCTGTGAGAAACCATGTCTTATAAAACAAGACAAAGAGCAGCTGAAGAAGACATCCATCACCAACTTCTGTCCCTCACCCATGTGTGCATATACTCGCATACACGTGTGCATGTTTCCATCGGAACATGCACACACACACACACACACAGTAAACCCACGATGTTCTTTGCATCTGTGTGCATACCTATGCGTAATTCTTTGTCACTAGAAACTTAGGAGGCGTACACTAGAGTTGGTCTTATGTCCCTTGTGTATGAGAGAAGACCGGTGCATAGAGTATGCAGTATTTTGCCCAGTCACATGGAAACACACATGAATAGCAAAGGATGAAGACTGCCTGCTACCAGGATGATACCAATGGCCTCGGAATCAGAAACTCATCAAATGAACGTGTAACTGATCTCAGAGGTTCCACGATGCTGCTGCTCCAATACAGTTTGTCTTTAGGAAGTGTAAATACGGCCATACGGTAGCAGATACCAAACAAGAATGATGCTGTATATTAGAAAGAAGTAATCTAGTAGGGTGAAACCAGGGGTGTCACGAAATCCCCGAGAATGGTCATGACACACAATGAGGTATGAAACCCTCAGTGTTAGTAGCCTGATAAGAAAATTTGCTCTAAGACTACAGCCAGTGGGCTCACTGTTCAGTCCTCATGTGCAGAAATCTCAGACAGTAGCTGTTGTCAGTAAGATGTCACTCAGGTTCATTCTCCCTGCTGCAGACAGAGTAGCTCCTGGGCACTGGAATCTAGGAAAGTATATGACCTCTCTCTCATGAGCTTTCACCTACCCATTGTCTTTGGTCAAAAACAACATGACTCCTGGGCCTTCTTTGCACTCTGCAGATTCTGTGCGTGCTTTTGCTTAACCAGTGGGTTAGGGTCACCCACTCTTCATATTCCGGTGACACACAGATGAAGCAGAAAGCCCCTTCCGGAAGGCAGGAAGAGCTGAATCTAAATGGCCCTTTGTTTGCCGTAGCTGGGCATGCTTTCTAAGCTCTCTGAGACATAGATTCGCTCATTTTACAATGAAGACAAAGATGGATGGATTAGACAACAGCTAAATAAATTCAAAGCACATGCTGTGATTTTTGCAGAGAACCAAAACTCTGTGGTTATACAGAAACAATCTGCCTCTTCTCCCTTGGTAGGTAAGTCCTGCTATGAATGAATGTTCCACTCCGCAGGGGACCAAACAAGCTCAGGGCAGCTGATGTGGAGCTGTCTCCCATCCCAGCACACACACCAGCGTCTGTGAATGTGGTCACATCTGGCCAACATGGCTGTGCTTTTGCTGAGCCCTCTGGGTTCTCAGAGCTCATACCCTAAGGGAATCATAACAAGGCAATGATCAATTCCTCTTTTTGCTGTTGTGAGTCACTGGGGGCTGGCTCTGAAATGGGGATAGGAAGCTTGGCTATTTCCGAAAGTTGTATTTCTTTGAGGGATTCCACATTAGAGAAAGATGAACTCTGAGATCTTTTTCAGGGAGCACAAGTTCCAGTAAGGCAACCTTCAAATGAGCTGGCCTCTCCCAGCATGCTTGGACAGAGCCAAGCAAATGCTCTGATATTAGTTGCAACCCATTCAGCTTGCCTCCATATAGCCTGACCCTCCTCAGGATTCCTCCAACCGTTTATTTTAATCACTAATATTTCCCTTATCATCACATGTCATCATCGTGTTCTTCACCCGAGCGGATAGGGGTGACTTACTGGCCACTGTGACTGGATGCGGAGCTCAGGCCTCAGTGTGCAAAGCACTCAGTCAATGCCTGCAGAATGAACGAATAATAGAAACCCTGGTGTACCGCATAGAGAAATGAATTCAAGAGCAAACCCCCAAAGAGACCACCTGGTGAAAGCCAGAAAATATCATTAACTGAAAACAAGACATTTCTGAGAAATCCGCATTTTAGCTTTACCAAAGAGACACCATAGCACTTTGCCCAAGTGACATGTTATGTACAGAGAAAATGCTGCATTTATTTCTATTATACCAGCTTCCTCTGTGTAAGTCAGAGAGGTTAGACGCTCAGAACGGGGTCCCTCTTGGCCAAAGATCCATATTTAAAAAAAATTAGACAGAAAAAATATATTTAAAAAAGTCTCCAGAAACCTATGGAAATTTTATAATCAGATAAAATAAGACTCATTATCAGTCTCTCTTCACTACTTACATTTTACAATCCAGCCCCTGAGAGAATCAGAACATTTTTTTTTAAAGAAATAAAAAGTACAAAGAAAGCAAACATTAGCTGCCTTCAATCTCTAACTCTGGTCAAATGATTTCTTTTCAATGAAGTAAATTTAGTCTAAGAACAAGACAATGTTAGCCAAGCTACATTTGGTTATTAGCCTTTGGAATGAATATTAGTGTCTATTTCAAGCTTTATTGCATTTTTAAAACAAATGATACTTTATGTCCAAATTGACTATGCTATGAATTGGCCATTAGTAATAGTTTCACTGAGAAGAAAACAAAAATAAACTTCCTCTAGACCTTCTCATAGAAATTGCAGACTTGAGAAGAGACTGAAAATAAAGAATGTAGACTAGGAAGAGAGAGAGAGGTCAACATGAAACAAAGACATTCAGAAGGCCATAGTCAAGCACAGAGGTCCATACCTGAATCCTAGTATGTAGGAGGCTGCGACAAGAGGATTGCCACTGGTTCAAAGCCAAAATGAATGACACAGTGAGACTCTCTCTCAAAACAAACACACACAACGAGGAAACAGATAGTCATATAAAGGTTGATGAACTATAAACTATGAACTTCTTTGAAAGGATGAACTGATAATATAGGACTGCTCTCCGTGATGTAGTAACATATGTTTAGTTTCTCCTCCAAATGGCTTCCTTCAGAACACGCAACTCCTTTCTGGTTTGTAAGTGTCAAATGTACATTAGAGTACCTAGGCAAATATTTTGAACTTGGATAAAGTAAAGACTCACTTATTTAGAGAAACTGAGAGAGGTGTGGATTCTCTTTAAGCATTAAGACACATTTATTTAAGGAGCTGATGAATTTGCAAATGGGCAGGAATTTACAAATAAGCACCTGGTTGACTGAGTCCAAGCATAACGATATCTATCTCCATTTCTAACTTAATATCACATGATGGGATTCACATCGGGCTTTGGGGAAGGAGTTGCAGCCAGACACTACAACTCATACATAAGGCAATCTCTTCAGCTACCCATGTAACAAGAAACTGGGAATGCAGCTCAGTGTTATAGCACTTGCCTCGCCTGTGAGAGTCCCTGGGTTCAATCCCGTACCTTGCCACACACACACAAAACAAAATATACTATGATCATCATTTTACACTGGCCACCAAAAAGGAACTGGCAAAGAAATCTTGTCAGGTGTTACTGAATCTGTCTGAATATTTATTTTTTGTTCTTGTTTTTTCCTCCTATAAGCCTTTCATATCCTTTCTTTCCTAGGTAGGTACTCTCTCTCTGTGTAACAGGAACATCTTTCAATGTGGAATAGCTGTGGCAGATCCTGAAGCTCAAAGAGATGCAGATTTTTACCCTAAATGGAGTTCTATTTTTGTCTTTACTATCCCCATGTCTTCCACACTGGACTCAACTTCCTCTTATGAGCCTAATGAAGTATTTTCACCATATTTGAATAGAGAAGTCTCAAGACCATGATTTCTGGATGGAACCTGTCATGAATGATATCTCTCCCAAGCTTCTTGTGCTTTTAGGAAAACTTGATGCTGAGACTAAAAAGAAACAACCTGGCCTGGTGTGGTGACATGCCTGCAATCACAGCACTCTGGAAGTAAAGGCAGGTGGATCTTTGTGAGTTCAAGGCCAGCCTGGTTTACATAGCAAGTTCCAGGCCAACCAAGACTATATAGTAAGACTCTGTTTCAAAACCAAAACAAAACATGGAGAACTGACCTTCCAGCCTTGCATGCCAGACATCAGTTAGGTATTAGATACAATGCCTGCAGTTCAATGAGTGGCTGTGGCCTCATTCTCACTAAAAGGTGACCCATTTGCTTTGAGTATCATTAAGGTGGTATTCTGAAAACTCAGAAGTGAGGTGGCTTATGCATTCTCTTGGAGATAGGGTAAGAGATGTAGGATGCTTTCAGAAAAGTTTTCCTAAAGGAGGATCCATCTTTGTGCAAACTCCACTGGATTTTCTCTGTGATATAATATATGCCTTCCAGTAGAATATTTTGCTTCTTAATAATCTATCCTCATCTTGCTTAATAACCAACAGATACATTCCTCCAGGATGAATAACTAGAGAAAAAAAATCATTAAATAAAAATCGGTTAATTACATTTCTGAAGAAATTCAACTTTTTAATGTTTCTTTTGAGAACAGAACTTCAGTATAGTCAAAGGATCAATTATCTTCTTTTTGTTTTTCACCCCTTCCCCCCAAAAGGCAGAATCCAACATTTGCTTTTCTTAAAGGGATGGAGACAATGTTTCTGTTATTTCAATACCTTGAAAAGGAGGCAAAGCTACAGTCTACAATTCACTGCACACAAGCTGCCTTTGACTGTATTGTCTTACAAACTAGACACTTTGAGGGGAAGCATAAAACTGTTTATCACCAAACATTTGCAATTCCGCTCAGATAATTTACACATAATTAGACAGAAACCCACACTTGCAAGCAGCAGCATACTCCTCCCTAACAGACAATTCTTAAGGACATTTTGGTGGATCATTATGAGGGTTTTATGAGGATTTCTAATCAGTCTTAACATAGGTGGGAACAAAGGTGGATTACTTCTCCCCGCTATCAGATCATTACATAACTCGGCACAGAATAATGATAAGCTGAGGTTGGAAGAGGTAACCTGCCCAGGTATTTAGAACCATTAGGAAATTCTAGTCTTTTCCAGAGGCATAAAATGAATTTGACTACAATCCCTTTGGAAGCAGAAAAGAACATTAAAAAGGAATGAGCCAAGGATAGAAACCTCCTACTCAGATTCCCCTACCCTTTGCTCTCTATCCCAAAAAGAGAGAAAAGTGAATGTAGGAAGAGGAAAGCAAATGAATGGGAATTTTCTATTCAGAATTCCTCTTCGTCTTCACACAGCCCTAAGCTCCTGGGGATTTAGTTTGGTCTTTTCTAGACATCTTCTGTCCTAAGACAGAAACAAAGGTAGTTGCTTCCAAATAGACCATCACTCACATGTGTAGCATTGTAAAGAAGAGCTAGGGGACTAGGAGCATGGGGAAGTGTCACTGTTTCATGACACAAAGGCTGTAGCCAGAAATAGCTAGTTCCCTGGATAGTGCATCGTTCTGAAGCTACACTTCAGACTTGGCACTCAGCCTCCAAGGACCTTTTCAGAATCACACCCTCACAGGTTCCTTTGAATCCACAAAGCTGAGTTATGTGGTTTCTCTTGATGGACAAAAAAATTATGTTCTGGTTTCTCCTTACTCTCTTTTCAAGCAAAGATGGTCTGTGCTGTGCTTTTATGATTGAGATTTAAACAGCACATAATCTCAACTATATTCACTTTATATAATGACTTTCTTTCTTTTTTTTCTGGATTGCTTAAAGAGGCCAGTAGCAAAGCTGGTTCCAGAAATCCCCAGGGCTACCTCTTAGAGCCTCCCAGGAAGGCTGGAACAGACATTTTCAGAGATGTCATCTAGCTCTAATGGAGACAGAAGAAGTTCTAGCTTCAGGATGACCCCTTTAAGGCTTTGGAACAGGAGTAAAGGGTTTTTGTTTGTTTTATGCTTATAGCATATACAACCAAAACAATGCCTTTTAATTTTGTAACAACAATCATGGGAGACACTGTGTCCAAAGCTCTAATTATGCTATCAGCTAAGCTCAACATTTATACAGAGTCATCAAACCTCTATCCAAATAAAAGAAGATTTTCCAACCCTGTCCTCTCTGGCTAAAGAAATCCAACAATCACAAACAAGATAAAAGAAATTCACTATCTTCTAAAAATTATGGAAGCAAATATGTGCAGGTCAAAAATATATAAATAATCATCCTATACCTCCCTAATGCCTGACAAGGGACAGTTGCCAATAAGTACTTAAGGAATACATATACACGGGAATCAGAAGAAAGATATGTCTGATATAAGGCAACGACTGAGCAAATGGTAATTGATCTACATGTTTGAAAATTATGTGGCCATTAGTAATCAACCAGGGAATATTTAATAGCAAACATCTTAAACAGCCATAGCACTAACTTACTTTTGAATGATTTAATATTCTATGCTATGACCTTTATCGTATGTTCCCTTCTTTCTTATATCCTCCATTCCCTACCTCCCTCCCTCTCTCCCTTCCTCTCTCTCCCTTGCGTCTATATACACATCCACCCATCCATCCATTTGTCCATCCATCCACCCACTCATTCATCTGTCCATCTATGTATGCATTTATCCACCTATTCACTTGACTATCAATCCATGGTCCACCCACTCATCCACTCATCTGAGATAGTACACAACAGTGTCCTGATGGATGGTGAAGTGATGGAGAGCCTGAGCTCCTCAGCATTGCCTCCTCTACCTTCTCCGCTCCCCTGGACCACTCACTATGATTCCTGAGCATCATGAAACAGATGAAAAGTTAATGGTCCTGGGGCTAGAGGGATTGTGTGGTGATTAAGAGCACCAGTTGCTATTCCAGAGGATATTGCTTTGGTTCCCAGCACCCACTTGATAGCTAACAACTGTCCATAACTCCAGTCTCAGGGGATCCAGTGCCCTCTTTTGGCCTCTGTGTGCACTCATAACATGGGTACATTTACATACATAAAAAACACTCATACACACGCAAAAAATAAATAAAAAGATTAATGGTTCTAACAAATCCCCAGTCTAGCCCATGAGGAAATCTAGTCCGAGAGAGAGAAAATATTAGTTAATATCTGTGTCAGAAACAATCTTAGAGCAGGGGGTCCCAAATTTTTGGGCATTTGACATATTTTTCTTTCCTCCAAGTTAAGGGAGGAACAATTCCTAATCATATAATATGCTCTGTGTGTGTGTGTGTGTGTGTGTGTGTGTGTGTGTGTGTGTAGAGCTATGTTTTGCTTTATAGCTAGATTGTTCTTTTAAGTTTCTTTGCACAAGCCACATTTTATTTGTGTATTTTCATCATACTATGTAGCAAGTTTCATTATGGCATTTTCCACACTATGCATATAATATACTCTGACGATATTCACTCTCTCTTGTCCTCACTTGTCCTTACTCCTCTTTCTTCTGCCCCCTTCCATTTTCTTAATCATCCTCTACTAGGATTACTTTCTTATTATGTATCTCTGGGCAAGAGAGTGAAGCTTTCTGAGTTTCAGATTCTTTACCATTAAACAAGCACGAACACACACTTCTTAATGAGGTTGGGAAAGTGCACTAACTTAATAGAAGAAGGGTTTGTGACAGTACCTAGAACATGAAAGACACTTGGTAAACATGGTTTGTGGAGGTGTGGTGGTATCCAGAACATGAGGAATACTCAGTAATCATGAGCGGATTTCATGTCATTGGTGACACAATTATTACGCTCTAAAAGACTGCATCAGTTTCTAAAATTGATGAGATTTATAAACCAATGCCTGGACTACACATGCAGGTGAGAAAGTTCCATCTTTGAGCTTCCTCCATCTCTTTGTGTGATTTTCAATGTTGAAGTGCCATACTCTGCTTTAGAGAGGAGGGCCCTTGAACCACCTCTTGTAGTGTTCCTTGGGGATTCAATAAAGAGTATTAGGGACTTAAGTAATACTACAGGAAAACAGAAACAATCGATGACATATTGAAGGAATTGTATAATACATTTATGTACCACAGATAATGGAATTATGCGGTAGCAGGGAGAGAAAACAAATGCGACATTGGGAAATAAAGAATTTTATGAACAATGCAATGAAATGGATGTGGCAAAGCATTCTCAATTGCGTTCTGAAGGATGGTGATTCAGATAAGATTACTGAGTATCTCTTATTTAAAAATAATGTCTGTGTTCCATCATAACACAGCCCTGCAATTTTCTCAATTTTTGCATTTTTTCCCTCATTTATCCCTGTAAAAATCTTGGGAGGTATTTGTCTCATTTTTTATTTTTCAGGAGGAAACTAAGGCAGAAAGACATCAAACAACTTGTTATTTGTCACTGGATTTATGTATAGTAGAAATAGACACTGAACTCAGCTCCCTTTAGACATCTGATCATACCCCAAATAGATTCATTTTTGTTTAGGCTAGAAGTTTGAAATGATCAAATCATTATTGAGAACATGAACCAGGGTCCAGGTCTTGTCATGATTAGGCAGAAACAGCAGCCCAAAGACACAGCAGGGGGCTATTTCTACGCTTAGTACAGCACGTGCATCACTGGGAGATAGAGAGTAACAGGAAGGAAATAAAGAATGGAGGACCGGAGGAAGGAAGAGTCCTGTCACCCTCTGTGCTGGGAACACAAACAAGGCAGATCTCCGAGGACTCTGTGAGGTCTCATAAAGGCTAAACACAAGGAAGGCAGGAAGCTGTCCCTTTCTACAAAGTGCCAGTTCAGTTTGCAAAAATATGACATCGTCAAGCCAGCCAAATCAAGCCAGGTGTGGTGGTATACTCTTAAAAGGCCAGCACCGAAGAGACTGATTTCAGGTTATCAGGCTGGGTGGCGAGTACCTTTAGCTTCTGAACCATCTCACTAGTCCCACATCTTTTCAAGACAAAGAAAGCTGTACAATGTTTGCATGAAGGTATTTAGCTCACTCTTTTCTTATGTGTATGAGTGTATTGCCTGAATGTAGGTAGGTACACCCATGTCATACAGCACCCATGGAGGTCAGAAAAGGGAGTTGGATCCCCTGGAACTGGAGTTAAAGATGGTTTTCAGTTGCCATGCGAGTGCTGGGAATGGAACCCAGGCCCTTTGCAAGAGCATCCAGTGCTCTTAACTGCTGAGCCATCTCGCCAGCCTCATCTAATTCACCCTTATAAGAACTGTATATTCTTGTGAAATACAATAATTCTCTGAGATACTCTATTCTATGAACTGGGATTTGAGTAACCATTGAGTAGAAGATAAATCTGAATTTTCCACAAACATTCCTAGATGTTTTTACTTTTGTTAAATTTCTTAAAATTCCTTCTGTAAAACAGGATTGTGTTTATAGTAACAAGTAGCTTCTGTTTTATTTGTATAAAAGCTAGAAACATTTCTATGAGTTTTTCAAATGCTAGTGTGAATTATTTCAATCAGATTACTCTCTTGCTTCATGAGGAGCTATGAAATCTCTAGACTCAAGACTCAAGAGTCCTATTGATGGGATGAGTTTGAGTTGTAGCCTCATCTCTTCCCTGGTAGCTGTGGTTTCTCAATTTGTAAAATGAAGACAGCGAAATATAAAGCGATATCCATCCCCCAAGTGTCTGCCATCTGTGGGAAGGACTTAGTACATATTTGCTGTTGGAATTACTAAAGAGGGAATCAGATAAGGGGTGGGGCTCAACCAAGGAGATACTTCTGTGTGTCAGACCAATGAAGGATATAATCACAACAAGAACACCGGACACAACCAAACAGCATTCTCGTAGAGTAAATGCCACTGTGGGGTACTTTGGTGGCATGATTGGTTTAGAAAGCAATTTGGGACCCCAAGACAGATCAGAAAGGAAAGATGTAAGCCTGGTCTGACCTCCAAGACCCACATGAAGGTGGAAGGAGAGAAGTGATATCACAAAGTTATGGTTTGATATCTACATGTAGGCCTTGATGCATACCTGCCCACATGTATACATCATGTACACATACAGACATGTGAATGCATGACATAAAAAGTAAATAAAATTTAATGTACATGGTTGGAATTCATTCAAGAGACAGAAAGATGCTTACATCTTTTGACTCCCCAAAACAGTGTTTATTTACTGTTTTTTAGAACTTAATATGAGGAAACACTCAAACATATAAACAAATGTTTGCACAGAGAAGTCCTCTATGGAGTTTTTCATAATAATAGAGACAAAAAGTAATTGCTGAAATGTGAATGGTAGTGTCAAATTCTCACCCAGTAGAATACGCTGGAATTGTTCATGCAATTTGGAAGAATACGATAGATGACACATTTAATTTTGTTTTGTTTTGTTTTTTGAGACAGGGTCTCCCAATAGCCACAGATGTCCTGGGGGCTGCAGTGTAGAACAGGCTGACCTAGAGATCTCACGGAGATCTGCCTGACCCTGCCTCCCTAGTGCCGGGATTAAAGGCATGTGCCACCAAACCTGGCTAAACATTCACATTTTAGCATTAAGAAAAGAGGCTATAAGATATATTCTGAAAATGCATAGAGACTCACGTCATAACTTCTCAATCTTTCTCTCTGTCTCCATAATAATAATACATCTTTTTAAAAGAGTAAACAGTAGAGTATAGTTACAGCCCTCGTCTGGCACGTGTGAGGCCTTAGGTTCACTCCCCAGTATTGCAAAACAATAATAACAATAAAACAGAAAAATCAGAGTCAGACAGTGCCTCAGGCTGAGCTGGACTTCTTCAATGACCCCTGAGCTCTTTTCTCCATGTCCACGACTCCCCCTATTGTCTATTTTCTGAATAGCATCCTAAGTGCTTTGGGAACACAGGTACCCCAGGCTTCTGGTTCACCTTCTCATCTCATTGAAGATGATGTCTAGCCCCCTGGTGGACTGTCACTCACTGCAGGCTCACTGACCTTCACTCTGGCCCTCTGTGACTCACTCTTCTGAACCGTTTTGGGCTCTGGGGATTCTTTGAACAAGCTCTAGTTTCCCTTTCTCTCTGTCATAGCTTCCGACCAGGTCTCTCCACTGCTGCTTTGTCACCTTCTCTGCCCAAAGTCACCTACTCACACAGGTCCCTTCCGGAAAACAGTCTCCGAAGTTCTCGTCTCTCTTCTAGGTCTTTCTGGATTCATTCAGGTTTAGGCGTCACCTGTTTGCTTTTATCGCACTTATGGCTAGCTGATGTGATTTCTAATTTGTGTTTCCTTAGTTGTTACCATAAATATAAATATCCAAAATATATGTACATTCAATAAAATGCACATTCTCAAACACAGACCAGACACCTTTCTCCTAGCATCTCCTAGGTAGACTGAGGCCCAGGCTTTGATCTCATTTCTAATGTCATCAAGCATAGACTATACTGAGCAAGTTTGATATTCTGAAAGGCAGTTATTTTTCTCTCTTGCACAATTTCTGATACCGAGTACCCCGTTGTCCTTGTGCTTCTTGTCAATTTAGAAAAAGAATTGGATTTTCAGGCTTCTGATTGCTTTTATAGCAATGCTTCTTCTGCCTCTCTGTGCACACGGACATACTATCTTCTTCTTTCTGCTTTCTTCTTTCTTCTTTTTGCCTTCTTCTCCTTCTTCTTCTCCTCCTCCTTCTTCTTCTTCTTCTTCTTCTTCTTCTTCTTCTTCTTCTTCCTCCTCTTCTTCTTCTCCTCCTCCTCCTCCTCCTCCTCCTCCTCCTCCTCCTCCTTCTTCTTCTTCTTCTTCTTTTCTTCTTCTTTTCTTCTTCTTTTTGGGAATAACTGAGACACCTCCTGACTGTTGAGGCCACTTCTATATCCTTCTCTGACAGATCACAGGTGGCACTTGGAAGGTGACCAAAGCTGAGGATAATGGCCAGAGGGAGCACTACTCTGGGACCTTAAAGCTGGAGCCAGCATAAGGTGCAAGGGCACCACACCTGAGGAGTACATCTGGTGTGTGTAAATGTGGCTCAGTGCTAGAGAGATCAGGCCAAGCTTCCAAACTTCAGCAGAACTATGTAGCCACTGCTCAACCTCGCTTTAATTGCTCAGCGTTTCTGTGATATATTTCACAAAATTGTTCCCCAAAGCAAGGGAAACAAAGGAAAAGGTTCACAAAAGAAAGCAACTGTTTTCCCACATATCTGTAAAAAATACCATGACTTTTCTCTTTAGTAATTAAAAGATTTCATGAAAAGAGATCAGGAAGAAGATGAAGAACTTGATGATGATCAAGAGGTATCACATCATCCTCAGTTAATGACTTATAAGAGACCTAATTAGAATTTAGAGAAAGATGCTCCCTACTAACACTGACCAACTGACCTCCCTTCCTTACTCTATAATAAATTTCAAACTTTGGGGTCAGGGTCTAAACACTCATAGTATACTGTGTTGGGCTCTTGTAACTATATTTTGTGTTTTTCTGTTACAGGCTTCATGGATGCCCATGATATGAGTAGACAATGAGGTTATGATGCCTTTTGTCCATAAGGGAAGGGGTTCTAAATGCCATCCTGCTGACAGCTAGTACTTAAAGGACTGGTCAGTACCCTCAGAGCCTGAGAGGCAGAACATTATATGGTACTGCATATATATATATGTAGAAGCTGAAGTCATGGATTTATGAAAGAGCAAGAGCTTAGAGCGAAGTTCCTGCTATGAATCATCTCCTGTGCTCATCAAGTTCCCACTTTGACAGAGGGTACAATTAAGTCATTGGCTAACTTACTCAATAAGCATCTCACTAGCTACTATTAAACCTCCAATAGGAACTGTATCCGAGGCTGCCCGTGGAGGATGCTTCTTTGAGATCTAAAGATGATGATAATGATGATGATGATAGTGAAGGAAGGAGAAGGAGGAGAAAGAAAAGGAGAATAAACTGGAAAGAGTAAGAAGAGGAGGATGAAAGGAGGAAGGAGAGAAAAAGGAGAAGATGGGAAAGTAGAGGAATAACAGCCGAAAGAGGAGGAAGAGGAAAAAAAAAGGGAATGGAGGACAAAGAGGGAAAGGAAGGAGATGAGGAGAGGATAGGAGGGGGAGGAAGGAAGAGAAAAGAGAAAGAAGGGCAAGAGGAAGAAGAGAGAAAAAGAAGAGGATAGAGGGAGAAGAAGAGGGGAGGAGGGAGAAGGGAGGAGGGGGCAGAGTTGGAGGAGAGTAGGGGACAAGGAGGAAGAGAAAGGGGAGGAGGAGAAGTCCACTGGAAGGAAAAGCAAGGAAGAGGAATATGAAGTGGAAGAGGAGGAATGGGGAGGGAGAGGAGGAGGAGAAGGAGAAAGAGGAGGAGGAGGAGGAGGAGGACAAGGAGAAGGAGGAGGAGGAGGAGGACAAGGAGGAGGAGGAGAGGAGGAGGAGAGGAGGAGGAGGAGGAGGAGGAGGAGGAGGAGGAGGAGGAGGAGGAAAGGAGGACGAGGAGGAGGAAAGGAGGAGGAGGAGGAGGAGGCAGCATTTGTTCCTGCCACTTCACATAGCCCTGTCTCCTTCAACACTCAGTCCTGCTGCCACGCTCAGAGATGCTGACTTTCCAAACTCATACAACAAAAACAGGCAGAACAGAAGCTAGAACCCGGGCATGCTGGCTCTCTGGACATGTCTACAGCAGAGGTATCATCTGGTGCCGCTACTCCTCTTGGAATCCCTTTCTCCACTCCAGCCATTTTTCAAGTAGGGTTGTAGAGTATAAGCTCAGCCTGGAAGACTCTTCTTTCATGCAACGAGACATGAATCCTTTGCTATGAACTTTCCTGACCCTTGTAGGAGCAATGAATGCTTAACTAGAGCCCAGCACTTACCCTAATCACAGGTCCAAGCCAACCACTACATCAGAACTCCCAGGGGCCTTCACTAGAAAGGGGTTCCATCACTCCTGGGTGTGGGGGTCGATACAAAAGCAATTTTGCCATTTAGCCTCTCTGAGGACCTCCACTTTGCAAGCCTGGAAAGGTAGCCCTTGTGTGGGTCACATCCAGGGGTCAATAAAAGGTTTTAGAATCCTTTAGGATAGACTAGAAATATTTGCATAATAGCATTACAGAAACTTAAAAAAATCAATGGAGCAATGGGATATGACACTGAATACACTCTTTAGACTGACTCTGTCCCATCCATATGAAGCCCGTGGATGACACATAAATGAGGAAAACATGAGTTATTCCCTGAGATACAGCTAATAGAAAAAGCAATGTATCATCTACCTATCTACCCATCCATTTTTTATTGATTTATCAACATATCTATCTCTATCATCTACCTATCATGTCTATCATTTATTAATCATAACCATCTATCACTCTATTACTATTAATCATCTATATATCATTTATCTATATATCTGTCAATCATTTACCTCTCTATAATCTATAAATAATATGCCCATATACCTCATATCTATCTATACCTCCTATCTATCTATCTATCTATCTATCTATCTATCTCTCAATCTCTATAGAAAATAACCAAAACTTACCTTATCCCTAAAGACAAAACCCTGTGGGAGTATCACATGTGATTTTTAGTTGGGTTAGTTTTCTTGTTCCCTTATTTCAGTTCATTTTATTTATTGTGCTGAGAGATAGTTGAAGAAATTTAAACAAGACCTTTGCTAAATTCTTTTTAACTGTCACTTCAAACCATGAGTGACACTTGCCTGAATTTCTGGGAAGCCTTAATCAGAAGCTAAAGAGAAATACACTTCACTTCTGTACACAATGAGACAAACAGTGAGTCATTTCATAGTGATCCCCAATAGCCTCGGCTTGATTTCTCGATACCAGTATTTTTCATTATTTCTTTCAAGCTTGAATGTGTGAGGAAAAGTAGCCCATGGTCATGCAACTAAAGAAAAGAAAGCCACAATTAGGCTCTGTTCTGAAGGAGTTTATACACATGGTAGAAGACAGGCCATGCATTGCCTAAAAGATTTCAGAGCATCTTATCCAATCAGAAAGCACTAAATCAAAGAGAGTGCATGTGATGCCAGTATAAATGGTCAGACAGTCATCCTAGAGTTGTTGCAAGATGCCTGCTGCATATTTGGCCCTTGACATTCTAGGCATTCTCTCAACCCCCACTACAACTATACAATGATCTTTCCTTAGAAAGCTGTTTTTTAGAAGAGCCCCTCCCATGAATTCACCAGCTATTGATAAACCTTGGGACACTAATACAAGCTGGCCTCTTGCCCACCTGAGTTATTTACAGACATCAAAAAGCAGTCACTTCTCAAATAAGTGATGAGATTGCAGAAGGGAGGTGCTTGCTTCTTAGAGAGGACTTCAAAACACAGAGAAATTGTTTGAATGTAAATGACTCTTACTTCTTTATGGCTTGTTCTCACTGGAAATTTCCACTGGCCGCCTCCTCACCTCCTGTTTCTTTCTCCCAGTAAAGGCTGTTTCCAAGTTCAGATGAAGGTTTGCATCTGCACTGAAAGTGGCCGGCTGCGGAGGATTGCTGCCAGTTTGAGGCCAGTCTGAATTACAGACTGAGTCCATGCCAGCCTGAGTTACCTAGTGACTCTGTCCTAAAAAGGACGTAAATCAGCAAGCAAATGTAGAGTTAGATGCAATTATATGTATTTACCTTGACTTGACTCATGTTTTGCAAGATATTCCTAGGAATATCTTGTGTGTGCATACATATTCATGAGTGTAAGCAGATGCACATGTGTTTTCAGATTCATGTATGTGTGTATGGGTGAAAGCCAGATGAAAACTATGTCAAACTTCTTGTACCTCCATCTCTCTCTTTTTCTTCCTTTCTTCCTGTTATCTATCTATCTATCTATCTATCTATCTATCTATCTATCTATCATCATACATCTCTATCTATCTATCTATCTATCATCTATCTATCTCTATCTATCATCTATCTATCTATCTATCTATCATCGATCTCTATCTATCATCTATCTCTATCTATCATCTATCTATCTATCTATCTATCTATCTATCTATCTATCTATCTATCTATCTATCTATCTATCTATCTATCTATCTATCTATCTATCTATCTATCTATCTATCTATCTATCTATCTATCTATCTATCTTTACATGTAGAGTCTCTGAGTAGGCAATGAGCCCCAAGGGATTATGCCTCACCAGCACTGGGATTATAAGTATCTGGCTTCCTCCCTGCCCCACCTCCGCAATGGAGTTCTAGGAAATAAAACTCAGGTTCTTGTTCCTGCAAAGCAAACATTTTGCTAACTGAGCTATCTC
The DNA here is from genome assembly GCA_035773235.1 of Eospalax fontanierii. Classification (NCBI taxonomy): domain Eukaryota; kingdom Metazoa; phylum Chordata; class Mammalia; order Rodentia; family Spalacidae; genus Eospalax; species Eospalax fontanierii. Next base: position 34,661,971 of record CM069546.1, on the reverse strand, counting down.
CCCAGCCCTGGGAATATCTCAAAGACATAGATAACTGAAATCCATGCTCTTCAGACTAGCAATGATCTGCTTCTGTATGTCTGGGAAGTGGAAGGGCTTCAGTGGGGTTGAGTGTCTTTTGTGATTGGTTTTCTCCTGGCAAAATCTTCTGTCCTTGGGGTTTAATTGTGTAGCATAGAAGAAAAAGCTCTTGACCCAGTGACAACTTCCTAGCATGATGGTGCAGAGGAGGTCAGCTGATGTCAACGGCTTCTCTCCAGGTGACAAATTGATGGACACGGTCAACTAGGTTAAATTGCTTCTCAGGGACTTTTCATAAAGTGGGGTTGCTTCACTTTACCTACTGGCTTTTTCTCAGAGGTGAGCAGCAGTTTGGAGAGGGGCAGAGAGGTGAGATGACTTAAGCAGCCGCAAAGGTTTGTCACATGTCACCAAGGAAATGGGGCCCATCTTTCTTCCATCTAAAAACATTACCTGAGGGGAAATCAGAGGATTGTCTTCAACTTTCCCTTCAACTTTCTCTTCCTTGGGGACTGGGGAATTTTAAATCAAGGTCCCTTCCAGATAAATTGAAAGCCTGCAATGACATCTGTTGGAAGAACCATTTCTCAGCCCAGATCAGCAGGAGTTGCAGTGACTAATAAAGTTGAGGTCAGTAATGGGGAGACAAATGAGATTAAGTGACTCTCACAGAACAGCAGCCATGACCTTTGCATTTCATTTGAAATGCAGCCATCGTGTTAGTAAAATAATATAGTACGGGATGGACACTATTTTGCTAATATGATATATAGATCTCTAATATGAGTCTCATACTTAAAAGTAAATTGTAATTGTGCTCAGGCTGATGTATTTAATGCACATGCACTATAATATTTCATAATCTTCTTGTGGAAATTTCTACCCCCTATACAGAGAAAGAAAGAGAGAGAGAGAGAGAGCGAAAATGCTGTATACAAATGAAATAATTATTATATGCTAAATCTACTTAAGTCATGTATGTTTCTATAGAAATTAAATTTCCAGACAAAAATTTTTAACTCACAATATTCCTTCTTATCGTTTTTTGTTCATTTCCATGTACTAAATCCAGACTCTATAAATTAAAATGACCGAAATTGTTACTAAGGAACATACTGGATTATAAACATAGCTAAGATCTCTATGATATGCATGTACACGCATGCGAGTGTTACACATTTTAACTGTAGCTATACCCTTCCAGAAGAAAATAGTTAAGAAATGACAGCTGGCACTTCAGGGAGTGATGAATTATAAAACGCGCATTCTTGGACAGAATATGCCAGCTGGGTTTTCTTTCTCAGTGCAGTGACCTTGCTCACATCTACCATATCTGCTGGTGACGTCGAACGTCTCAGATACCAGGAATTTGCGGATTCTTTTATTGGGTGCTACTCAGACCTGTTCCCCTTCCTCTCTAGGAAAACAAGAGATTCTGTGATGGGATCTTTTCCTCACCAAATCATTCTCAGATCAAGGTATAGGACGGTGCACGCAGAATACAGGGTTTATATACAACACACTATTACCTGCCAGTGGTGGCAGTCCCCCTGTGTTTCATTCCTGAGATCGCCAGTATCCATGCTGTAATAATGGTTAATATTGATTGTCATCTCCATAGATCCAGAGTCACCCAGGGAACAAACCTCTAGAATGTCTGAGAGGAAGTTTCTAGATTAGGTTAACTGAGGTGGGAAGAACCACCCTTAACTGTGAGTAACATCATTCCTTGGGTTTGCGTTCTGGACTGAATAAAATGGAGAAAGCAAACTGAGTACATCATTTATCTCTCTGCTTCCTGACTGAGGATGTCATGTGACCAGTACACATGCCTGCTGCTATGACTTTCCCGACATGATGGACTATATTCTCCAACTACGGGCTAAAATAAACTCTTCTGTCTATAAGTTGGTTTTGTCAAGTATTTGGTCACAGCAAGAAGAAAAATAACTAGCACAAAGTAAGTAACACAGAACAATGAAGTATTTCTCGACCATGGGGAAATAAACTCTGTTTCCAAGTGATGAAATGTTGGGTTGGGATAAAAGAAAGTTTGCAGGAAAATGTACTTAAGAAGAATAAAAGTTCCAGACAGAGGCCATAGTGAATGGGAAGGGGCAGGGTGGGAGAACTAAGCTCCTAGGGACACCAGAACAAAGCACAGCTAACCAGGCAGAGGAAGCTAGTAGGCATGCCTGTTAGACGTGCAAGTCCAGCTCCCAGTTGGAAACTTCACAATTTCCAATAAACAAACTTTCAATTTGTTGATTTTAGATAAAGGGACTTAACCTTTAAAAGCACTTGCTGCACAATCAAGAGGACTGGTGTGTTCAGAACCCAGCACCCATATAACAAGTCAGATGTCCTGCAAATGGTGTAACTCCAGCTCCCAGGTATCTGACACCCTCTTCTGGCTTCTCATGCACACAAACAAACACAAAAAGAAATGAAATACATATTTTAAAAAAATAATTAAGAAATAAAAAATGGATGGACAGCAAGTTTCACATTGCTGCTGTATCATTATGCTCCACAGTTGTGACCTCTGGGTTATTAGAAATTCAAACGTAATTCGTGGATCCCAAGAATGCAAAAGAAACCTCTCATTTCCTCTCAGCCAGGGATGGTGCTCTCAGCTGGGGACTACAGCATGACCCCTGGGATGGGAAGATACCAGCAATTAAGTCTTAATGAGATTTTGTGATAGAGAAACAGTTGGACTGGAAAGGGTTTTTCTGAGGGGAATTCTTTTGAGAGCTGGTAGTGTGCAAACCTGGCTCTAAACAAACAGAGGGAACTAGATAAAGGGCCCTGTCTGGCTTTCAGGTGTGGTCAGAACAGAAAGGAGAAGAGACAGGACCAGAGCATGTTATTCACAGGATAAGGACAGCCATGAAGAACATCTTGAGAAAAGCAGAAAGGGCTTGACCTACGTGGTCAGGGAGAGGGGAGAGACACTATATGTTTTTCAGATGCAATGGCCTTTCTGCAGATTGGCTAACTCTCATGGGAATATGGACTGGAAGGCAGATGGAGGAGAAAACAGTGCGGGCGTGAAGTGGAGGGACCTGAATGGTCCTGTATCAAGATGATAAGCTAAGCATCCATCACAGCACCATCCCTGCGACTGATATTTAAGCCTAAGAATTCTTAGTGGGAGAGGGAGCATTACTGCTTCTATGGGCATAAAAAATCAATTCTTGACTGGGGGAGGGTAAAAATCCTAACTATCACAATGGTTTATGGCAACACAGAGGGTCATTTTGTATAAACAGGAAGATAGCATATCTGTGGCATTAAAATCTAACAGCAAGGGGATAGTAATAGGGAGAAAATTTTTTTAAAGACTATTTGGTGAAGGGTCAACATAATGACATAAAAGACCTACACATATTTGAGATAGATTCTTCTTATGACAACTACCTAAAAATTATCTGTGTATGTATGTGTGTGTGTGTGTGTGTGTGTGTGTGCGTGTATGTGTGTGTGGTGTGGTGTGTGTATGTGTGCAGACATGTGCCACAGTGCGCATGTGGAAGTTACAGGACTTCTGGGTGTTGGTTCTCACTTTCCACTTGTTGGGGCAGCTCTTTCTTGTTTCTGTCCTCCTGTGTACTCCAGGCTGGCTTACCTGGGGGCTTTTGGGTGATTCTCCTGTCTCTGATTCCAATCTCACCTAGCAGTGCTGGGAATACAGGTGCCTGTCACTGCATTCAGCTACTATGTCTGTTTCAGGTACTAGATTCGAGTAATCAGGTTTTTGGGGTAAGCATGTTTAAATGGGGAGCCATCTCAACAGCCTCACTATGGCTGTCTCTTGGAGACTGAAGGTGAACTGATGTTCTCTAGAACATCTTTGTGTAGACAAGGTGGCCTTATGAGACACCTCCACTGGGATGGGGCTCTCTCTCTCTCTCTCTCTCTCTCTTTCTCTTTCTCTCTGACTCCATAGGTCAGGCCTGGAGGAGGGACAAAACAAGAAGTTAAGGCAAGAGAGCTCAGATTCTCCCCCACCGAAAATAGGCCATGTATTTACATTTTATGTATTTACTTTTAACAGTGCATTTCAGAAGCTCACCACACCCTATTAAAAATGGACTATGTCTTTAATAGTCTGTTTTAATTCCAATGGCAGAATGTATTCACTGTGGAAATTTGGAAAATGCGAACTAAAGTAGATTTTAAATGAACACAAAGAATCTTTTCATCCCAAAGGGAGCACTTTTTGATCTTCTGTGATTTGTGTAGACTAATAGTAGCAGAGAAGACAACTGAAAATCACGCATGGCTGCAAGCACATGAAATTTGGCTGGCCTGAACTAAAACCAACTGTTGACATAAAAATGCACATTGGAACTGCTGCCTTTACTACCTACATAGAAAACAAATTGAGGTTTGATATTGATGGCATATTGAATTAGTAATAGGTCAAACCATAAATGTTGTAAAAATAATCTCAAACATTTCCTCTTACTTTTTCAAATTTCGGTACTAGAGCATTTTAATCTGCATATGCAGTTGCATTATATTTTGATTAGAAAGTGCGAATCAGACCCGAGCTTGCATATAAACATATACTTGCCTTAAAAATGTAATCTAAATGTCCCTCAACTAATGAATGGGTAATAAAAATGTGGTACATTTATTCAATGGTGTTCTACTATGTGGTAAAGAAAAAATAAAATCATGGAATTTGCAGGTAAATGGCTGGAGCTAGAAACCTTCATATTAAGTGAGGTAACATAGTCTCAGAAAAACAAGTGAAGCATGTTCTTTCTCATTTGTGAATTCTAGCTCCACATCCTTAGATGTGAGTGAATGTTCTGATGTAACTGCAGAGGTCAGGAAAATGGAAAGGAACCATGAGTAAAAGGAGAAGGACCTCAAGAGAGGGGGACTGTAGGAGACAGGTATTATCAAGGGGAGAATGGGGAAATTGAGAGAGCTATACAAGAGAAAAAAGGAGAGATGAATAATACTTAGGTGGAGTGAAAAACCAGAGGGAAATGTATTAGTTCCAAACCCTAAAAATATGTGTGTGTGTTTGGTGTGGTGTGGTGTGTGTGTGTGTGTATGTGTGTGTGTGTGTGTGTGTGTGTGTGTGTGTGTGTGTGTGTGTAGCTGAAGACTATAAAACAAATGACACAGTACCAGGCAGGAGAAACTTCCCTTTGATTTGATGGTTAAGGTAGACCAAGGAACACCCAAAATAACACAGGCTATTGCCATTGTCCTTGATTGCCTTCCAGAATTTGAAGATGAATCCCTATTTCTGAAGAGAGGACATACTTTAGACACAGGACTTGGAGCAATCAAGTTGGAACTGATCTGGAAGACTCTTCCCTAAAGACTTGCTCACATGGTCTCAGAGGGTACTATACAAGGTGCCAAGGGAGAAAACCAGACTGATCAAATGGACCTACACAACTGTAAAGCCTGCTAAACAACAATGACTGACCTCACAAACTATCTCTATTGGTGAACTAGTAACACTTTATCTTAGAGATAATTGACAGCTGCCTAATTGAACTTAATGGGAGGAAACTCATGTGCGGTACTATAAACATAGCCAAATACATGTTCGGAGAGATCATAGATAATAGGGAAAGACTTACTTTTGTGACATCCCTAGACCAATGTAATTTGTTACTGTATTCTAAATATGTATCCTTGTATTTACAGACAAGTGTATCCCTCACCAGTCATGCAAGAGATGGAGACTGTTAGAAAGTTCCACGACTGGCCAAACACAGGGATTAAGTGTCTGTGAGGTATCCAGCCCTAAATGACACATCTACAGTGCAACCTCCACATTTAAGGTTCAGGGAACATTGCAGAACAGGTACAGAAAGTATATGAATGCATCTCTCAACTCTCAACAGTGAAGCTTCCTCATACAACAGATGATGATTAATTCAGAAAGTTATAACTGGTCAAAGTGCAGAGAATAAGAGACCGCAGATTAGCTTATTCCTCAACAGAACACCTGTATCAAACCTCTGCCATCCAAGTTTCAGGGATCATTGCAGAAGAGGGGTTGAAAAGACTGTAAGAGCTAGAGGAGGTGGATGAACCAAGAAAACAGAGTTTTCCAGACAACTGGGAAATTAATCATGAATTTACAGCAATGGTAACAGTGTACACAAAACCTGTGCAAGCTCAAACCAGACAAAACCCAACAAAGAAGTGGGTGAAAATCTCCAACATTTGCTAAGGAACTGTTGGCAACTGATAACTGCTGAGAAAGGGAGAGATGGTATGATGCTAGATAGGTTAACCAAGCTCCAGTGGATGGATGAAGGACATTTGGGGGGCCTCTACTTGAGTCAATAGGCTTTAACATATTTGACAGAGTACATCAAAATTTAGTAGGGGTAGCTGTAAGAGGGGTGCAGATAGGGAAAAGGGTTTAAATAAGATCAAAATATATTCTATGAAATTTGCAAAAATTCAATTATAAAAGAGAAAAAATAAATAGCGCAAATACATATATACATATATCTAAATCAAGGGTTTGGCTGTAACTCAGTTGGCAGAATGCTTTCTTAATATGCTTGAAGCCCTGTGTTCTATCCCTAGCCCTGTATATACCAGATATGGTGGTGCATGATTGTAATCCCAGCAGTTGGGAGATAGGAACAGAAGTTCAAAGTTACGCTTGGCTACATGGCATGGTCAATACTAGCGAGGCTACATAAGCCCCTGACTTAAAGCACAAAACTGAGGAAACAGGGGACTAGATACATGGAAAGATCCCGTCAAACTACAAGGGTAACAGCATGTTGGCATAGTTAGATAAAGACAACAATGAAACCTAACATTGGTCTACGCTAATGATTAGGATGAGAATAGAGAGGCAAGTTTGGGGGGAGGTCTTAGAAAGCCTTGGTGGTTTTATGAGCCCGTTGTATCTTAGCAATGGAGCTTTTGGTTTGAGCAGTTAAAGAAAGATGACAGATGGTTGGTCTGTGGACACAGTATGCTCAGGCTTGGTCTTGCTGCTGGATGAAAAATACTAGACAGAGGTTAGAGTCAAGCAGGGCAGTAATTCCCTTATATAATGAGCTAGCTGGTGAGCCCTGGCAAGCAAACGGCTTCTGCAGGGGGTGGAGGGAACTTTGTTCTTCCCGAAAACAACTAAACAAATGGCAACTTTGGGCAGGTATTTGACGTCTCTGTTCATCAGTCTCCTCACTGTCAAACAAGAGGAACACATGGGAAGATTAAAACAACTGAGCGAAGGAAGGGCCTGCTTTACAAGTAATGGCACATTCAAAGTGCAGTCAACCCTGAGCAACCCAGGCACCTTCTGTGCCTCCACAGCATCGCCTTGTCTTTGTGACGTCTCTTACTGTCTCCTCTTTGGTAGCTTAGGTTCTGAATTTTTTTTCCTGTTTTTAAGTTTTCAAGATTTATTTATTCATTTTATTATTTGTACTCATGGGCATCCATGCACACATGTGTGAACATGCATGTGCCAGAGCATAGGAGAAGCCAAAGGACAATTTACAGGAACCGTTTCCTTCCTTCCTCCATGTGGGTTCTGGATTGAGATCGCCAGTCTTGGCACTGGCAGAGACCCCCCTTTCTTGGTAAAGCTCCTACACAGAGACAATCTGGATTTAGGCACTCAATGTAGAAAATATAGACCCTTCTGTATGTACCCCTCATGTGCAGGCTCTGGCCTCATTGATGGAGACACAAGACTCCAGTGTCTGAAGCTCATGGCTATAGTGAGCAGTGTGGGGCATTGTGAGTAGGTTCCCACACTTGGGAGCAGTGATGGAGGAAGGCATATAAGTTCTAACAACAGGGCAGAAAGAAATGAAGCCAAAACATCCAGCAGGGTAGGTTTTAATAAAAAAAACAACAAAAGAAAAAGCAGCAGGGGATGAGGACAGACAGGCAGAAGCTTCCAAAGGCAAAGGCTGGGTGTGATTAGGATTTTAAGGTGGTTAGAAAGGAAGCAATGTCGAATTGGGCAGAGGTCAGACTCCAAGGCTCTTTGGTAACTCAGACTGCACCCTCCCACTTCCTTTAAAATGTACAAGAAAAGATCCTCACTATGCCACTTGGGCCTGAGCCCTCTTCTGAGCCTGTGCCATGTTGCTGTCTTTCTGTCCATAGTGAACATATCAGCTTTAATAAATCTCTTACCTAAAAAAGACAGTCTGGCTCATTGGCCCCCTTGAATCTTAAACTTGAAAACTTTCACATGTCAGGAGTACAGATGCATGCATGATGACTGAGTGAGAAGCACATATTCTTTATCTTAACCTTTGCGACATCCAGAGAAATGAAGAGGTTTGGAAGACTATACTCAAGAGAGTTATCAGAATGAGAACTGATTGGCCTGGATATGTTTGCTGAGTTCAGAGACAATGTGTTTAAGGCATAAGAGTGTAAATAAAGAAGGCAGAGATGCCAAACCCTTATTTACCCAGAAGGGCTTATTATCTAAGCTTAAGATGATGAACTAGTCTCATATGTGTGCATGCTCCACAAAACCTTCCCCACTGTGAACATTTGCACATATACATATTTGCGGAGGCTCCGAAGTTGCAACACAATCAAATAAAGGGAGATAATAAAGTGTTGAAAAGAATAGGTAAGAAACTGAATGTAGTGGCATAGATCTGTGATCCCAGTGGTCAGGAGGTGGGGACTGGGAACAGGAGGACCATGAGTTCTAGTCTTGTCTGGGTTACAAGCAAGAAACAACAGCAAAAACTAAAAGAGTAGTTGGTGTGGAGTTTGGAATCAGGTTTCAAATCCCAGACTTGATAATTCTTCCTATATAACTCTTACACAGAACTCCTTAATGCCACTTAAATTAGAAATGGTAGTAGCTGTCATTAGTACCTGTTAGAGATGCCATTATTTCTTGGGCAAGCTGAAACCTGTAACAAGTACAATGGGTAACTGAAGAACTCAGGCACACCGAAAGTGTTTAGGCTGCACAAAACCAAGGATTTGTGTTATCATGGATGGTGGGTCTGATTTACAAAGGCTTTAGATTTCATTTTTAAGTGCAATCCTGAAATCCACATGTCTATGCAATGTCCTGATTTCTCCAAACTTCCTAATTAAAGTTCCAATTTAATTGGGGAGAACCAGAAGACAACAAAGTCCCTCAGAGTTCCAAGGGCTATCACCATGAGACCTCTGCCCTAGTTAAATGCAATCTTTGCACCTCAACAAGCAGTGCCCTGAGTAACATGCGCATGAATTTGCCTGCAACTCCATTTCCACAGGTATCCAAGGCAATGGAAGAAAACCTTGAAATTTAAAACTCAATGAATGAATGAAGCCACAGAAATAAACAAACAGAAAAAAAAAAACAAATAGGCAGACAGAAAGCTCTCCAAGCTCCTTCCTTTGTTATTATTAATGAAATGGAAGTTCTCCTATCTTACCTCAACATGCTGTTCTGAGCTAGAAAATAAATCCCTTCCTTCCCTATTTTAAATTCCACATCTAGCATTCATCTGCAACATGTTAGGATGTCTATAGAGTCTGGCAATCCTCTGCTTCCATCTCACTGCTAGAACACTGTAGAGAGATGGCAGTTCTTTTTCATTGCTATTGTTTGGGGTGGGGTTGGGGTGGGGTTAATTGTTTTTCTTTTATTATTTTTGATAATTTCACACATTCATAGGATGAGTTTTTTTCTCAATTTTAACCTCCATTACCCTCTCTCACCTGCCTCTCTCCTCCACTAGTACCCAGCTTCTCTAAGAATCCCGCTTCCATTTTCGTGGCTTATTTTTCTGTATGACCCATTGAGTTTAATTAGGGTTACTGGCAATGAAGAGAGTGACACCCTTCTCTCTCAACAAACACTCATTGTCCATAGTCCCTCTGGAGGCCTGGGGCCTCATAAACCCCTTCATCATTCCTGATGAAATGTGGACACACCTAATCTTGTACCATCCTCACATAGATAACCACAGGCACCACGTGCTCCTGAGGACACTTTCCCTGTCATATCTGCATTTCTTTCCCCAGAGCCTCTCCAGCAGCCTTGCTGTTAGTGAGTTTCAGAATCAATTCAGCCACTATGGGAAATAACACAGAAGTTCTCTAAAAATTAAAGATGACATTTTTATATGCTTGACAATCTCACCTCTGGGTGTACATTCAAAAAAAGATAAATCGGTATATTAAGAGATACTGTACTCTGATGTCCACGACAACAATGCTCGTGAAAGCAAAGAAGTGAAATCAATGTAAATGTTCATCAAGGGCTGAATGGACAAAGAACAAACAGGTTGCATATATACTACTGTATCTTGTATATAGCAGTCTATATGAAATACTGGTCAGCCTTTAAAAAATAATTTGTGTCATGGATAGATCTGCAAGACATCATCTTAGGCGAAACAGGGCATACACAGAATGGCAACTGCCTCATGATTGCACTTCTGTGTAGAATCTCAGCAGTTAAGAAAGAGCATGTACTGCTCTTGCAGAAGACCCAAGTCTGGTTCCCAGTACACACAAATGATATCTCACAACTGCCTGTAACTCTCCCCAGCTCCAGAGGACCCAATGCCCTTCTTTGGCCTCTGTAGACACTGTACTCTCGTACACATATCCACACAGAGGCACACAAGCATATACATAATTGATATGAAAAAATAAATCTTCTTAAAAAAATAGAAAAAAATTGTCATAGGAGTTAGAATAGGCTAGTGATTACCAGGGACTGGGGTTAGACTTGGGGCTATGGAGATGACGATCAAAATATATAACATTTCAGCTAAATAGAAGAATTCATTCAAAGGATCATAGTACAATGTAGCAACTCTAATAATATATTGTATTCTTATGAAAGAGAATAGATTTTAATTGTTCTCACTATAAATAAGGGGTAAATATGTGAGATGATATACATGTTAATTGGCTGGATTGAGTCATTCTAGAATACATACATATTTCAAAACATCATGCTGTCTGTGTGGAATATGTTAAATGTTTATTTGGTCTCTTTTTGTTATTTTTTTTTTCAGAGCTGAGGAGTGAACCCAGGACTTTGTGCTCCAAAAACAAAAACAAGAACAAAAAGACTAAAATATTATCCCAATATAATTTTGTCTATTAAATGATTCTTAAACAACTCTCCAGTGTTCTATGTTCCCTAAAGAAAGAAAAGACCTAGGAAAACAAAAATCCTCTAAAGTCTAATTATTTTTGTTAAAACCCTTTATTTACGTACGTGTGTGCGCCTGTCTGTATGTGTACCAAGTATATGCAGGTGTCTGCAGAAGCCAGAAGAATTGTAGTTACAGGTGGGTGTGAGATGCCCAGTGTGAATGCTAGGAAACAAACCCCTGACCTCCGTAAGAGCAGCAAATGCTCTTAACTGCTGAGCCATTTCTCCAGTCCTAAATCCTACTTTAAAATCCTAATTCTTTGTCTGAATGCTATAGTCAAGTTCAGCAAGAACCTCCAAGACATACTTGATGCCCTGGCCACACTCAAACTTCTGAGCAAGTGTGCTTCAAAAACTAAAGAAAGGGAAGTCTTCCTCTAAACGTGGTCAGGGTTGACAGAATTTGCAGATGTGGTCCAGACCCCTGGAGTACATACCCAAGTTGAATCATTGCCTTTAGACAGTTAATTACCTTGCTTGAATGGAAGAGTTAGAGAAACTACAGGCACAGAGAAGCATAATCACAAGGGGTTGGGACAGGTGCTCAGGACACAGGGCCTTAGGTTAGTAGGTTTCACAAGAACACACTCCAGTGAAGAGTGTTATGCTACCACATCGACTTTAGAATGTCAGATCACCCTGTCTCTATCCATGGTCATCATTTGAGTAAGCACCCCATGCTTCCAGGTATGACAGATCATTCGCTCCTTCACGCTCTGCTGTGGTTTGAATATTAAATGTCCCATAAAAGGCTCAAGTGTTTGAACATGTTGTCTCCAGCTGGGAACGCTGTCTGGAAGGTAGCAGCATCGGTGGAAGGTGGGGTCTAGCTGGAGGAAGTGGATTTTTAGGGGCAAGATTTAGGTTAACAGCACTGTCTGCTTCCCATTCTCTCTCAGCATTTCCACCTCCTGGTCTGCTGAAAGCTGAGGAGCAAGCCTCACACTTCTGCTGTGACATCTGCAAGGGGCACCTGCCACCAGGCCGTCCTGGACAAGAGGGACTGTGTCCTCAAAATATGAGCTGAAATCATCTTTCGTCCCTTAAGTTGCTTTGCCATGTTCCTGTTCACATGATGAAACACTAACCCATCTCCACAGGGACGATGCTGAGAGGTAATCTACTAAGTGTCGCCATACAGCACACTTGAGTTTAAAAAATAAAACTACCCATCTTAAAAATCTAGTAAGACATGAAGAAGACAAGATCTAAAGATGGTCTCAGAAGGAAAAGACTTAAAGGGTCTAAAAAACATCTGGGGGAAAGAGGAGGAGGAGGGCTATAACAGTTTAATAGTTACTAAATAAACAAAAAATAAATAAGCTCTATTTTCCCCTAAAATGGCCATTGCAAAAGACTTTTTTTTTTTAAACAATGTTAATCTTAATGATTAAAAGGGATTTAAGGAAAGAGTCTCTTTTAAACAGAACTGTGGAAAGTGTAAATTGGTTTAACCTTTCTGAAGAGAAAAGCTAACCGTGTATCAAAAGGCTTTAACATCTGTACAACTCTTTTTCATGGGTACTTGTAGAAACTGGTTGCAATGAAAGTCCTGGGTGTGCCTTAGAAACCGACTCAAGCTTGCCCAAAGCTGTTACAAGAAACAGCTGAGCCACTGGGACCACAAAAATTCATAGAAATGTATTCGGTAACAATAGTTACATATTTAGAATCATACATGTGTATATATTTAAATTCTTTAAAGACAGTGTTTAAATTATGTCTATGTGTTTGTGGGTGGGTATGCACACATGTGAGTGCAGGTGTTCACAGTGGCAAGAAGTATCTGATTTCTAGTAGAGCCAAAGTTACAGGCAGTTGTGAGCCACCTAATATGGGTGCTGGGAACGGAACTCAGGTTCTTCACTAGAGCAGTTATATGTTCTCAGACACTGAGCCATCTTTACAGCTCCTTAGAGAGCTGTTTTTCTTGTATACGAGTGTATTGCCTCCATGCTGTACAATGCCTAGGGAGGTCAGAAGAGGGCATCAGAACCCTTGAAACTGTAGTTAAGGATGGTTGTTAGCCACTATGTAGATGCTGGGAACAGAACCAAGGTCCTTTGCAAGAGCAGTCAGTGCTCTTAACCACTGAGCCATCTCTCCAGACCCCAACCTCTTCCTATCTGAATTATTCTCTCCTCACTATACTTTGCTGAGAGTCCACAAGAAACAAAGAAAGGACATATAAAGGATGCAATAGGAAGAGGAACTGGGATGGAAAGACTTCCATATCAGCAAAAAGATTCAAGAGCAGAATGAACTCTCTGAAAGGTTTAAGGGCCATACTAGAGTCACACCACCTAGCCCTTAGCCTTCTCTCCCCTTGTCTCTCTTCATAGGTTCTATTCCTGCGACTCTCATCTCCCTCCCTCTGCTGGCCTCAGAGATATAGAACTCCCTGGTTCCTACCCTGGTCTTGCAAAGTCTAACCTACATAGGAAAAGGACCCTTCATAAAACAAGTCAGAGCTAACTCTCCTTTTCTTGAAATGGTGATCCACTAATAATAGCAGCATTTGCTTGTATAATCGGTATGTCTCATCCTCCTGTATAGAAGGTGATACAGACAGATTATAAATAGCTGATCACTGAACTGTCAGTCATCATAAAGGTGATGTTATAAATGGAAACTTTCCTGAAACCTCCATATCTACATGTCTAGGAAGAAGTAAGTTAACTATAATGCTAATTCACCATTATCTTTAGATGATGAGTAACAGGTGATTATAATTTTCTTTGTGTCTGCAGTCTGCATGTGCTATAATAACCTTGTAGAGCTTTAATAATGGCAGGTGTCAAAAGCCAGCCAGTTCTCTAGAAGGAAATTTGGTCCTAGTGGAGGCGAAGGTCACATCCTCAAGGAAGGCTGAAATTACAGAAAATTTCTTCCACGCATGACAGCCCAGCCAGTCACACCTCTTCCCTAAAGGGCTGATACAACATAGTAAGACTTTTCTAGAAGACTCTCGTTTTCATGATGCTAATTTCCTCAGCAATCAAAGACAGACAACGGTCCAAGCATTGGATAGTTTTCTTGTTGAGGTGACACAATTATCTAACAGAAGCACCATACAGTTAGCTTTAACTGCTAATTTGGCACAGCCTACTATCATCTGAGAGGAAAGCCTTAATTGAGCAATTGCCTAGATCAGATTGGCCTGGGACATGTTTATGGGGGATGTCTTTATTTTCAAAAGATGCAGAAAGGACCGGCCCACTGAGGGCAGAATCATCCCTAGGCAGGTGGTCCTGAACTGTACAAGAAAGCTACTTGAATATAGGGTGGCTGTGAGCCAGGCAGCAGCATCCCCCATGGCTCCCCGTCTGTGTCTTTGACTGAGAAGTAAGTTCCTTGGTTCTAAGCATTGCTGTGTGAAATAGTAACAGGCCTGTCTTTAAGATCCTGTCTTGAGTTCCTTCAATGGTGGGCTGTGATGGAATTGTGAGCTGAAATAAACCTTTCTTCCCCTAAGCTGTTTTTCGGTCAAAGTGTTTCAGCACAGGCACAAAAATGACACAGGACAATTCCAGCAGCTTGTGGCCAACCAGTCTCACCAATTGTGAGCTCCAGTTTCAGTAAGAGGTTCAACTGAGGAAGACACCTGACATCAGCTTCTGGACCCCACATGTACACCCAAGCAAGTGTAACTTCACTTAACATATGTGTCTCTGTAACTCCTTCACATACCCAAATAAACTAGTTATTTAAAGATGTTTTGAATCATGAAAGTAGACATAAGACTGGCTAGGAAAATGAAGGAGAATAGCTTGCTAGGATGGGGAGAAAGGGAGGGCTGGGATGACTGCAGTCAAAGAACATGATGGATTAGCATCAATGCCGTCATAAGATCCAGCACTGTACACAATGAATATACACATCTGAAAATGTATGTTGCTTTCCCAAAAGGAAAGCCATCCTAGTTCCAAATTAGTCTTGGCTTCAGCTGGATTCATCAGAACACTTACCAACTCCAATATCAAGCTAAATTATGAAAGGTAGCTCAAAATATTTGCTTAGAGTAAAAGTAAAAACATACTCAGCAGTTGTAGAATTAGTCACTCACCTAAGGTGGGTGATAATTTATGCTGTACTTGTAGTTGAAAATGAAAAGCCTATTTATAACACAGTCTATACCATTTTTATTTTCCAGGGATGAATTGTTTGTGTATGTTGGGTTGTTTCACCTTGCTGTGGGCCGGCAAAACAGAGTTTCCATTTGCGAGGTTGGAGGGATTAAGATAGATAAAGCCTAAGGAGAAGTAATTGGTAAAGTAAGTACAGTTGTGTGGATGTATGAAGTATTATCTGAACCACTGCGAAGACTGCTGAGCAGAACAACAAACTTGAAGTATTTCGTTTTCAAGCAATGAAGAAATAAACATACCTCAATTTTTCTTTAGTTCCAAGTATTCGAGGGTCAACGGACATCTGATACACAAACACATAGGACTTGGTAATCTGTATCTGCTTAGCTTTCGCTGTTGTTTTCTCTCAGAAGAGGTTTAAGATGATTTTATTCTTCTCTTCCTTTCTGTTTCTTCTTTTCTTTATTGAGCATGAAAACAAGTCTCATCAATCACCTCCTTCCTTCTTGGTCAAAAACCAGAAACCTGAAGACCAGACGGACTTCGCAGATATATTTTCTTTGGCTCAAGTAAGGTATTTCTTATTTTACCACCTACCCACCAGATGCATGACTGCAGATAGCTTTTCTTTGGCTCAAGTAAGGTATTTCTTATTTTACCGCCTTCCCCCCAGATGCATGAGTGTCTGCAGTTACACATGCATGTGTATAAGCATGTTTGTGGAAGCCAGAGGGACAACCTTGGCTGTCATTCCTTAGCACTGCCCACCTTGAAATTTTTTCTTTTTCCAACTTTCCCCTCTCTCTCTCTCTCTCCCTCTCTCGTGTGTGTGTGTGTGTGTGTGTGTGTGTGTGTGTGTGTGTGTGTGTGGTGCATGTGGAATCCAGAGGATGATCTCAGGAATTATCTTCAATCACTCTTCTACTCTTCTACTTTGTTTCCTGAGGTTGGGTCTCACACCCAAACCCAGAGCTTACCAATTTGGCTTGTCTTGCTAGACAACTTGCTTTGGGATTTTCTATCCCTACCTTTGGAAGCTGGAATTACAGGGTGGCCATTAGGCTTACTCAGTATTTAGGTGAATTTCTGGCAATCCAAAGTCACATCCTCTTACTTGCATGGCAAGGACTTCAAACCCTGAGCCATCTCCCTGTTTTTGACCTCGTTAGTTTTTGTTGCTGAGTTAGATGAGAGGAAATGAGATAGATGAAATCTGCTGACTCAGCTGGACTGACCGACTGACCAACAAGCTCCAGAGATCTGCTTGCATCTGTCTCCCAAGACAGGGATTATAGGTGAATGCCACTGTACCAGCTTATTTTTACTGCAGATCAAACTCAACCCCTTGCTTGTAAGACACACATATTATCCACTCAGCTATCTCCTCATCAAGCAGGATTTTAAAAATTAAGTAAGAAGTCGAAATTTGAATGGAAAAACTCCATTTAACAACCAGATTTTTCTTGACTCTATTTAAAACTATCAAAAAGTGCAACTATGTCACACAAGTGGCCTGGAGCTGCAGAGCAGGAGGTAGAAAACCAGGTGAGACTCTGCCCCTCTCTCTGAGACTGTTCTCACCAGCCTGCAGAGAACCGTCAGGCCAGATTCATGCTTCATTTGGAGTTTGATTTTTTTTCCTTAAATATTTATTGTTATTTATATGTGCATGTGAGTATTGTGTGTGTATATGTGAGTATTTATATAGAGTATGGAGGCTTTGGATCCCTTGGATCAGCAGTAAGGCAGTTCTGAGCTATCCCACAAGAGTGCTGGGAACTGAATTCATGTCCTCTGCAAGAGCAACAAGTACTTTTAACCACTGAGCTATTCTATTGCTCGAGCCCAATTTAGACGTATTTTTTTGCCACACAGGAATATCTACTTTCATCCTTTCATCCCGTCATCATGACCCAAGATGGGAACGCAAGCAGCAGAATGGGACAACTGTATGTTTTATGATGGAGCCTGCCTCCTGTAGGCATGATGGCTTCCCAACTCCTGGGTTTGATACCTCTGACCTTTACAGAATCAATATTAGAAGCAAGTGAGAATTGAGAACAGACCCAAAGGAAGCAAGCCTCGGATTGACAGATTTATGTGATAACATCAGTGGAGCACTCTCTATGCCTTGGGCCCTCAGCCAACTCCATCGTGTCCTAATTAAAGTGTCCACTCTCCACTAGGTCTGCAAATGAAAGTGACTGCTGGCTCCGACACCAATGGAAGCAAGCCAAAAATACAATCCCACTTAAGAAAATTGGATATGATTCTGCAGAGGGGACAGCCATACTCCATCACAGTATGACAAAGAATGACAGACGTGTGCAGAAAATGCCTTGCTCATGAGAAAGACCAGCCTAGTCCACAGGGACACATCTTAAGCATTTCGAAAAGGCAGTCTCAGGCCTCCATGGCTTAAGATCAAGATCTCGGAAGCATTGAAGCCCAGTGAATGCACAACACCAGCCTTCCTGTTTGTGGTAAAGTTTGTGTTTTCCTCAAACAGAAGCATTACACAGAAATAAAAAATGGATTATCATAAATATGTAATTTTTTTCTTTGCTTAAGATACACCTGAATGTCAGTGTGGCACTTAAAACTGACCTGGAAAATGACTTAAGACTAGGATAAAAAATATCTTAGTACTTCTCCATTCTTTTACACGTTGCCAAGAACACAAAGGCCACTTTGAAACCTTGATTAAATTGCTATGAATGTTCTCTCCAGGAAACAAGGTTGTATTAAGCACAGTTTTACAGTCAGCTCCAGAGATTCAGTGAACCTATGAAGTTCATAAGAAACTAAGACTTTTTTTTCCAAACTGGGCATAGTGGTGCATACTTTAAATCCAGCACTCAGGGGATTGAGGCAGGAAGATAATTATGAGTTCAAGTCCAGGCTAGACTATACAGAGTACTTGTCTCTGCCTTCTCCTAGAATAGAAAGGAAAACAGAAAGAGAGGAAGGAAGGAAGGAGGGAAGGAAGGAAGGAAGGAAGGAAGGAAGGAAGGAAGAAAGGAAGGAAGGAAGGAAGGAAGGAAATGAAATGAAATGAAATGAAATTGGGGCTGGAGAGATGGCCCAGCACTTATGAATGCTGCTCTTGCAGAGAACCTAGCTCATTTACCAGCATCCACATAGGGTGGCTCACAACAGCCTGAAACTCCATCTTCAGGGAAGTTATACCCTCTTCTGGTTTCCATAGTCCAGAACTGTGGAGGTACTGAACACACACACACACACACACACACACACACACACACACACACATATATACACTATTATATATATAAAACCATTCATAGACACAAATTCATACACATAATTTAAAAATAAAAGTCTTTAATAATAATATTTGTGTTCATTTCAATGCCAAATACATAGCTTTCTGGAGTGAGAGGTGTTTCTTGGCTTAACTACATCCTATGTGAATTTTCTGAATCTCCATTTACTCACCTACGGAATAACGACAGCATTAACCTGTCAGTCATGG
This sequence comes from Eospalax fontanierii, assembly GCA_035773235.1. Taxonomy (NCBI): domain Eukaryota; kingdom Metazoa; phylum Chordata; class Mammalia; order Rodentia; family Spalacidae; genus Eospalax; species Eospalax fontanierii. The sequence goes on along the minus strand of CM069546.1, from coordinate 34,643,211 downwards.
ACCTCTTTGGAAACCAAATGGGCTAAATGCACATGAAACTCTTAGAATAGTTGTTGGCACTCTTGGCACAATAGATGTTTGCTGACATTCACTTTCAGATTTAATGCTGGCTACACTTTTAATGAAAATACTCCACTGTAGTATATATTGGCATCCCAAACATCTTATATTAATGGCAAAGGTATTCAGGAGGATGCATTACTATACTACCTATTTATATAAAAATACTGTCTCAGCATTCTGAAATTCAAAGCACCAAAGAAAGAGGAAGGGGATCAGAGGAGGAAGAGATCAGGAGAAAGAAGACAAGGTACAGCTAGTAAGGAAGACAGGGCCCCATATTCAAGAAAAGGGCTTCTAACTCTTTTGCATATATCATAACCATGCACTGCCCCAGTTCACATCTGACCAAGGCAATCAGGTCTCAATCAACAGATTGAAAACTTGCCTGAGAAGTTTAATCAGTTTCATTTGACAATGAGTGGGTGTGACCATATCCATCAAACATGCAGTCAAAGTCTCCATCAGAAACCTGGTCCAACTAGGGTTGTCATGTCACAGGAATGGAGATCAGGAAGTGCTGATGCTCCCTTGAATGACTACTTGTGGGCATCCTGCAAATGGTGCTGCTGATGCTCTGTCTGCATTATTCCCAGGCAATAGTCAGGAGCTCTCCAGACAGATGGACTGCCATACAGTTGAATGCTGTCCTACTTTAGGATCTGTGTGTCTGAGAATGTAGACTGCGTCATGTGCACCCCTAAATGCAACAATAATAACATTAAGGACTTAGTCTGTGCCATCCCATGTGGGAATCTCTTCCTCTGGTGAGGTTAAAGGGTGGCCCTGGCCTGAGCTATCCCATATGGAAGCCCTCTCATAAACAGTGGATTCTAGAGCCTCATGGTCAGCTAGCCTTTGAGGAAACAGGACAGGGGGTGGTCTTCTTAGGATGAGGGCATATCCAGAAGCAGGATGTGAGGAAGTTCTCCAACAGTCTACTCTCTCTTCTCTCATCTGGCTTCTCCTTATGCACACTGTTGCCAAAGCTTTGCAACTTTCTGCCTTTTCTTACGCTTCTTTTGAAGAGAAAAATGTCCTCTTTGCATGCATAAAAAACCAAGACTCAGTAAAGTCTAGTTAATTGTCTAAGGTCATGCAACTGTCATGTGCTATAAACTAACTTTTCACATCCTTTCACCACATGCCTTTCCTATAATAAAGTATCATCTAATGATATCAGACACTGTTTCAGTGACTGTAATAAAATCCTCTGAGACAAAACAATTGAAGGGAGAAAGGGATTATTTTAGCTCACAATTCCAGGTTATGGTCCATCATGGCAAGGAAGTCAATGTGGCAGGAACTTAAAATAGCTAGGCATGTCACACTCACAATCAAGAGCAGAGAGAAATAAATGAGCCCATGACTAGCATTTAGCTCACTTTCTCCAGCCTTACATAGTTCAGGACCAAAATGCAGGAAATAGTGCTGCCTATTGTGGGCTGGGTCTTCCCACATCAATTAACATAATCAAGACAATGCCAACAGACATTCTCACGGGCCAGCCTTATCTAGAAGCCTAACACAGCCTCACTGAGACTCACTCTCTTCCTATGTGATTCTATTAGTGTGTCTGTTCTATTAGTGTGTCAAACTGACAATTAAAACTAATCATCCCAGAAACTTATGGTTACATTCTATTCCAATATTTTGTGTGCAACCATCACTCTGAGTTTTGAGTGAAAACTTTTGTGAATTCATTTGTTAATGTTATAGACAAACTAGTATTGGAACAATTGTTTTTCTCATGCTCTCTAAGGACTATGGGGTTGTACATGTGTGGAGACATATAGCAGAAGACTTGATTCTCAATGTTTGGGTAATTTCTGCCTTGTCCTGGGAATTCCTGTTTATTTCTTTGAACTTTTATCCCTGGGATATTTGTTTTAATACTGTCTAGTAAGTAGAGGTCAGGTATGCTGACACACATTCTACAATGTACAGTCCTGCATAAAATATAAAAGTATCGATTCATAATATCAACAGAGAAAGGTTGAAAAACCCTCAGTCACTTACACATCAGAAATTGATATTTAGGCATATGGAAGTTCATCTACATACCACAGTTGAGTATATTTATCATATGCATCTACTAATATTTATGTAACTGTGTTATATGTGCATAAGGACAGAGTGAGTGAGAAAGGAGGAAGGTGGAGACAGGCATGTGTATTCCTGTGCACATATACGTATGTAATATGTATATGATTATCGGTGTTGTTTTTGTCAATGCTGGGGTTTGGGACCCAGGACCTCATACATATTAGGCAAGCACTCCATTCTGAGCTACTTCCCTGGTCTCGCATATATACAAGTATATCTAACTATGAGCATCACTAACATCTAGGCATGGATTTTCATAAGATCCTTTCACTGAAAACTTAGTGAAGATAAAGAAGAAAGTTCTGTGAAGGAAAGCTCCCAGAAAGCAGCTGCACCTTGAACCGAACCTTCTGCATTGATGATTAGCCGATTAGAACTTCAGTGTCTGTGGGAATGTTAGAATGCTGTAGGTTCAGAACCTGCCTAATTACAATTGATCTTGGGTTATCATTAACCCCTTAAAAGCCATTCATTGTCCACCTCTATGCCTGACCCAATATCGTATAACTAAAACCTTCTGGAATGTATTAACTTAATAAAGTCCTATTTTCTAAAGGGCTAAGAATACCATCAGATGGTATAGCCAAGATTTCCCAGATTACCTGTAACCCACTTACTTAATGTTTCCACTGATATGTTTGAAAAATATCTCATTTTAAGACCTTCTTTGTTCTCTTACTATAAAAACTTCATCAAACTTCTACCATGTTGGAATACAGAATTTGAGGTAAGCTAAATCTATATTCTGGGCCCTGGTCACTCTTGTTTGTCTCCAGAATAAACTATTGTCCAATTTGAGGTAAGAATTGTGTTTTTGATCTGACATTATTTTCCCTTTGTTATAAGTTCCAGCTAAAACAAAACTTTTAAAGACCCTTCACACAATGTCTCACCACAAACATATCTGCCCAGACCTCCACCCCCCCATACAAGTGTGTGCTGTGAAGTTTTACCAACTTTCAGAATAACTGACTCAGAACCAGTCAGTTATCGTCAATGAACACATTTCATTCAACAGTCACACTTAGATCCTGGAAGCCATAATGTTCCCCACAGATTTCTCCTTGCTACAGGAAACCATATGACTTTCCTAAGACAGTCCAAGGGACCAGGAGGCAGTGTGTTTCCTGCCTGGGCCATGCACATTAGCTAAATTGAGAGCAGAATTAAAATGAATATACATTAACATCAAGACACAAGTGCCTGAATGCAGCTAAGGAGAACAGAGACTCTGTGGTTTATGTTAGAGGTGGAGCAATATGGTTCTTTTCTTTTTCTCTTCCTTCTTTCCTCCCTTCCACTTCCCTTTCCCAGTCTGCTGCTTCCCCTTTTCTTTCTTTTCCTTTTGAGATAGGTCAGATTACATAGGAGCTCACTTTGTAGCCCAGGCTAGCCTTCAACTCACAATCCTCTGCCTCCTTCTAGAATTCTGGCCTTACAGATGTGCATGGTATGCGGGCTCTTTGGGTACTGAGGACTCAATCCTCTGATGGACTTCTCATTTCACAAATACAGGAGAGATTTCTGTTCTGGCTTCACAATCAGCAATGGCAATCAATGTTAGTTCTGGAGCATGTGTGTGTGGTGGGAGGGTGTATGTGTGTGTTTGTAGCTAAATATTTATTCCCCACTTAATAGTAAAATACTGCTTCCCTAACCCAAACCCAATAGCTCATTTTAAGTTCTTTAACTTTGCAAAAACATGCTAACATATCTATTAATATAATAGGTAGATCTTTTGTCGTTTTTGTTTGGTTTATTTATTTATTTATTTATTTATTTATTTATTTATTTATTTAGAGACACAGTCTCCTTGCAGACCCAGCTGGTATGGAACTCAGTATGTAGACCAGGCTGGTCTTGATCTGATACAGATCCACTTGCTTCTGCTTCCCAAGTGCTGGAATTAAAGTGTTTTTTTGCCACTGCACTTGGCTTTTTATAGGTAAACCTTTAAAAATAAATTTTCTTTCTTTCTTTTTTTGAGAAAGGTCTACATTAGGTACTCCTGTCCGGCAGGAACTTACAGAGATTGATCTGTCTCTGCTTCCTGAATGCTGGGATTAAAGGCCTTCACCACTATGCCCAGCACTAAATGAATAATTTTATTAATTTTTTGAAAACTTCAGACAAAGTATTTGAGCCACATTTACCCCCAACTCCTCACAGATCCATCCCCACCAGGCCTTCCTTTTTAAAATTCAGTAACTGATCAACTCCAATTTGTGCTGTCCATAGAATTCTGGGGGTGGAGCCATCCACCTGAGTATGCCAAGAGCCACACCTTTAAAGAAAAGTGACTCTACTTGGATAGTGCAGCACTCAGAACTCATCAGAAAAGTGTCTTCGTACAGTGGATTGTGATTAACATAGAAACTCAGAACTGATTCAAGAGTGGAGAATAAGTAACTATGCAGTGCTTTGGCACAAACAGAACACTGACATTACAAGCCTCAGGGACACAGATGAAAATTTGGTATAAAGACTCTAAGTCAGAGGTTTGGGAAGATCTGAGCAAAACCAGGGTTTCTAGACACGACAAGATTACCAAACTCATGAAGTCACGGCAGCTCTGGTGGCTTGCACAAAACCTGCACAAGATCAAGCCGATCAACACACACTCCAGCAGGCAGCTAGAGGGGTCATGAGCCTCCAACTCTAACTGAGGAGTTATAGATAGTAACTTCTTAATTTTTAAAAACTGAATCTCCAAACATAAACATGGTATATACTATGGAATCGTGTATAATGGCTTCCTGCATATACACATTAGATAATGTTTAAGTCAGGTTAAATGACGATCTCTGACATTTTTCATTTGTCTGTCATAAGTAAATTTTGTGGCATAATTTTTATTACAGCCAAAGCAGATGATGTTGACCATTAATGCCAGTGTCTGGTAGAGTAAGAACAAGTAAAATAAAACATTAAAGTCGGAAAATTTTGGTGCTACCAGTTTTAATAGCTAAAGCAACATGGGTAGTTCAAGAGACATGTAAAGGGCCTGGGGCGTGGCTTAGTAGATATAGCATTTGCCTAGCATTCCCAAACCCTAGAGTCCATCTTTAGCACTGCATAAAACTTGCCTGGTAGTGCACATTTATGATCTCAAGATTTGGGAGGTAGAGGCAGGAAGATCAGAAGTTAAGGTCATCCATAGTTACACAGAGAATTCAAGATTAGCCTGGGCTACATGAGACCATTCCTCAAAAAACAAACAAGAGGCATGTTAAAAATATTCATGCATGTAAATCAACAAAATCAAGGAACATGCCCTCTCTTCTCTTCAAGATGTGTCTTTAACACATACTACATGTATCAAATGCATCTTGTTGTTTAAACAGTCAAGGTTTTGGCTTTGCCATCTATAGACTGTGGATGATGATATATGAGCACTTTATGAATCGCTTTGTTAAGACATGTAAAGCACTTACAATGGTATCTGATATATAAGGTTCCACAAGTATGTAGTTACCATTTAATCTTTTGCTCTTAACAAGGAGGACATTTGAGAACTTCATGGCAATGGAAATATTAATCAGCATGGAGCAATTTTCTCTTTTAACACATTGTGTTTCATGGGCTCCATCATAAGTAATAGTTTCAATTGGTAAGATGAATATAAATGATATTTATTCTCTTTCTACATAATACATGCCCCATTTTTGGTTTTAATTGAGTTACTGCTGATTCACATACATACAACGTCAGCAAAATTTTAATACAGTAATGGCCTAAATCAAAGGTCCAGAAGATAAAATAATCATTAGATAAAAGATTAATGTGCTGTGACAGTCTTAACAAGGGGCAGTCATGCCCTACACCTGGCCCATTCTCTTCTGTTTCCATTTTTCTTTTACACACACATGTATGTGCACATATATACTCACACACATACAGAAACACATACACCACACACACACACACACACACACTGGGCACTTAATGCTTTTGGAGACCTCTCTTCAGCTGATCTATAATTTTCTCAGCATTCTGGCCTTCCCCAACCACATGTCCATGATGGAACCAGCCCCAGGGTTGTAACAAGTCATGGATTTTAGGAATTTTAAAGAAATTAGAAGGAATCACATACCCACCTCATTAGAGGATTGGAGTCTAAAAGATTTACAAGTTGTACAAGTAGTGAAAAGACAAAAGTGAGTTTTCTTAAAGACGCTTTGATTAGTCCAGGTGTGAAAGGTGAGAAAAGTTTATCTCGGGAAGAAATGCCAAATAGAATATTCTAGTCAAAATCCTGTGGTGATCAAGAGCAGAATCTGTTTGAAGAACTTAGTGGGGAGTGGGTGGTTCAGGTGTAAAAGAGACTTTCAAAGTCAGGAAGGGAGGAAGAGGCAGAATTGGAATCCAAAGCTGCAAGTCTAGCTTGTGAGTCTTACTGGCCTTTTGCTCTGCTCATTCTTGTTGGCTTCAGGCTAATAAGATGTGTACAGAAGTTCCAACTATGTAAATGTGATGCAAACCTTGGCAGCATTTTGAGCAATGTCGGGTCTATAAAGTTCTATGAAAACCAGTTAGTGGCATTATTAGTAACTAATTATTACATACAGAATGCTCAAATGGCCAAAGTCCCTTCTGCCCTCTCTGATGGCCTGTGAGAATGCTCAGAGGACATGGATGGAGAAAGGACAGAGGGGCTTCTAGTTCCCTCTGAAACCAATGGACTTAGTGTCCAAAGGCTGGAATGGGGAAATGACTCTTTGTGATGGTCTCTGGCATGTGAGCCTCTCATGCTAACATCTGTGCTAGTTGCTATGGTGTGTGGTCTCTTGGAGTTTTGGAGAAAGGTTGACTGCCTCTGGCACCCCATATTGTTCTCTCCCTGTCTTGATGCAGCCTGATGAATGGTGCATTAAGAGACCCCTCAGAAAGAAAAGAACTTCTGCCCCCACCCCAAACACAAGCCAGGATGCCCTAGGTCCCTCTCCCCAGGTGTCTGAAGCACACATGGAATGGAGAGCTCACCCTGCAAGGCATTGCTAGGACTCACCCTCGCAAGGCAGCCTAAAGAAGGTAGATCATGCCCTTATGCTTCTGGGAAACCCAGATTTTTGCTTACTCTGGCATACAGACAAAGTCAGGCCCAGGGCCAGTGTGCCTTCTCATCAGTGGCATAGTCAAGGACTGATGGATAGCTCAGACTAGGGAAGGCTAGATCAAACTCACAAAGGCCAAGAAATTTTTTTTTTTTAAAGAATGAAAACTATGCTGACTTAGAGTCCTTTGGGCAAATACCTAGGTGGGGTGTAGCTGGCTTATGTAGTGGATCTATATCTATCTTTGTAAGAAATCTCTGTACTGATTTCTATAGTGGTGGGGCTGATTTACATTGCACAATGGAATTTTATTGGGCTGTAAAGAAGGAAATTATGTTGTTTTCAGGAAAATGAATGCGACTGGAGATTATCATATCAACTGAATTAAATCAGAATCAGAAAACAAATACCATGTATGTTCGCTCATTGGCAGATTTTAGATTATACAAAGATACACAAAATCCTGTTTGTATAGACTCGATGGGAGTCGAAGAGAAACTATTCAGGGAAACAAAACGGGTGGTTGGGCATGGGGAGGGGGTAAGGGGGGGGCTGGGAAGTGGTGGGTACACTTGTATGAAAATGTTCTTATGAAACCTAGTATGCTGTACAGTGAATATGTGTAACTGAAGAACATCAAGTTACTAAATGAGTTTTAATTCTTTGGAGGGTGTGGTGTGTGTGTGTGTGTGTGTGTGTGTGTGTGTGTGTGTATGTGTGTGTCTGCTATAGCACATGTGTGGATATCAGAGGACAACTTTCTAGACTTGGTTCTCTCCTTCCACTGTGGGTTCCAGGGATTGAACCCAGGCCATGAGGCTTGTACAGCAACTGTTTTTAACCTTCTGTACCACCTTGGTGGCCCCAGAAAGATTATTTTTAGCAACAAGTAAAAGTCATGTAGCCAGTTCAAGCTCTGAGTAGTTGTCTCCTGAGGTGACCTCACAAAGATACTATTTATCATCAAGAGGGATCCATTCATAGGATGGGAAAGAAGCCCAAAGCAGGCCCTCAGGGCAGTGGGTAGATACATCTGGGAAGCATGAAAGAGGCCCATTTCCTTCAGAATGGCTGAGGTAAGAACTGGACCTGTGTGTTCTGAGAACCACCAGAAAGGGAACGGGGCACTCCAACTAAAGAAGGCAAGGGGGAAATTGTTTTTGCATATATGCATAACATTCCTCTTTCTCTAAATTGCTTTAAAACTATATAATGGGGGCAGAAGATGTGGTTCAGTTAGCAGAGTGCTTGCCTGGCATGCACAAAGCCCTGAGTTAGATCTTTAGCACTGTATAAACCACTAATAGTGATGCATACTTATAATCTCAACACTCAAGAGACAGAGGCAGGAGGATCAAAAGTTCAAGGTCATTCACCAGTACATAGAAAGTCGAAGGCCAGCCAGGGTTACATGAGACCCTGTCTCAGTAAACAGAAGGAAGAAACAGTACTGTGTTAAGCAGACTGAATTAACCCTGGACTGTGTTTAATATGGAGGACTTAGGCTTTCCTCGGGGATCTAAAATACACCACTTGGTTTGCTTTGATTTCTGAGATATTAATTAGAGGAGATCAATGCTTAATAGCAGCATTGTTGAGGTGTCCAGCGTAGAGCACAAATAAGAAAACATTCTAATTTGCTGAAGGCTGAAGCATCCAGATAGACTATCCCCAGGATATGTTTGATCTGATTAAACAAGACCACTACGGTCTAGCAAAATCCCTCTAGTCACTAATCAGCTATGGTCCAATCCAGAAAACGTACCCTTTCTAATGAATATTGAAATTGGCTGTCATTAAGAGAGACCGCTCACAGGAGGGCAAGGAGAAGGTGATCAATATTCATAGGATCCTTGCTGCCTCATTGATTAATAGCCTTCAAGTGTAAAAACTGGAATGGTGGTAATAAAGCATTATTTTTTGTGTGCAGGCTGACATGGGATGTTACTTAGATTTAAACACTGAATTTTTTTCTGATCAAGTTCTAATAAATTGTAAGGAAAGAGAATTCAATGGACTTCTTCCCCTTTCTCCTCCTCTCCTCCTCTCCTCCCTTCCCTTGTCCCCTTCCCTCCTCTGCCCCCTTTCTCATCTTCCTTCGTCTCTTTTCACTTACCTCTTCTTTCCCTCCATCCTCCATTCTTTTTCGTTCATCTTAGGCCATCCTGCCAAGCTAAAAGGGTGCTTTTGATGTTGCATGCAAGGGCAGCATCCTATGTATCTACGCAAGGGTTCATTCACTGCGACATGAGGCTTCTCATCAGCTCGAAGGGCAAAGCAACCCTGACTTTCCACTAAACAACCTACTTGGATAGCAGTGAGAACTCACCTGGATCCATTAATGATCTGTGGTGGCCATAGTTTGGACACAACTCTCCGTCACCGGAAGTATTTACTGCTGTATTTGTCCAGCTGTTCTTTCCTACACAGTTGGCCCGATCTCTGACATGTGCTCTGCTCTATGCCGAAGGCCAAAATCCATACTGGAGGATGGTCAGGCTGGTAGCGTTACTTTGTCGACCTTGTACATGTTTGCTGACTCTACTTGACCCATTCCTTCAATGGGAAACCAAAATTCTCACCCTAGAATTCCCTTCTCCTTTCTAAGGAATGTCAATATTGTCAAGTACTTTGGAAACAGATGACACAGAATGAATGTTTATTATTAGTGAAAGTACTCAGGATGCACAGATTTATGAGCTTCTTAAAGAACTTATGTTGCCTTACATCCTCCCTGCCCGTGAAGCATACCCTGAAAAGAATTCCAGCATGTGGCTTCAACTCACCAGCAAACCCTCATTAGACATTCCGTTTTTGGACTGTAGTGGTAGAAATAAATTTCTTGGATCCAAGCTGCAGCTATAAAAGCATGTCTACAATAGATCTCAGAAAATGGAACTGGGAGATGTTCGTGAATAATTCTTATGGGATATATAAAATTCCTACCTATTAAATGCTGAAAACAGCCACGTACCCCAAATGTGCCTTGCTTTTTTTTCCCCCCTTAGGAAACTGAAAATGAGTTTGAATCGACTATTACTTTCTTCTGGCTTCTCCATTCAGAAACAGGTGTGTGAAAAGACTGGGTCAAATCATAACTTCAAGTTTACGTTTTCTTTCTTTCTTTTTTTTATTGTAATAGAAGAGCTCATTTTTAAAGTGCTCAGCTTAACAGCACCTGGTGCATATGTGTAGTCCTCACTTCTGTGTTGAAGACTGGGCTTATTTGAAAGGTGGCATCTTACTTAGTAGGTTTAAAAAAATACTTTTGTATGTGTGTGTACAATGTGTATGCACGTCTGTGTATGTCCATGTGTGTCAATACACATCCATGTGTGGGCATGGAAGTCGGAGGACAGCCTTGGGAGTTGGTCCTTCACTTCTGCCCTGTTTGAGACAGGGCTTCTTCCTTTTACTGTGCGTGCTTGGCTAGCTGGTCCACCAACTTCTGCGAACTCTCCTGTCTCCATATTTCATGCCCTCACAGAAGCACCAGGATGGCAGACATGGGCTACTATGTACATGAGTTCTGAGAATTTGAACTCAGGTCCTCACTTTGCAGAGCAAACGGTTTGAGCCAACTTGATAGCCTGTTTTGTCAGCTTTCATTATCCAAGACTTGATCTTTCTCACATTGTGTTTTTGCTGACAAACTGAGGGATTACTAATCAAAAGCACTCCCTGTCATGGCTCACTCTACTAATGCAGCCATAACCCGCTGGCTCTCAGTTAACTGAGAAACGAACTCCTTTTCCCCATCCCTAGGGTGACACTTTATGCACCCTAACAAACTCTGGTCTCCAGATTCTGAGGACTGACAGTCGCTTCGCAACATACCACAACAACTTGATCTCCTGTGAGATACCTCCACAAAGCTAAGATGTTAGAAAGCCAGGCAGACTCCTGTGAGCAGAGCAGAAAACTACAGGAACACACCCAGTTTTTCCAGGAGACACAGTCCACACCACCCTCTTTCTCTTCATTATCCTGCAACTTCGCAAGACTGTCTCTGCTTTGCTAAAAATGAAAAATATCAAAATAGAATTAAGCGCCTTCTCATCGATTCTCCCAGGATCAGTGAAGTCAGTCTAGATGGAAGCATGTCTGATGCCTGAGTGGCCCCATCCTCTCCCATTGGGCAGTGATTGACTTTTTGGCTAAGCTAAGCAGAAACGGAGCTAGTGACCAATTAGCTTTTCCCTTAATAGGACTGTGTTGGGTGAAATAAACCAGAGAAAGGAGTGGAAGGGAAAACTGTCGTTTAGTGAATTCCCAGATGTTGTCATCATCCCAGAGACACAGATCATAAATAAAAGAAAAGCTGAGAGTTCAGTGGGCCGCCACCTTGTGCGAAGGTCACAGACCGTGTTAAAATGACACAATACAGAGAAACAGCAGGAGAACTGGGATGCCGACTGCAAACATAGCCCCAAATCATCCCACCAATTTGCACTTCAGGGCAAAGCATACTTCGGAGATTTTCAGAATGATCATAATAACTGCCACCCATTGATCTCATTTAACAAGCGCCGATCGAGAGCTCGCTCCGTCCAAATCACTGTGTTCATCAGAAGAATTGTATTCATGAACGAGAGAGGCTGAGAACAAAATACAAGTCAATATTGTCCAGTAAAAATGGGGGCAACAGTGGGTAAAAGGGCAGGGTGTCATGGGGTCACTCTTCAAAGGAGAGACTTTTCAGCTGGCATGGAGCCAGGTTGGAAGGAGTCTAGATTTGTTGTGGCAAAAAGACTGAGGTTGGGAAGGTTCATGGGAGCCAGAGTTTCAGGAGTGTGTATGTGTCCTGAGTGCATGTGCATGTGCAGGTTCATGGACCCATGAGCATGCATGCAGAGACCAGAGAAGAACGTTGAGTGTCTTCCTCTATGGTCGTCCACCCTGCTGCCTTGAGACTGTCTCTCACTGAAACAGAAGTTCACGTTTCTGCTAAACAGACTGGCCAGTATATTCTTGGGATCTGCCTGTCTCTATGCCCTAATGCTAGAGCATGTACAATCATGCCCGGCTTTTTATATGGGTTCAGTGGATCCAAATTCATGAATTTGCACAACAAGTTCTTTCACCCACCTAGTTATCTCTCCATCCTCTCAGGATTAAAGAAGTTACTATTTTAATGTATGTGTGCCTGTGTGTTTATGTGTACCATATTCAAGCAGGTGCCTGGGGAGTTCAAAAGGCATTGGATCCTCTGGAATTGAAGTTATAGGCAGCTATGAGCTGCTCAGAACTAAACCCAGGAACGAAACTCAGGTCCTCTGTAAGAACAGTAAATGTTCTTAATGATTGGTCCATCTCTCTAGTCTCTCCCCTCAGGATTTTTTTTTTAAAGAAGAAAGTATCTGGAATCAATTCTGGGCTTTTCAGGTGGGAAGGGAATGCAGACTGATTATACAATGGATTTTGGGGCTTCTGCTGGAATGGAATAGAAGGAGAAGGACCATGGGCAGTGGGTGGGTCCCAGAGCAGGTGTGTGGAGGCCATGCCTGGTGAACAGGAGTGGTGAAGCCATCTGGAAAATATGGCCATGTGGTGCTGATAGAACTTGCTAATGACAAGGAGTAGGTAAGCTTAATCTTGAAAGTGATTCCAATAACTATGGTTTATCTAGGTGAGAAACTGAGATACGTGTATACGTGAAGATGTGTGTTCGCTTCCCCAGCACCTGGCTTTCCAGGACCTTGTGTTTGAACGTCCTCACATTCAAAGTCACTGGAAGTTCCTGCTTGTTTCACAGAAGGGCCTTGTGGCTCCGTCTCTGTACACATCCAACCTGAAGCCACACTCCAGGGTTCCTTAGGCTGTTCCCGGTGTTAACCCTTCCATCCTCTCCTTCCTTCGATCCTTCCTGATTCCCCACACCCTCCATTTTACGATCCTCCTTCCTGCCCCCTGCCTCCCCTTCTTCCTTATTGCCTCCTTTCCCTCTCTACTTCCTTCTTTGCCAATGTCCATCCTTCTCCCCTTCCTCCTTTATCCCCCACTCATCTCTCCTTCATTCTTCCCACCCAGTGACCCTCATATTGTCTTACTTTTGAGTGATTCATGCTCATCCTTTCCACTTCTGGAGGACAGAGTTATCTCCGTAGGGGAGAAGACACCTTGTCAAGGCCCTCTCTGCCCATTCTGTGTCAGACAAGATCCAACCCATTGTTATTTTTAAGGTTAATGTAAAGAAGGCTTAATGGTTCCATTTCATTTTTTAAGGAAATTTGGACATTTCTAAGACTCATCATCAACTTTAGGGGAGAAGACTGTGTCTTTTTGAAATACTTTGGTGCCTTGCAGAAGATTGTGTTGAATTATTGGGATGCTGCAAGCTTTCAGACTGATGCTTCCTGAAGCATGAAAGGAGGATATGCAGCATTCTGTCTTTATGTTTAAATTACTTCGCTTCTTACTTGACTACTTTTTCTGACCTTTTAGAGTGCTTCCTTCTTTATATTTCTCCTTGAATCTCTTAACCATTTTTTAAAATAGTCCAGCCACATCTTGTATGCATCATTCTCACTGAGCCTGGTGATTTCCATGCTTCTGCCATGTCCCCTCCTCACTCGACCCTTCCCTATGAAGCCTGGTAATATTATTATGCTCTCTGCCCAGTCCATTCATCTCCTTCTGTTTCTCACAGTACAAAAGCATCAGTAAAACACTTACTTTTCTGTGGGTTTTATATGTGTATCTGTGTGTACACACATTCATGAGCATGAATGTGGGTGTGTACATGTCATGGTACTCAAGTGGAAGTCTGAAGATAGGTTTGGGTGCCAATCCTCACTTCTTTTTCTTTTAGATGGTATCATCCTGTTGGCCACTGTGTGGGCCAGGATAGCTGCTCTTGAGCTCTTGAGGATTCTTCTGTCTCAGGCTCTCATCTCCCCATAGGAGCAATGGGATTAGAGGTGCCTTCTACCATGCCCAGCTTGCATGGGTCCTGGGGATTTGAACTTGGGTGCCCATGCTTGTGCAGCAAGAGCTTTGTCCATTGAGTCATCTGCATAGGTCCCTTAAGTCACACTCTGAAGGGACTCTGAGAGTTAGGAACAAAGCATTCTAATCCACTTTCCTCCCTAAATGAATTGCAAAGGAAAAGAAATTTGGTCAGATCCACTTAAATCTGCACAGTTTATTTTGGGATTAACGTCTTTCATACTGTCCTGCACTGAGCCTTGACTGGACAGAACAATGGCCATGTTTAAGGAGATAGACAAAGAAGAGAGGCTCCTAGGAATTCTGCTAGCTTGAGTTCTATATCCATTTCAAAAGAAATTCTCCTATAGCTGCGTGGCCTTGGATAAACCACTTAAGCTTTCTGGCTTTCAGTCTCCCGGTTCATAAAATCTAGTTGATATTACCTACCTTGATAAATCATCAAGGAAATTCAATTAAATGAGAACATGCATTTGGAACCATAACATAGCGAGTTCTCTATTTAAGAACACCATATTATGATGTAGGGCTTCATTAAGCAAACCTTTACTGAACTTATTTGACAATGATACTTGGGGTAGGGGAGGAGGAAGAAATGAAAAGGGGCCCTTGATGTCCCTCTTAATAGGTGAATTAGAATTACAGCCATTTTCCAATTTTACCTTGGGGATGAATACAACCTCCTTTTCTGACCAGGAAGATCTTCATTCATTGATACGACATATATTTATTGGGAATCTACATCATGCCATCAAGTAACAGGAAGCAAAATCAGACACAGTGTAGTCTATAACTCCCCATGTCATTCTATAACTGTAAGGCAGTGATCCTCAGCTAGGAACATTTGCACCCAGTGGACCTCAGGGAACAGCAAGTGCCATATTGGTTGGCAAAATGTTGGGCAGTGGCTCTATTGGATCTCATGGGTACAGGTGTGGGATGCTGCTCGGCACCCCTCACTGTGAACAAGTGTCTGACTGTGAAGAAATCTTGCTCAAGGAAAAGGGATAAGGGTGTGCGAGAATCCATCACTGTGGCAAGAATTCCAGCCAAGACAGAATTTACCAGTGCCACAGGCTCTCCTAGACATTGAGGCATGATGCTGTGCGGAGCAATCCCAGTCTCTGCGGCATGAAGCAAGAAACCTCCGGGTCCTTAGGCAAGGTGGAGGAAGGAAGACACTCTGTCCGAACACTGCTGGAAGGATCTGTCCGTCCCCACTCCTCCCAGATGCTCTGTGGACTGGGTGCAGGCAGCTCGGGTGTGCAGCTGGCATTCTTGCCATTGCATTTCCCTCTATTCTTTCAAACTCCAGAAGCCGCCCCTAGGGAACCTGCTGCCTCCGAATCACTGCAGAAGCCGCACTTCAGTGGAGAAAGCTAGATAAATAATCCTGGATGGAATTGCATATTTTTAAGTGCTTTATTAATACAGTTGGGCAGAGATCATACTAAATTCTGACAGGGTCGGGGTGGAGGCTGCAAGGAGAGGATGGTACTGGGACTTAAATGAGAGGGGGCAGGGTGAGAAAAGAATAATCATGGCAGGTTCTTGCCTAGATGCCTGACTGTGACAGGATAGAAAGATGTGCAGATGCAGGACACATGGTGCAGTCTGCAGCAACATGGTGGGCAAGGAGGATCAACTGACACAAGGCATCAATGGAGTGACCCCAGGGTATGCAAACTCTGGTGTTTTTAGGGCCGGCAAGACTGTGAGAAGAACCAAAGCTGGCCAGGCAGAGACTTCTGGAGAAATAAAGCTCATGTTGTTGGGGGTGAGGGAAACAGCAGTACTTTAGGTCTTCATTAAGTCAGAGAGATGGGCAGAAGGCAGACACTTGTGCTTTCCATGACATCCTTGTTAATACACTATGAGAGTCAAGATCTCAGACTTTCTATGACATCCTTGTTGATACACTATGAGAGTCAAGATCTCAGACTCTGGGTCAACTATGAGCACTTCATAAGACCCATTTGCCTGATGAGCTCTGGGTGAACTTGATTTTGCCAACACTGATAATTTGTTTTGTTTTGTTGCAGTATTATGGATTGAGCCTAGAGCTACATGCATGCTAAGCATGAGTTTTATCACCAAGCTATTATTCAGTTTACTTTTTACTTTCTATTTTGAGACAGGTCTCACTTAAGTTGCCCAGGATGGCCCGGAATTTACTGTATATCCCAGATAGATATTGAACTTGCAATCCTCCTGCCTTGGCCTCCTGAGTCGCTATAGGTACAGCTGTATGTCACCAGTTTGCTCGGAGATTTATCCGCACAGAGAGATGCACTGATATGGGGACCCTGGAGTGAGCTGGGTTTCTAGCAGTCATCTTGATTGGTTTCAGATCTCAGAGTTGTCACTGTAATGCTCAGGTTTGGGGACTGAGTCTAGAAGACCTATCTCATGGATCTGTCAGGGACAGAAAGTAGGCTAACCAGGTGAATGGCTGGGACTGTTACCATGTCAGATATAGGGTGACTTCTATGTCCCCAAGGTTCCTAGCTGAGAGGAACAGTTAAAGCAGATGCGGTGAAGTCAGAACTTTGTCCCGAGAATGAATATTGTTATGATTTGCCTGTAGAATGTTCCTCACAGACTTGGTCCCCTGCTGGTGATGCTGTTTTGGGAAGTTGTGGAAACTTAAAGTGGGTAGTGCTGAGCTGGGTAGTGAGCTGCTATGAGGTGGTACCTGAGTCTTTATACTCTGACCCTGCTCCTAACACCATCTCTCTGCTTCCTGGTTCACCAATATGTGAGAAGCAGCGTCATGCTACTGGCACTGTTGCTGGAAGCTACTCCCACCCCCGCCTTTCCTACCACAATGGACGCCCCTTCAAGCTGGGAGCCAGAATAGATCCTTCCTCCCTGAAGGTGCTTCTTATGAAGTGCTTAATCATAGTGATGAGAACTGTCACTGACTCATATTGGCAGTGAAGAACCAGCACAGGCTACCTTCACCAGACACATCCTCACTGCTTCCTATCTTCAGTGACCATGGCCATCCCCTTCTACCCCTTTTCCTTGGGAACAGTATACTGTGCTTTAAAGCAAAGTCTCTACCCATTAGGTAACCTTGCATGGAGCCCTACTGTTCCTCCATCACAGCTGTCTGATCAGGATGTTTCAGGCTGGTCAGTATCATCCATGGGACAATGGCCAGGATGTCTCAGGCTCCCAACAGTTGCCGTCAGGTCAATATCATCCATGTGACAGTGGCTTGCACCACCACAAAGGAGATGCTCTCTCTTTTCTTACAGTTTTGCAAATGGATAAGGTCTCCGTCTACAGTCAAGGATAACGTCTCGCCATCCTTTATGAAAAATGGAACAAAATGAGTAACAAGAAAATTAGACACTAGAGATAGAGTAAGCCACAATCCCGAAGACTCCATTATGTTGTTATGCTGAGTAGAGACAGAATAGCCATAATTTCAAAAGGACAAAATATCCTACTTTGGGCTAAAGACAATTCTGTCAAGATTTCCATCATTGTCACTTCAAAAGGAGGAGAAGAATGAAGTATTCATCCCTATCTTGGCTTATCTCTTATGCAAAGCCCTAATCTCACCATCTCAGGGTGTGTGGGCAAGGAGGACAAGATTCAAGCTATGATAGAGATTCATGTTTCCTGTCCTAGGGTTGCTGTATGGATCACACAAGACAGCAATGAGATTCCAACTGATGATAACGCTGAATTTGAGTGTGTGTGACTTAGTTCTTGGCATCCCTGCTTTATTTAACTCTTGCAATAACTTAAGGACTCAGCACACACAAGCATATCTTTATCCAAAACCTGGCATTTTGCAAAGGCTCAGTGTAAGTCAATTTCCTCTCCCGACCACCCGAGTAGCTTCTTCCATTATCATTGAAGAAACGTTCCTCTAACTCCAGTGCACAAAATTACCTTGGAATCTTGAGGAACTGAAGGTTTGGACCCACTAGGCATAACCTGAGAGTGTGCATCCCTATCCAAATCCCAAGTGATGTTGATGCTAGTCTTTAGACTACAACTTTCATGAAAAGGACCCTGGTCATTCACAGTCAGACAATTCATATACAGGAATCCCATTGAAGGTACACATATTCAGACTCTCACAAAACACAGTCTCCCAGATCTTTCTATTTAAGAAATGAAATATTTCCATTTAAAATCATGCTATATACAAAATCCATTCCCATATTTAACAGTTTAGAATCCCAATGCCCAGCCTCCCCCTACACAAGTAAATTCAGAAGTGCTGGCGTGGAGGCCAGGTGTCAGTATGTTTACAAGTATTTGTAGCCAAGATTGAGAGCCACAGTGCTGAAGATGAATGGGATGGGACAATGTAGGTCACAGGGATGAAAAGTCTTGCTAATTCTCATAGGCAGAACTCAAATGTCCCTGAAACTGGCAGTGACTTGATGGAATAGGCATATTGACGTGAAGCCTGCTAAACTGACTATTAACATTGAGGGAAAAGCTTTCCATCATGGCTGCCTGTACCAAGACTCATGACATTTTATCACTGGGATATTAGCACTTGAAATCTCTTCCTAGGAAGTTATTGTATTAAGGAAGTTCCTCAACTGAGACATCTTTCAGGATAGGGGAGAATGAAGGTAGAAAATTTTATTTAAAAACATTGGTCTTGCAAAACCCAGAATATTACATGTCTTAACATCACCTATCCATCTCAACTGTCATAAATTAAAAATATGCATTAATAATATACTTTTTATGTATGCACTTGTGTTTCATACTTTTGAATAGCATGCATAAGACATAGGTAGACTAATCATTGACACCTAGCCTAGAGAATACCTGTTTTAAACATGATATATTTAAACTGTAATATAGGACAACCAATCAGCCCTAAGAGAGAAACAGATTTAATTGAAAAAAGGAGCTATTTCTAGAACAAGAAAAGCCACTCTTTTGGTTTAAGTCATGACTTCATTTATGTTGGACAAAGATAAACAGAAAGTTTTCAGAGCTCATTCTTTATGTCTATCTATTTGTCAATTCCTACACATTCTGCATATCTGTATTTCCTGTAATATCCACCATTGTGCACACCGTGGGGAAGGTGAGACGAGCTCTCTTTAATTCTGAAGGATACTACACTAAACCCAACAGTGGGATGTTTAAGAGTCTTTAGAGTGAAGCTACCCAGGCTGTAAACTCATGCCCCTGCCCACAATGGGCTGTGTGGCACATATGTAAACTGGAGTTTTGATATCAGTCATCCAGGTAAGGTTCTTACTATCTATGACATCATAGCACACGGATGGCTTATAAATGCCAAATTATGATGATGCACTAAAATGCATAGTTTCATTAGCTATCTCTTTCTACATCCGTCATTGTAGCCTTCTATCTATAATGATGTACTGAAGCCTGCAGCCTCTTCCACAGCTGACTGTCGAGGCTCAAAGAATCTATTTACATGCTCAGAGAATAGGAAGCATGAGATTTTACCCACAGCTATGTAACTCCCCCACAGGTCTAGTCCTCATGGTTCTGATCATCATCTCTTAAGCTTACTCCCCATCCAGCTTTCATCTCCTGGCTCTCACTCCTGTTCTTCAGCCTCTGACCCTTGAAGTTGCAAGTCACCCGTCTTCATTTGCCCTGGCAGCTAATCTCCATAGTTGCATCTACCCTCTTTGTTGCAAGCTATGCGGTGACCATGCTTCATTTTCAAGCAGGAAGGTAGAAGGGTGGAGGAGAATTTTCACGGTCAAAGATTCCTGCTCAATAGAATGGCAACTCACAGAAAGGTATTACTATACTAGGGAAAACTGCTGGGCAAAACTTAGTGGGAAAAAGATGTCAGATAGGCAGCCCTTTCAGTAAATCACTGAACAGTGCTCATAAATGGAAGGTGTCATGGTCAGTACATTGGGCAGCTCCTGTTGCTGGTTGCTGCTTGTCAATTTCATAACAATTGGTTCAGGGAACAGACTCCATGCCAGCCAAGACTTTGGGCTGAGCCTGAATCGTTATCTCATGCCATCTGCATTACTATCCTATGAAAAAGCACATAGCAAACAACCCACAGAGGAAAGATTAGGACCCAGGCAGAAGAATATCAGCTAGCACCCAGGTGCAAACTCCACATGGTTCACTCCTTCCCTGCTTCCCCTGGGTCCTGTTATCATGAGAGCTTCAGCATACATTAGGATGTCACTTCCCTGAACTGTCAACTTTTCAAGGGGGACAATTCATTTTGACAGAGCTCTGGGCTGTGCCTGCCCTAACATCTCAGAGAGAATGAAGGAGGAAAACCCTTATAGTTGAGGAATGTATTCGTAATTGGGGCTGACAGAGAAACTACCTACATAGCTAACGTGAGACTGCACACCCGGCCTGTTTGCCTGTCAAGCACAGTGTTAGGTCTCTAATTGCAGGGGCTCATTGTGCGCATGCAAAGTAATCAAGTCCAATAAGCATTGAAGGCCCTTTGGAGCCCCCTGCCCTGTAGCAGGGTCTTATCTTTGTTATTCTGGCCTCCAATCTGGCCTTTGAAATGGGTGATCTTTATTTTTGGTTTTCTGAAATATTCACCAGTGTCTTTCATATAAGATCAGCTGGAAGAAGTGACACAGAATATTCAAAACTTGGCTTCATGTCTTCAGGAGGAAATGTTAAGTGACTGACAGGTTGGCTAATAATGGTAAAAATAAAACGGGGCCTCTTTCCTTTTCTGTCACAGAAGAAAACCAAGATAGGAATTTCAGCTGCTTTCTGTTATTTTCTACCCATTTTGTAGTGGGACACGCTGAAATGCCAGCACTTGTGAATTTGTGAAGATGAATCAGAGACCCCTCTGAGAAGAGACACCCATGTCTTGGTCCCCAGTATCCTGACTTTCTCTGATCACACCCCTGAGAGATGGGACCATTCTGGAGAAATAACGAACTTCAATGACCAGTGTATGTGGAGGGGGAGGAGGATTCACAAAGAAAGGAGTCAGGAAGCAGAGATTTCCATTTTGTAATTAGCCACATCACTTTCTGAGAGGCACCTGCTGGCTGAGAAACCATTATTCTGGAAATTTACAAATGATTTCTTGACCTCCCTACCATGTGCCAGGCAGGTGTTTTAATTTACATTCCGTCAAAGATACCAGTAGCTCTTATATGAAAAGAGGAGACATAACAGAAAATCCAGCTTGTAACATCAAAACTGAGGTGGTCACATCGACTCTGGTTTCATCTTAAGGAACAGATAAACATGCAGCTGATCATCAGATCACTTGTCTGAGATGTGAAGTTCTTCACTGTCAGAGTTGGAAGGCCAAAGATTGCTTCTTCCTTGGACAGGTGTTGCTGTCTCATCATTTTCTGAAATCTAAATGCATAAATGCACTAAGATTTCCTGTGTACCCACCTAATAAAACAAGCAATTCCCCAAACTCCAGGAAGCATTCTAGGAAAAGGAATAGGCTCTCTAAAGTCAAAAGATCGTGAGATGGTGAGAGAGCCACTCAAAATATTTGTTCTGGGGTCACCCTGATCTATCCACTAGAGACTGACTTGTAAACTCTTCCCGAAGCTAACATCAGGGATGGTTCTGAGGGAGAGCTGAGAATCAAGGTCTGGAAAACTACCACCCACCCATCATTTGCACACAAATAATTCAGAACTATAGGCAGAGATCCTAGACTCCAGGGAAAATGCAGCAATGGTCCCTGCGCAATGTAAAGGTAGCTTTGCCTAGGGGCACACAAACAGATGTCTAAACCCCTGAGATAGGCATCGCTCACAGACCAAGAGGACGACTCGACCCAAGTCTAGCTTGGAGATCACTGACATCCCTGGGGTTACTTACAGTTACTCAGAGGAGCATGAATGACTAAAGCCACTGTGTCACCCAAAACCCAAGCCAGCTAGCATTGGGTGACAACTCATAGGCTCCATCCCTGAAACACCCTTCAAGACTTGCAGGCACCTGCACTGGAGAGTCCTCAGCAGTTGTTTACTGTTATATAACCTTGGGTAGAGTCCTTATGAATCTCGTAGCTTTAAGGCTAGTAAGTCTGAGTCTTATGAGCCTCCCTCTTCTCCATGAGTAAACATTTCAGTTTAAAGCACAGCTACATAACACCACGAGGCTTCCATTGTGGTCATCACAGGGGGTGCATAATGCAAAACTCACACCTGGTCTAATCTCTGAAAATTACTTAAGAAGGTGCCATGATGGTGTCCACATGAAGCCCCCTAAGCAGATTCTTCTCTAGCATTGTAACGCCTCACTCTCTCTTTGAGCAAACACAGATTATGTATTTGATCTGAATATGGGGTCATGCTGTATGGAAGATACAGAATTTGGAAGTGGATTCTTAACCAGTATCATGAGGTGCTAAAGCCAAGAAGAGGAATTGGGCCAGAGGCCCTGTGCCCAGTGTCACACTGAATTACCTGCTCTCACCGGAGAGCACACACAGCTAGAGACAGAATTTTCCATCCTGCACTTTTCTATTGTTCACTGTCCAGAACAAGAAGAGGAAGGGCTGCAGGACAGTTGGATATGTTAGGCTTTGCTTTGCGTGACAGTCAGAATTAAGTTCTCTGAGGTCAAATGTACATTCATCAACCCTGTGGCAGGCACTTTGATTTTCAAATGCAATCTTAATTGGACCAAATACATTAACAAATACCGATTGAACTCAGGTTACTAAAAATTCCTAAAGCAGCTGCCTACCTCTTTTCTACTTTTTGATGTCATTTATTTCTCTTTGGTCAGAAAACTTCCCTTCACAAATGTGCTTGCTCTTTCAGAAAAGACGAGAGCTCCTTTTGGTGGAAGGTCGTGTTTTCATCATAGGAACATAGGAGAAAATAATTAAATTATCCATCTGGCTTTCTCAAAGGAGTGGAATGGTTCCAATGACACTAGTAACAATTTCCTTCTTTCTGTTTCCATGGTGTACTCGGAGCAGGGACGAATGGCGACAGGGCCAGCTCTGCTTTGAGTTTGACAAAAACAATCACATCATGTGTGAAAAAAAAATTCCCCTTTTTATTCTTTCTGGAGCAGCTAAGTCATATTTTCCAGGCACTACAAAATACCTAGTCTATCATATTTGTTTCCAATTGCACATTACATCCTTTAACACACCTAGTGGGAACTTTCAGGGGAAAACACATTTATAAATGAGCACAGTGGCAACGGCCGGCAGCCTCCTTTCCCCCCAATCTTCTAACTACCCTCATCAATTACTCTTAACGGAGCCCAGCGTTGGCAATGTTTACCCGCCATCCTTTCTGAGTTATTCAGCTCGATCTTGCGGCTCATTAAAAGCATCTCTATTTATTTGCTGTGTGTTACAGTTCTTAACTTTGGCACAACATGCCAAAAGAAAGCCCATTTTACTTTTCCCTGTGGTGTTAATTGGTAGAGCATGCTGCCTGCCTCTTCATTAATTATGTCAATGTGTATGAAACTTCCATTTTCATGGGGGTGAATTAACAAGGCTTCTCCGAGCAGTGCTGACAAGAAGCCAGCCAGGCTGCCTGCCACGAGGGGGGTAATGAAGAATGCTGGTGGCCGACACCGTCTTCATTTGCAAAGGCCCCTTCTCTCTGGCCCTGAGCCCTCCTTACCTCACCTCTCCTTGTGCCCACCAGCACGTAACAGGCAGTTTTGTGAAAGTGTTCATCCCCACCTTCCAGAGAGAGCCAGCCCGTGTGCTGCCTGTACCCTACAGAGGAAGCAATGTTCAATGTCTTGACTGAATTGGACCGAGGAAGGTGGCAGGTGGCAGCAGCTGGCCCACCAAGATTCAGCAGGGGCTGCTGGAGCACTGAGGCAGAGTCCTGGGGTAACACTTCAGAAGAAGAGAACGAATGAAAGGCAAACCTGACCAAAATATCCTTCATATCATTCTAAGGTGGCTGATCAAAGATTTGAAAATAGGAGCAAAAGAAACACACACACACACACACACACACACACATGCACATGTATATATACTTACACAAATGTATATATATACATATAGACATACATGGACATGCATATACATAGATACACACATATATGTATACACACATTCACACACACATCCTCACACATGTATATGCAGTAGCCAAATACACATATATACATGTATCACACATGCATATATATGCACATACATATATGTATATTCACATGCACACACATACACACAGAGCATAACTATAAAATCTTGAATCAAATCACATCTTCTGGTTAACAAAACCATTGTTAATTTTTCCAGGTTGGAGTATAGCCCAGGAATAGAGCACTTCCCAAGTCTGTGCAAGGCCCTGGGTTCCATCCCCAGCACTGTAAGAAAGGAAAGTCAACTTGAAAAAAATATCTCCCTCCTTCTCTGCTCAGTCACTGTGAAGGCTGGACCAGAATGAAACCTGGTTGCTTGTTGCTATCTTTTCTACAAGGTTTCCATCTTGGGCACTCTGGCTGAGATGAGCAGGCCTTCCATCTCTCTCACTCTCTTAGGACCCCTGTCACTTCTTGAGCCATCTCTGTCTATCCCATGGAATTCATGTATCGAAGGAAGAGGAGAAACGGAAGCATGCTTACAACAGCCTCATTGCCTTCGAGCTGGTTTTTCATGGGGGCCATCATCTGCATCTTTGATAAGGGAAGAGGAGTGATCTCCATTTAGCCCGATTGAGGAAGAGAAGGGAAACATAATGTTTAGTTCACATTCCAACACCCTGGGAAACAATCCCAGGGCTAAATGATGTGGACAGCCTAGCCTGGCCTGGCTTCCAAAGATAGAACTTCCCTGCATACTGCAATGTCTCTGGGCTTAAACAGGCAGACAACACATATGCACCCATGCATAAGCAGACAATACACATACAGCACACATAAGATATATGCACACATGCATATGGACACAGGATTGAAAATAGAAATTCACATAGGGATACCTACACACATTTGCAGGCACATGTGTACATGCAAAAATGTATGCAAAATATACAAACATCATACACATGTGATACACTGAACACGTCACATAAAAGTCCACATGTGTTGAAACATGAATGTACCCACAAGTATACATGTATGCACATATACTCACAAAACATGAGTGTACACAAACACATGCACATATATGTGTATGCAGAAAGCATACATGCACACAGCAGACATGACTATGTAACTAATTCTCAGATAGGAGACTTAGGCTCTCAAATCAACACTGCAAACAAGCTCTTTCAGGGGTCTCATTGAAGTCTTGCTTGCTATGAGAAAAGTCTTTTTTTTCAGAAGAAAGTAAGCAGTACCAATTTGCCAAAGAGGCCTTCTGCTAAGAGACACATATCCAATATCCATATGTTCCCAGTTCAGTCAAGTAATTAAGTACAGTAAAAACCAGCCATGTCATGGCTCTTTATGGTCCTTTCTTGAGGGTTGCATTGCATGTGGAGTTGGAAGTCTAGACATAAGTAGACACCCGGCTCTCAACACCAGGGTCAAATGGACTGGCTTCAGTCTGAAACCTTACCGATCTTTTGTGTGTGCACAAGGGTGCATTCATATATGTGCAAGTCTATGTATGTGGTGATCAGAAGTTGATGTCAGGCTTCCTCTATCATTTTCCACCTTATTTTTGAGCCAGGACTTCACTGATTTGGATAGACTGACTGGCCAGTGAGCTCCAGAAATCCTCCTATATCTTTCTTCCCAGCGCTGGGATTGCAGGGATGCACCACTGTGCTCAGCCTTTTGCAAGAATTCTGGAGATCAAACTCAGGTCCTCATTCTTAACGACAAGCACTTTACCAACTGAGACATATCCTAAAACCCCCAGGTTGTTCTTTTCCTCAGCAATGTGCATCCCCACCATAAGCCTGAGTTCTCTAGACAGACAGGTTAAATGGGAGCCTGAAGGGCATGCGATAGGACCACTGGAAAAAATTAAGAGCACCTGCATCATAAAGACCATGTGTATATTTATAAAAAAATGGTATCAACCAACAATGCTTCCCTAAGGACTGCTTCAACAGGTAGGAACCATCAACACAGTTCACCTGGGCCGGTTGCTCATGGTATCTGAAATGCTTTTTTGAGATTCTAACTCATACTGTCATAGGTCATATTCACAGATGGAGTAGTCAGCATTCCCATCTTATAGAGGAGAAATTGGGGTTAGATGAAGAGATGCATGGGTGGGATTCCTGCCGATCACAAACAGGTCATCTAGACTGACTGGTGATCTTAACCTATATACAGATAGTGGCAAGATGCACCATAGCAAGGGGATATAACCCCCTGCCTGGCAACTAGTGAGGAGTGAAATAAAATGTGGATCCTGCATGCATCGACATCTTTCCTGCAGATGCTCACTGTGGCATGAGAGGGTCCTGAGATTCACACGGTTGCATGGGTGGGCCATGCAAATTTGGTAGTGTATTTTTAAAAAAGGCAGGCACAAATGGACAAACACAGAATGAGCCTAACTGCAGGAACTTTCAGAGCAGGGGAATTCACAGAGAGAGAAGTGGCTTAGTGTTCCCCTGAGGTTGCATCAATGCAGAATGAATACTAGTCCACTCTACAATGTTCTAGGGGGTCATGAAAATGCTCTGATCTTTTTCTTTCGTGATTTTAGAGCTGCATAAAAGTGAATCAAATTTAGAATACTTGGCAGTGGTGATGGCTGTTCAACTCAGCCAACATTCTAAAAATCACCTCATTCTATTCTTAAAATAGCCCAACTTTATGGTATAAAAGTTAAATTACTCGATAAGTCTGCTTTAAAAAAAAACAAAAAAACAGAAATTTACTGTAAGATGAGCTACCCAGACTAAGCTGTCTAGAACTTTCTGCATACAGACATAAAATATATCAGTTTCCATTTTGCAGAGGTGAAGTCGAGAGAGTAAAGGAAGAACAGAGAGAAACATCGGCTGGTGAACAGAAAAGGTTAGATAGCTCATACTGTGCTGTGGGAAAGGTTCTGGGTTTTACCTTAAGGGCTCAGTAAAGCTACTGTAACATCCCCATCAGCACAGAGTTGCAAGGAAAGTTGTGTATCAGGGTATTTATCTGGCTACAGAGGAGGAGTTGATATTCTGGAATACTATCTAGGGCTGGCAAGCCAGGAGAGGGGAGAGTTTCCTTTTGACAGAGCTGTGAGATTTGAGCCATACTGATGGCGAAGGTGGAGCAAAGGAAGAATGTGAGCAGCAAGGCAGGGCATGGTGATCCGTTGCAGGGACACGAGACCAGGCAAAGAGCTGGGAGTGGCGCACATGGAGGTAATGAGCTTGAATATGCAAATAACACCATTGGCTAAAAGACATCTATAGGGAAACGCAGTTACTGGAGAGAATCTCTATTCCATTGTAAAGATCCTCTTCCATACACAGCCATAAAACACAAAGACTCAGCTTCCCTTCAGGGAAAAGCAAGAGTGGGAGAAAACAGAAGGGAAGACAGACCATTGAGAGAGTCAGGGGTCTGCTTCATCAGAGACATCACACTTCCATTCTTAAGACACATGGTCAGGGGTAAAGTAAAAAAGGTAGAAGGGAAACAAAGAAGTGGGAGAAATGTCCCACAGCAGACTCAGAAGCTTCTAGAAAGGACCCAGCTCTTGCAAAGAAGAAATGTCACACTCCTTCCCACTTGCTTGTCAGGATGGCTGAGATGAATTCTGAGAACTACAGTGGAAACTTGGAATATTTTACTGCGTTAGCAATTTCTACTTCAGAATCCCTGCATATCCTGTGGCTTGCAAAGACTCTATCTACCTCTGAATTCATTCCCCAACCCCCCTTTCAGGGTAGGATGTTTATTATAACCCTCACCCGTCAGAGGAGTATATAAAGAACTGGTTGCAGTGTTTGCGCTGAGCTTTGTCAACTTGACACAACTTAGAACCACTTGAGAAGAGAGTTTCCTTGGGGAATTGTCTCATTGGAGTGACTTGTGGGCATGTCTATGGCAGATTGTCTCAAGTTAATTGACAGGGGCAGACTCAGTTTATTGTGCATATCATCGTTCCTTAGGCCCAGGGTCCTGAACTATGTAAGGAAGGAGTCAAGTAAGTGAGTACAGGCACTCAGTCTCTCTCTCTTTTTGACCATGACATTATGTGACCCACTGTCTCAAGCTCTCGTCATTGTGCTGTCCCAGTGCAGAGGGACAGCAACCTGGATGTAAGCTAAAATAAACTCTTTCTCCCTTAAGCTTCTTTTTGTCCAAGTATTTTCTCACAGCAACAGAAATGAAACTAGAACGGCATTACGTGGCTGGAGTTGGTAGATGGGTCTAGGTTCCTTTCCACATGGTGATGTCCGGTGGCACACTGAACATGTTTCTTGACCTTGTACAGCCTCAGCTCCCTTGTGAACAATAGGGATGAGGCTGGGAAAATCCACACAAATAAATGAGAAAGTCCAAAAAAAAGAGCCCGCTGCGGTACCTGGCATACACATGGCTCTTGATAGAAGGTGGTGAAAGAGGTTCCATCACCATGGTTAGCATGAAGAGATCCTGAGAGCATCACAAGAAGCCATTTCACATTCCTTTAATAAGTGCTCAGGCATGATAACTTGAGCAGACTGGCTGAAGTGTCACCCTTGGAGAAAGTTAGGTGGATCATTAACCTCAGGCAGTGGTTTCCAGGGCTGATGCCCATTATGCAGAACCTAAACAGATACTGATATCCCAAGCCTCATGTCTCAAAGTAGCTTTAATCCTTCTGAGGTTGGACTCAGGGACCATCATTTGTAAGGTATTCCAGGAGAATTTATTACTCATCCCAAATGGGGGCATACTGGTAAGAGAAAGGAAATGATGTCTTTTTTTTTACCCAAGATGCACTTATGTGTGTCTTGTCTTTGCCCCATTCATAATGTACTGAAGTGGTTTGGGTTTCTGCCATCTGTTGTCCAGTCTGGCTTAGAAACCAATGTGTAGCAAAGAGTGACTTGGGACTCTATAAATCGTGGCCATGCTCCCGCCTTAATCTCCTGACTGTTGAGATTACTGGCAATAGCCACTATACCCAGCTTGGTTTTTTTTTTTATTTTTTTTTATTTTAATACAGAGTCATATTGTGTAATCCTGGCTGGTTTGGTGCTTACTATGTAACCCAGGCTAGCCTTGAACTCTCAGAAATCCTCCTGCTTCAGCTTTCTAAATTCTGGGATTACAGGTATGAGTCACCACTCCTAGTTTATCATCTACTCTTAACTCCTGCAGCCACGTCTTGGCAAGTCATTTGATTCATGGCTCCCATTTATTTCTTGCCATTGACACAGTGCAATATAAACTTTCTTACAAGATAATTGGAATAATCAAGTGAAGGACTTCATGCAGTGTCTCCCAAAGAATAAGTAACAAAACAGCAGCTCAGAAGTAGGTCACAGGTAGCCTCTTGCTTTCACTATCTTTAATGTTTGCACCGACACCACCACCTGAGCAGCTACCACTTAATCTCATTAACCACTCAAAGATCGGGGCTGCTTTTTAAAGAAGCTGGCGAAACTTCCTCTGCCAGAATTCTCAGCCTGCAAGAACCAAGAGAATGCTCGGCCTGGTCAGTGTCAGTACACAGCCTGTATGCCTACCCATGATTCTGTTCCATGGGACTAAGGTATGGGCTCATGCTGGCTATCCTAGATAGCCTAGTGATGCCAGGAAACATTCCCCTAGGAGACACCTGGATGTCGGCTTTCTGCCCACTTGATGTATATCCACCATGATGGTTAATCTTATTTGTCAACTTGCCTGGATCTGGGATCAACTAAAAGGCAAGCAGTTGGGAACCCCTGTCAGGGATTTTCATAATCAGACTTTAAAGCTGGAAGAATCACCATAAATGTGGGTGGTGATTTCCATTGGTAACCCAGTTAAAAGGGAGCTGGAAGAAGGAAACTTTATTTTTTGCCTACTTGTCTTCAGGCTTGCTGGCAAGTCCATCTATCCTGTTGGTGCTATGGCTTCATTACTTTGCAGATATTTAGAACCAACTTCTTTGGTCTTCTAACACAGACTGAAGATCAGCAGCTCTTCTAAGAAACATCTAGGTCTTCAGTGTCAGATTGGGATTGCTGAGACATTCATACTCCTGATCTGAAAAGCTCTACTGGATTCTTAGCATCTTCAATGTGAGCCAGCCTTTGTGCAACTACCAGCACTATAGAATATAAGCCAATCTAATAAATCCCCTTTTAATACATACTATACTATTAGTTCTATTCCCCCTAAGGAATAGAGCTAATACACCCACCTAATTAAAAGAGGAAGGAGTGGGATCATAATGAAATAGATCCTCTTCAGTCATCAAGCACAGCTCTTTTAGGGTTAGGGTCAAGCAACACTTTCCCTGAAGAGAGAGAACTGCCCGGAAGCTGGGGACAAAAGTGTCATACACAAAGGTGACCACTGTGATGGCAAAATCCAGCAGCTCTGCTTCTCATTTCTTGGTTCTTTTCACTTGACCCTAAATGACATACTTGGTGTATTTCAAGTACCCCTTCCTGATTGGTACCCACACAGGGTACACACAGTGGCCATCTCTGGACTCATTCTTCTTGCTTGCTGGCTGAACATCATCAGTAAGCCATTGCTCCACTGACTCCTCTGGAGCCTTCTATGTCCTGTCTTTCCAGAAACAGCCAGTCATCTGGGCTAGGCGGGTTATTTGGGGTGCCTTGATGGGGGTGAGAAGGGGTGGGCAGGAGGGAGGAGGGGTGAGAGGGAAAAAAGGCAATTTATGGCTCCTGTGGGTAGCTGGCTTCCCCCCACTGGCACTTTCTAATTTTATTTTCTTGCATTTATATTAGGAAATGCTTAAACTACTTTGTGCTAAGGGTGGGGGATGAACTTAGGAGGCTAGAAGGCTCATTGCAGCTTAGAGCGAGCCTTGCTGAGGTTTCCTGGAACATGCTTCTGCCCAACTTGCAGGGGAGCTAAGCGGGGAGGTTCCTGTGACCACCAGGGCAATGCAGGAACTGGGGAATGTCGTTCTTAAATTGTGGGGGTTAACACTCTGGAAATGAAGGGGACTATGCCACACATGGCTCTAGATTCTACTTTTCTCTCTCTTTTAAATTCGGGGACTACTTTTTGCATGGAAAATGTTCACTGGAGCTTTTAGAATAACCTGTATCTATGAATTATTGCTTTCTACAGGCCATGATGTCTGTCCCTCTTGAAGCCATGCATTAAAAGCTTAGCACTGGAGACAATCTCTGATTATTTCTTAATGCTGTGTATACATTTGGTATGTGACATGATGCTCTCTGATCTAAGTAT
This sequence comes from Eospalax fontanierii, assembly GCA_035773235.1. Classification (NCBI taxonomy): domain Eukaryota; kingdom Metazoa; phylum Chordata; class Mammalia; order Rodentia; family Spalacidae; genus Eospalax; species Eospalax fontanierii. The sequence continues at coordinate 34,611,781 of CM069546.1, read as the reverse complement.
TTTGATATACACATGGAGCAATTACTCAAGTGAACATGTACATCTTATAAAGTTGCATGCTGTTTCTTAATCTGGAATGGCAATAGCACTAAAATTCATTCTCCTGGTGAGCTTTAATATCTAGTTTTATTAATTACAGTCCTTATGATATACATTAGATCTTTTTTCACTTCTAGACCTACTTTGCAATCTTGTGTGACCTTGAGTAGACCACTTAGGCTCCTAAGAGGTTCTCTCTCTCTCTCTCTCTGTCATATATATATATATATATATATATATATATATATATATATATATGAGAATGAGAACTGAGCTAAAAATGCTATAAACCAGAAAAGACGTGCAAGGAGCTTAGCAGGCTGCCTGGTGCCTACTGTGATGGTGTGAGGGCTAGTGCTAACTGCTAACTTGACAAAATATAGAATCAAGGAGATAGGCCTCTGGCATGCCTTTGGGGTTATCTTGATTGCACTAAGGTGGGAAGATACACCTACAGTAGGTGGCACCATTCCCAGGGTGGGATCAAGGACTACAAAATGGGTGAAATAAACATTCAACCATCTCTGTGTCTTGATGGTAGATGCAATGTGACCAGCTCCTGCTGTTGTAACTTCCCACTATAGGTCTGTGTAACCTGCAACTGGGGCCTGGGGGTGGATGGGGCTTTCCTTCAGTTGTTTCTGTGAGGATATTATATCACAGTAACCATAAAGAAACTAAGAACCCTACTAAGAAGGACAAAGAATAGCAATTACATCTTCAGCAGCATTTTGATGCTGGTTGGTGCTGTGTGCTGGTTGAGGTAGGCCACCTTACCTCACTTCTCCAATTGTGTAGATGTGATTTATGTCTGCAGTGAGCTTGCTCTAAGTAAAGGCGACTATAAAAGAAACAAACAACAAAATAAAAGGGGAACCTTTGCCGTGCCTGATCTAATCAACCAAAGGCTCATGGACAGAGTCAAAGTTCCCCTGAGTAAAAGCTTCAATGCGCTGTGCCTGACGGTATATGACGCTATGGCTTAGCAGCCCCACAGCTGCACACCGATTCCTTATAATTAATCTTTCTCTCTCTCTCTTTCATGCTAGGGGTAGAATTCAGAGCCTCACTCATGCTATGCAATTCCTCTACCACTGAGCTACATCTCCTGTCTGAATCTCTATTAAGCGTTCTGGTTCTTGGCTGGATCCCAGACCAATACAATTATCATCACAATGGTCACCACCCCTCTCCCATCATTCCACCACACTACTATTGAATACATACAATTTGCACAGCACACACACCATACATTGAAGACTCTCTTTATGAAGGATGCTTGTCCCTGGGGTCCTTCCCAGACCTGGCTATCCTTGCTTTGAATGTCTCAGAAGCCAAGGAAAATGCTAAGCACCTGTCAATCAGCAGGACATAAAACTGTTGCTGTGCCTGTCTTCCCTCAACTCTCCAATGTGTAATGTAAACGTTCATTTGCAGTCCAGCATTTATACGATGGGGAGGACATGTCTACTGTTTCAGCTTCTCTGGAAAGCCTCCATCTCATTCATATGAGGATTCATTCTTCACTCAACATTTGGCTGACCCCCATCATAGGCCTGTTTAAATATCTATGAGAAGCCTCTACCCTGAACACAGTTCATTCCCACTGTGCAGCGGGTGGGGTGGGGCGGGAAGGACAGACGGTCTACCAGCAAACCAAAGATCGGCAAGGATAATTCACATAGAGACTCAAGAGTCCTAAAACAGAACTTACCACAGACTTAATGCAGGTGGTAGGAGAAGCAAGTTTAGATGAGATAAGGGAGGAGGGCTTTTCTGTGAGACCAGAAATGAGGGGAAAAGTCAGCCCCATAAGGAGCCAGGAGGAGGGAAGAACATGCATAAAGGCCATGACAGAGGAAAAGGGTTTGGTGCACTGTAAGAGCAGACACAGATTGGAATAGCTTTGGGGTTTCAGGACTGGGAGGGCCACAAGGTAGAGTGCTTATCACAGTAATGCAGAAAGAAATTGTTGCAGGTATCAGATTAGGCAGAGTTTCTGAGCCAGGGTCACGGAGTTTTGATACAGCTCTCCCAGAGGTGAGGGATGAGGGACATCTGCTTTGGAATGGCTCTTCTTGACTTCCCCGTTTCTTTTAACTGCTTCTTTATACAACCCTGATGAGGATACCTCCAGAATGTCCCACAGGTTCCATAGACTCACACTTAGAGTGGAACAAATAGTATGTTCGTTTGCTAGGCTGCCACAGTCCCCTAGACTGAGTGTCCTGAAGATTAGAAATTGATGTTCCCATGTTTCCAGAAGCCAGGCAGATGAGGTCAAGTTATTGCATGGGTTGGTTTCTTCTCAAGTCTTGACTTGGAGATGCCTACTCTGTCCTTGTGTCCTCAACTGGTCTTCCTTTTGTATGTGTCTGTGTCCTTATCTTCTCTTCTGAGAAGCACAGCAGCTGTATTTACTAAAGTGAAAGTCTAAGTTTAACTTCATCCTGTCTTTAAACAGTATATCTCCTAACACAGTTAGGAGTTACATTATAGAGTACTGGGTGGCTCATCTTCATTTTCAACCTGACTGGATTTAGAATCACCTAAGGAGACACAGTTCTGTGAGGGTGTTTCCAATGTCGGTATCACCATTCTGTAGGGCTGGGACTCTGGACTTACAGAAAAGGGCAAAGGAGAGAGTGAACCAGGCACAAACAGTCTCCATCCCCTGTTTCCCAGCTGCAGACACCATGTGATCAGATACCTCATTCTTTTGCCACTATTTGGAATTTATATGTCCTATCATACTGGACTGGACCTTCACACTGCAGTCCAAAATCAATCCTTCCTTCCTTGAGATGCTTTTGTTCAAGCGTTTCTTCATAGCAATGAGAAAAGTAACTAATACAGACTTCAACACATGAATTTTGAGGAGGCGTAACTGAAACCATAGCAGGTGGTGAGATAATTGGCTATAGTTCCATACCTCAAACACAGAAAGATTGATGTCTCTGAAAGCCACACTCCGGGGACAGTGATAGAAAAGAGCCATGTTTGCTAGTAGTCACGTGGGTCTCTCTTCTTTGTCTCTTCCAGGATCAGTAATATCTGAAGTTCCAGCTTGTTCAAGACAATGAATCCAGGTGATGGGCAATGTAAATCTCACTTATGCTAGGAGTGGTGGTACACACCTTTAATCCCAGCACTTGGGAGTCAGAGGCAGGCAGATCTTCTTGAGATCAAGACCAACCTAGTCTACAGAATGAGTTCCAAGTCTGCTGGGGCTACAGTGAGACCCTGTCTCAAAATGACAATAAAATAAAATAAAATAAAATAAATCTCACTTATAAGAAGCCTCCCAAAAGTTAAAGGTACTTCCTTAAGACTGAGACTGTAAGTTCCTTGTAGATGATTTTCCTGTGTAACAGATTGTCTCCTCTTTAGCTCTGACCCCTGAAAAAAAAAAAGTAAGATGTTCTCCAAGGCCATCACCCTCTATCAATGATGATTCTAGCAGGAAGCCCACAGACAAATTAACCCTGGATGGACAAAGATAGTGCAATACAGAGAACCCCAGGTGGTCACCCTGCTGATGGGTTTTGCTGAAAATAAATACAACCTCTTCTCCCCTACCTCCACTTCTAGGTTGGTGAAACTGTACTGAGCACTGATCAGGGTGCTGCTATAACAGTTCATAGTAAAGGCTGTTGCTTCTAACATTATCATGAGTGTTAACTATGAGGCTATATGCTGATGGCAATCCTCTACCGAGGGCCTATTCGTGAGCCCATAAACAGACTCACAGGTGCCTAAATTCTAGGAAAATGATAGGCGCTATTCTCCCTGGTCCAAGAAAGCTCACAGATCTCAGGTTGCCAGACTCCAGGATATTAAAGTGCTATTAGAATAACCAAAAAACCCCAACCAGATATGTTTCTCCTAAGTCACATATCCAAACCTCCACAATTCCCTCCTCTCCCCCTGCCTTACAGAATTCAGGGCGAGCTTGGTTGCAGAATCCTGGGAAACCTCTCCCTTTCTGAGACCCATGTGAAGGGACCTGTGCCTTGTGGGTGTGAATTCTCCCAGAGTTCCCACCATGCTGTCTTTCTGTGTGTCCATGGTATTAATAAGTCCTCTAAGAAACTTCTCACCCGAAAGGGCAATGTGTCTTAGTGTTCCCCTTGAATCCCAAACCTGAGGCCTTTCACCAAGAACTCATGTGGTCCAAAATAGGAATGGAGGCATTTCTACTTTGTCATATCTTACAACAAAATCCATCATTCCAGCATTCAAGCTACAGCCACTGCTTAGCTTCCTCTGCTATGTACCACACATGATGTTTAGAATTAGTCTGGGAGATGTTTAATTTAGTTTGAATCTAGTCTCTGAACTATTTTGTGTTGAGAGAGAGAGAGAGAGAGAGAGAGAGAGAGAGAGAGAGAGAGAAAGAGACCGCATGTATCTTGTATTCACTTGCCTGTGTATACAGGTCAGAGAACAACTACAGGTATTCCTCAGGAAGCATCTCCTTTGTTTTTTTGAGATAGGGTCTCACTGGAGCTGTAGCTTTCTTATTTAGTTAGACTTTCTGGCCAGTGATCCCCAAGAATCCACCCATCTCTGCTTCTCCTTTGCTGGGATTATAAGCACATAGCACCACCCCCGCTTTTACATAAGTTCTGGGGACCATGCTTATCTGGCAAGTCCTTTATCAGCCCAGCAATCCCAGCCTCCTGTTTTATGCTTCTGAGTCCTTTTTCCACCATTCTTGTGAGCCTAATAGACAGAGGAATAACAATTCTTTGAAGGGACAGGGGTGATATAATGGGGCATGTTCTGTCTGGTCAGAAACATGCATGGCTGATCAAGCTGAGGCTGGCGGAATGAAGGGCTGGAGTGTGACTAGGGAACTGCCATAAAGCCTAGCAGATGATGCAATATACATGGAAATGGGCTACTATGTAAGACTCAGAGGTAATGAAGACGCCATAAAAGAAAATACAATGTACACCTCTCGCTGATCAGGTAAGAAATGCCATGAAGATAGATGGGGTTATTTGAAGACTCAGCTCCCCACTCTACAAAAGCGCCTGGACATCTGTATGGCATTTCCATAAAGCCCTTGAAGATGCCAGGATGAAGCATGAGCTTACAATGAGCTGCAGAGGGCTAAATTGGCTGCCAAAGGCCAGGGAGCCCCGTGCACTGGAAACAGCACTTGCATACCGAGTAGACCTGGATCACGACCATGGAGGAAATAAACCAGGATTTCAACTTAGGGTCATTTTTCTTTGATAAGAAGAACATTTGTCAGGTTGTTTATAAATCCAAACCTAAAAAAAATACTATAAAAACCAGCTGTGTTCTCTAATTTCTGGGCTTAAATGCCCCTTTCTAAAATTCTTTGGTGGCAAATTTCTGCTTGGCTGGTGACTGGGAATTCTGGCTGCTGGAAAATCTCACAGTAAATGTTGTGGGCATGCATTTGTCACTTCATAAATCCTCACTGTGCTTGACAAGAATCCAAGATCACCTTTTCAAGCTAATCTAACTGAGGGATAAGACAGCATTCTGAGCACTTCAACTGAAACTCACTATGACTGGCAGTAAAATCAGTCTTTAGCCATTGTGATTGGCAGGAGGTTATAGTGTTGGAGGCAACTCACTTCTGAGAGCTTGAGAGTTTCTTTCTTACAAAAAAAAAAAAATACCTGGAGGCAAATATCCCAACTGCTTAGAATGCTGGCAGTGTTTATAGAAAGAGCTCTGACACTTCCATAGCAAGGCAACACCAAACACATTACATCCACTCCGGCCTGCTCCCGTCCCCAGGCACACTTCCGCAGAACAGATACCACATGCTAAGACACCGATTTCTAGTAAAGTCATTTGATCCCACAGGTCTCCTTAAGAAGACAGTCTATTCTTATGGACTTAACTCAACAAGTATTACTCAGTCTTTGTGGTTATTTTTTTTCTGAATTAATCATAGGAGTTAAGCACTGACCTCAACATTTTAAACATTTTATTAATGTGTGTGTGTATGTGTGTGTGTGTGCATGTGTGTGTGTGTGTGTGTGTGTGTGAGCATGTGCAGGTGGGTGTATATGCATGTACATGCAGGCCAAAGGTATGTTCATCAATTATTCAAATTTATTTTTGAAACAGAGCCTTTCACTGAACATGGTGCTCACCGATTTGGCTAGACTGGCTGGTCAACAGGCTCTAGGGATATTTTTGCCTCTGCCTCCTCAGTGTTGGGATTAGAGGTACATACTGCCACACTCAGCTTTTACATAGGATTTTGAGGATCCGAACTCGGGTCCTCATGCTTGCATTGTAAGCACTTCAAACTGAGTCATCTTCTCAGTCCTGAGTTCTTATGCTGGTTTAATGGATCTATATCATAGTTTCCACTAAGTAACCAAACCACATCTGTGTCCCAGAAAGTTCTCCTATGGTTTTCCTGTGCTGTTGGGTAAAAAGCTAGGTAGGCATTAAGTATCTTTGTGAGATACGCTAAGTACTAAGGAAGGCCTTGCCTTGGCTGTGTAAACAAAATGAGACTTATGACTTGTTCCTCAGTACTCACTACCCGCAGTTCCTTTCAGACTATGGTACCAACTCTCCTTTTAGAGAACCATACTCTGTGTACTCTTTTCCTCTAAAAATGACTCAGGTGGATTCCTTTGTTTTCTTTGACTTTAACCCATGAGCAAATAGAGACAATGAATGATCAGAAATATGTCGATGAGATTAGGACGCAGAAAAGCGTGAATGTCCAGCCTTCCAGCCCTACCTCCTCTTCTCAACACAGAAGACAGGACAGAGACAGAGGCAGGGCACCCTCCATCACAATGCTAGGTTTTATCTCCGGATAGTTTCAGCCAGTTTGAGTTTTCTCAGATAGTCACCTGGCCAAGACCCATTTCTGTCCTTATGTTTCTCTACCTCTCAGCCTCTATGTTAGCATCAGTGATGGGGATTGGGAGAAGAAAAGCAGAAAATTAGGAGCCTGAATAGTCCACATTGTTTTCCTCCTGATGCCTCTCAGGAGAATGGCATTTTCTGTCCCTCTTTCCCTTCACTCAGTAGAGCTCTTTCTCTCATACAGTGATACCTCACACAGTGAGTGAAAAATTGAGAAGTGAAGACGGGATGGGGAGAGAGAAGAGATGGAAGTGAGAGAAGGAAAGGGAGAAGAGGGACGGGGGAGTGAAGAGAGGTGACAAAGACAGCGAGTAAAGGATAAAGTCACATTAGGCTTTAGAAGAAACGCAAAGGAAAGGAGTCCAGGGCTCGGGGGAAGCCCAGAGGGTGTGTGGAGTCCCAGAAGAGAAGGGGACAAACGGCAGAAGAACTGCCCTCCCCTGAGTCCAGCGAGCTGGTGGGCATGTGCCATTCCATCATGCCACTGCCCCGCAAGGCACCAGTGCCGAGGAGCACATGCCACTCCCGTCCAGTGCATTCCTTCTACCCTGCATGCCACCCCTGTCTGCCTTGATAGAACTGAATATCCTTGGCGCTATCTTTTTATGAGTTTGGAACGCTTTAGCTGCAGAGCTGCTTACCAACATGCCTTCCTGTTCTTTCAGCTTTCTACAAATCATCTTGGAAATTTGAGAATCTGTTTATTTGGGGGTGGGGATCTCTCCATTAGAAGAGGAACAGAGAGGTGGAGGAGGAGAAAGAAAAGAAGCATAGTGTAAGAGAGGGGACGAGAAACGGTAGCAATCAACGTATAAGGGAAGAGGTGTCAGTGAGGACCCCTTGGAAGACTGATGAACCTGTAACCAGAGATCGTGACACTGCATTTTAATGCACCGGTAGTAGGTAGTACTGTAATTGCTCCATTGCCTCTATCAGCTGTAAGATGTGTTATACACAATGCCATGGGTGACCTGTGGGGTGAACCTGAGTCGCAGGGCAAGAGATCAAAGGCAGGAGGAGAGCATTCACTGGACATAGAGAGCCTGAATGAATGGGAACTCAGAATGCAACTACCCCTCCAGGTGCACTACAGGGACTTTGTGGGGAAAGTGGGGTCTCATGTTCCTGGACTTGGGTTATAGCCAGTTTTAACATAGAAAGCTAAGAAAGTTAGGGGCACCTTGGCAGTGACTCTAAATGTTAGTTAAAGATTGTGACAATCTTAAAATATAACGTGAGTGATGTTTGAGAACACAGCACAGCTTGTGCAGCCCTATGTAAAACAGATGCAAATCATATGTAAATGAGCACGTGTCCCCTTTGGCTGGTTCTGATTTCAGCTACTTCTGAACATGAGATCTAGAGGCACACTTGGAGGTCTAGTTAACTTGGTGGACAGTGACTCACTCTCTGTGAAGGCCAAATCTGCCTTCTCTAGGAGACAAAGATCTTTTAGGGACTCAAGAACAAAGTTGATATTTGTGAGAGGAAACAGAGAACCAGGTGACTCCATTTATCATTGAGATGCCAAGTGGACTTCCAGGTAAACTGACTTGTCACTAAACTGAGAGGAAAAAAAAAGGGCAAAGTGCAGTCTCACAGCACCCCTGCACATGACCCACTGAGACTTTATTCAAATATATATTATTGTTATGGACTGTGTGGTAGTTAGTGTTGACTGCCAACTTGACACAATCCAGAATCACCTTAGAGTCTCACTGAGGAACTGAACAGACCAGATTGGCCTGTGGGGGAGTATCTCCATTGTGTCACTGAGGTGGGAGGACTCGCCCTGCATGTGGGAGGCCCTTTTCGTGGGCGGGGCCCTGAACTGACAATGGAGTGCTGAGCAATGAGCCCGATGCATCGGCTGCTTTCCGTGCCCAGTCATGGATGATGTGACCTTCCCCACTATGGCAGACCGTAACCTGGAGTTGTGGGCTGAAATAAACACTTTCTCCCATAATTGCTTTTGTCTGAGTATTTTATCACAGCAGCAGGAAATAAAACTATGGCAGTCTCTGCATGTGAAGTGGTCCCCACAGCCTCCTGGGATTCAACTTTCAGTATCCAGTTAGTGGTGCTAGTTTAGAAGTCTGTGGAGCCTTTTGTGAGTCAAGCTTTGATGGGGGAACTGGGTCATTGGAGGTAGATCCTTTGGGGAATATTATCCTTGACTCCTTCCTGTCACGTTCAGCTTCCTAGTCTGGTCATGATGTGAGGAGCTCAGCCACACCCTCATGCCACATGGAGCTTTCTTCCCATATCTATCCTGTCAGGATGGACCCAAATCCCTGAAACCAAACCAGACTGAAACAAAAGAAATGTATCTTTTCATAAGTCACTTCTGACTATATTTCACTGGAATAGTGAGAAAAGTAACAACTACATTGTCTTAACGTTTTAGATGCCGGGTCCATGGCATTCAATACATTCATACAATGTGCAGCCATCACCACCATCCATCTCCAGAATGCTCTTCATCTTATAAGCCTGAAACTCTTTCCCCATTGGACAATAAGTCCCCATGCTCCCCTGTCCTTAGCCTCTGGAAATCACCACTCTACTCTTTGGTCTGTATGATTTTGATGACTATGTGTTTCATATAAGTGAACTGTTACAGTATCGAGTTTTTTAAATGACTGTTATGTTTGATTTAGTATAATGTGCTCAAACAAAGAGAATTCCCATCCCTTTGAAGGTCTTAAGGAATACTGAATAATATTCCATTGTGTGTGTACATCTATGTATGTAGTATGTACATGTATGCTACATTTTGCTTATTCATTCATCATGGTCACTTTGTATTAGCTAGCATGAGCCATGTAACTATAAACATGGGTATGCAAATATTTCCTTGAGACTGTGCTCAATCCTTTTATTGTATACTCAGATGTAGAATTGCTAGATCAAGCATGAATTCTGTTTTCAGTCATTTGAGGACTGGCCACACTGTTTTCTATAGCAACCGAACAATTTCACATTTCCTCCAACAGTTCAAGGGAGTTCCAATTTCTCCACATATTTTATTCAAAGTTAGATACTGTCTCTTTGTAATTTTGATTTGTACTTTCCCAAAGATTAGCTAAGTGACTGACCATCTTTTCATGAGTTTATTGGACATTTGCTTATCGTCTTTGGAGAATGGTCTAGCCTAGGCCCTTTACCATGTTTGAATGGGATTATTTGATGATGTTGTGTTCCGTGGTTCTTACTGGGGAAGTGACTCTAGAGGGGAGACCCTGAAAGATTCCTTCAAAGGCAACATTAATGCCACACACCCATTCTTCTAACAGGCCGCTTCCAATTTAGGTGGTTTCCTGAATTTCTAGAAATTCTGCTAGCATTGCCTCTAAAATCAGAAAGATTCACATCTCCATTACCAGCAGGGGTTGCTCCACACCATAGTCCAGTCCTCCCCTGAAAGGTTACACTCACTCCTTAAGTCACCTTCCCGACTCCAGTGTGAGTGAGGCAGGTGACAACAATCTCTCAGCTACATCGAACCAAGGCCATCCTGATTTATTTAAAGTGGAATCTTTGTTTCTACCATGGTACAAGGACAGGGCCCAGTGTCTTCCTGTCTCTGGGTCAGCCGGTGGCATCTCTGCACATCTTCCCCCGATTCAGCCATTCTGCTCTGTGTGGCTTTTCAACTGTGCCATATTGCTTACACTAGTACCAAATATTTCTTTGCCCTAGGACACTCCTCAGACTGCAAATGCCTCACCTATGCTGCCCTTCAAATCTCAGGGAGGTCTTTCCTTCCTTCCTTCTTCCCAGACACTATCCCCCCATTTCCCAATTTCATTGCCTTCTGAGTCATTTTTCCCTTTCAGAAATTATTTCATATTTGTAAAGGTTGAGCACAAACACCCTTCTGTGAAAAAAATCCACGATACTCCAAAAATGATTGCTGACAGGATGCCACAAGTGGAGAATTCCATGCTTGACCTCCTGCAACAGGTTGCAGGCAAAAGGCAGGCTGCACAAATAATAAAAATATTGTATAAAATTGCCTTCTGGCTATGTGTCTAAGGCGCATATGAAACATAGATGAACTTTGTGTTTAGACTCGGGACCCATCCACACAATATCTCATATATATGTAAATATTCCACAGTCTAAAAAAAATCTGAAAAACAAAATACTTGTACTCTCCAGCATTTCAAATAAAGGATACTCAACCTGTATTTTCTACCTAAAATTGGGTTTTGCCACTTACAGATTTCCAGAATAGCTGTGGCTTAAACAAAATATGGATTAATTTTCTCCCCCTTAGCAGACATTCAGTCAGGCAGTCCATCTTCCTTGCTTCCGCCTTCCCCACTTCTCTCCCATCCTCCTAGGTACATGCTAGAAGTTGCTTCAAAGTCTTCTGCTTTCATAGAGAGACAAGGGAGGGGGATACTGGAAATGAGTGCAGAGCGAGTGAGTCAGCCCCGACTGAAGGGCTTTCCCAGAAAACACATCTACTAATTTCCATTGCCATTTTTTTGTTTCTCCCACTTTGCTACGGAAGCTGGGGAACCTAGTGTTATTATTCCTTTAATTTGGGCATATCGACTATGACTAATGGACCTGTTACCAAGGGGTCTATTAGCAAGGAAGAAGCAATAAATGGCTACTGGTAGGCAGCTGGCAGTTTCTGCCAGAATTCCTTCCAGAATGCTCTTTCTTGACCAGAGAATATGAGCTTCACGAAAGCAGTGTTGCCGTCTGCACTGTGTATAGCGTGTCCCATTGCATAGTGCAGTGTCTGGCAGACACACTACAAAGACAGGTGCAGTAAACATTAGCTGAATGAGGATGAAGCGTAGTTGTATTTATTTTTTGAAGATTATGTATAGGAATATAAAAATGAGGGGCTCAGACTATAAAGCACTTGTCTCACAAACATGAGGAACTGAGTTCAGTCCCCAGAACGGGCATAAAAAATCCAGGATTCTTGGGGCAAGCTTTTAATCCCAGCATTGGGGAAGTGCAGACAGGCAGATCCCTGGGACTCTGATCAGCCAGTCAAACTAATCGGTGTGCTCCAGGCCAGTGAGAGCCCCTGTGTCAAACAACAAGGTAGATGACACTTGAGGAACACTACACTAAGATGACCACTGATTTCTACAGGCTGCACACAAAAGTACCTGCACATCATGAATACAAAGCAGACACACATGTACACATACACAGAGGGAAAAGGAGAGAGACAAAGATAGAGACAGAGAGAGGGAGAGAGAATGTACAAAGGAGCCAAGTATGATGGCACATACCTCTAATCATGACACTGGGTTAGTTGAGGCAGGAGGATGAGGAATTTGAGGCCCTCTTGGGTTGCATAGAGAGACTCTTATCTTTAAAATGCAAATGGGTCCTTTCAGCCTCATTCAGGCATTTCCATAAAATAGAGCAGCTAACTGTGTTCTTTGGTCCATCCACTTTCCTACACTACTCTCTCTTGCTTTAAATGCAAGAGTGGTCAGGAAGTCTGTAAATGAGGTTAGACTTTCTCAAACCTATAACCTAGTCCGGGAAGATAGTAAAGTGCCTGCCATAGAACCAAGAGGATCTGAGTTCAATCCCAGAACTCATATAAGAAATCTGGGTGTGCTCACAATCCCAATGCTGGAAAGGCAGAGACAGATGGAGCCTGGGCTCACTGACCAGCGAAGCTAGACTAGTAGGTGAGTTCCAGGCCAGGAGAGATCCTGTCTGCTATAGCATGGATGGCACCTGAGAAAAGACACTTGAGGTTAGCCTTTGACCTCTATATTCATGTGTATACTACCACACACACACACACACACACACGCACACACACTCCTCACAATCACTTTGAGTTGCTTATGTTCAAGTTGCAGATCCACTTTCAGACTAGAACAACAATTCAAACCCCATTCCTGACTGTTGTATGTTTCTCTCACAAAGTCAAACATAGCTACTATTTGACTTGAAATTTCCTCTCAGAATTTTCCAGGCATTTGGTCTTGATAGTGCAGTGCTCTGTCCCTTCTTTGCTCCTTCAAGAATGGACAATGGCAAGAACTGTTCTCACAATGTTCATTTCATATAATTTCATCCTCATTCCTCTGTGATGACTAGCTGATGCCACATGCCTGTAAACAGAGGTTGTCCCACAGACACATGCACAGAGGTATGACAGGTACATGCTTCTGTTTCAAACTTCCAAAGCTCCAGGCGCCTGTTGCCTGGAACACTCAGACATCTATTTCCAAAGACGTTTTAAAGTGCACAAGGCAGGGCTCATCCTGCAGACATCTCTCAGCTATTACTTTTTAACCGATTACCATTCGATTTTTTAAATGATAAAACAGGGAAACCTTTAAACACTCAGCAGATCCTGAATTATTGAACATAAAAGGGCACTTTGGTGTATTTATTACCACACTGTAGGAAATCTTGTCTGGCTTAAGCTCTTAGCTCCTTAAAATGTCCCCCTCTGTTCCGAAGTGGAGTTAAAAACGCATTGCCATAAAACTCCATCCATTACCAATTTTCTCATAGTCAGTGTCTGACATTTTGAGCGCTCACCCTCCTGGTTACACACTACCTTTGAGGGAGAAAGGCTGGCTATGTAGGGTTGATTGTCATGCTTCTGTGGTCCTTCTGAACTGCAATGAACCCTGTGCTTGGAGCTGTCTTTTCTCCATGCTCTCCATGGACACTGTTTCTGAGCATCCATTTCTGGGGACCTTGCACAAGCCCAGTTGATCTGGCAAACTCTGAGCAGTGCAAGCAAGCTCATTTCCGTGGAACTCTCACTGGGCTTTACTGTTAGTGGATACTACCTTTTCCTTTTGTCCTTTTATGGAATTAGAATTCTAAGAACCTAAAATTAACCATTTCAAGTACAGTTTTCAGTGGCATCTGGTACCATTAGCCAAGTGGCATGGCACCAACTCTGTCTACTTTTAAAACATTTGTATCACCCCAAATTCTGTAGATGATTGAGAAGATGGCTATACAGATAAAACACTCACAATCCAGGTGAGAAAACTAGAGTTCAGATTTCCAGAATCCATGTAAGGCTCGACCCAGTAGCACAAATCTGGAATCCAGGATGCTTATGACAAGATGGGAGGTAAGGACAGGAGGAGTCCCAGAAGCTTGTAGCTTGTGGGCCAGCAAGTCTGGCATATGCCTCAGTGTACAACCAGAGACTCTGTCTCAAACAAGATGGAAGATGAGAACCAGCACATAATGTTATCCTCTGACTTCCACACATGTGACTTGGCACATATATGCACACACACATACACACACACACACACACTCACACTAAAACTCATAGTCATTAGGCAGTCATTCCCCATGCTTTCTTGCAGAGCAGCCATCATTGTTACTTCTGTCTTTATGGGTCTCTCTAGTCTACCCAGCATATAGGCAGAATAAACAATATCCAGTCCTTTGTCACTGGCTTCTTTCCCTGGGCATCATGTCATAAGGGTTCATCCACGCTCTAGCATTTGTCAGGACTTAATTCCCTTTTATGGCTGGATAATACTCTATTATCTAGACAGACAACACTGAGTTGGCCCATTGCTCTGTTGATGAACATTTGAGTTATTTCCTCTTTGCAGTCACTGTGACGAATCTACCTGTAATCATGAGTATATGAGCTTTTGTTTGATGACTGTTTTATTCTTAGTTCCAAACCTAGCCATGGAATGTTTGAGTCTTGCTGTAATTCTACAGTTAGCTTTTTGCAGAACTGTCAGGCTTTTTTTCTCTTGTCTTCTACTCACAAGTTTTTAGGCTCCCCTGGACTCTATTTTAAATTAGCCTTCACAAAAACATCACTCCAGAAAAACAAAGTATCTTTGCAATTCCCAAGAGCAGGACTTAACATTAACAAGCTCGACCTTTCCCTGTTTCAACTAGAATGATGCAGGGTACGAGAAGCTCAAAGTCTTACTTCTCCTTATACTTTTTTCCTTATTTCAAAGGGGAGAAGCTATGTAGCTGGTTTAGAAAAATCTTAGCACTCTGAGTTTCAGTAGCTTAAGGAAATCACAGACTACCAGGTGAAAGCCAGATTGGAGGTGGAGTTGAGGAAGCAGGAACTACCAAGAGAGATGGACAAGCTGCCACACTGGTTCAGGTGTCTGGAAAACCAAGCAGCTGGGCTGCTCAGGGTGGCTACAGTGTGCACATTTGACAATGTCTCTGAAACTCTCTTTAAATCCATGCTCCCCACCCCCCCCGCTGAATTTACAGTCAAAGATAAGACCGTTGGCTTTGCACACTTCAGATTACCCAATTTCTCCTCTGTACACCACTAGAACCATATTTATCTGTGTCTGTTTAACGCTGGCTCAGAATTCTACCTTCCTTCCTCTTCACAAACTCTGTTCTCTTTGCTCAAAACATCCTTCCAAAGATCAGCAAGTGGATAAAGCAGATCCATCTTCACAAACATGCCAAGGGTCCCCTTCCTCAGACCTCCCAGGAACCCCTTCTCAGCATGGTCCTTCCTCAGACTTCCCAGGAACCCCTTCTCAGCATGGTCTTCCCTTGTGTACATGTGCACAGGCCAGCAGTTTCAGTTAGCCTGAAATGCACACACGTATGTTCCAGTCCTAAGTATCTGCTCTCTGTAGGTAGGAAATCTGGTTTTCTTTTTAAAATGGGGATATGAGGACTGGGATGACAGATCAATGGGTAAAGCACTTGCTGTACAAGCTGAGGACCTGAGTTCAAATCCATAGAAGTTGCATAAAACCAGACATGGTTAGAGTGTATGTGTAACCCCAGCGTTCCTACAGGGAGATGGGAGGCAGAGACAAAAAGACTCCCCTGAAAACTGTGGGCCAGCTCACCTGGAGTACACAGTAGCAAGAAACACAGAGATCCTGTTTCCAAGAAAGTGGAAGGTAAAGACTGAAATGTGAAGTTACCTTCTGATTTGTACATGCACACTCTGCCACTATACCAGCACTGGCAGGTAAGCATGACTATCACACACACACACACACACACACACACACACACACATGCACACATGGGGATAACATGTTCAGTGCTATAGTGTGTTTTCAGTGAGAAGTGAACTCATATATTTAAAGAGCCAGATGTACTATCTTGGACTCTACAGATATTTAAACATTCTTAAAGCTTGCAGACCTGTGGGGACCTGCCCTATCAATGTTCATGAAGGTCTGAAGAAAATGTGTTTTGGATTTTGCACTGCTAAGCAGATCACTGGTAAAGTGAGCTAGAGAGAAGGGACAAGGAGGGAGGCAGAGGGGGAAGATTCCCTAGGAAAGAGGGAGAAAGAGGAGCGTAAATAGCTTCTGGCCAATAGCATGAACACAGAACTTGTAACGCGCACCAACGCTATAGAAAGTGAGTCATCAAAAGCACCGTTATCACTGCTGCTACGACCCTGGAACAGACTGATCTAAATTTTAGACTTACTGGACCAATCCGATGGATGGCCTTGCTTAAGGCCATAATAGAGGAGGGAGAATATGAAGTAAAATGTGAAAGTGGCCCAAACAAAAATAACCAATGAGGGTTCAGCAGAGTCTCTGGGAGAGTAGGAAAAAGTGATCCTTTACTTTTTTTACATGCTAGGAGCTTATAAAAAATACTGAGCTCCAGAGACAGCCCAGTCAGTTATGTGCTTATCTTCATAACACAAGGACCTGGTTTTGGATCTCCAATATTCACATAAAAAGCCAGGCATGCCAGCACACACCTATAATCCATGCATTAGGGAGGTAGGACCAGGAAGATCTCTGGGGTTTACTGATTAGTCAATCTAGTTGAATTAGTGAGCTCCAGTGAGAGATCTTGTCTCAAGAAATAAGGAGTGGAGAACAACTAAAGAGAATCCCAATGATGACTTCTGACTTGCACATGCACATATATGTCAGTGCAGTCACACATCAAGCAAACAAATCAAAGTAGCACCAGTTCCAAAACCAACCAACCAACCAAACAAACAAACAAAAAAACTGGCAACAATAATCAAGGACGTGGCAGAACATTTTCCAGGAGACTGGGAAAATGAGTGATCTCAGATACAAGATCTTAGCAAGAAGTCTTCAGATATTGCTTTAGAAAGCAGAGGATGAAAGCAAAGTCATGTTCAGCAGGTTAAACTCCATTTAGTAACTACTTTAAGGCCTATATACCAGGTCTTGTTCTTTCAGCTTATGCACCGCTCCTGTACTCAGTAAGTCTCAGATCTGTGCTGCTATTGTCCTGTTCAGTCTTGCTAGCCAGATGACCTAGGCCATGGAGTTCACTTATCTTACCCTAATCTGTGACTCACACAGAGAAAAAGGTTGCACATCAACTCAGGGGTGGAATGGTTTAGGATTGGCACCACAACTAATTTCTCATAAAGAGATTTGTTTTGCAAGCCCAGGCAGTGACAAGTATCTTCAAATGGCCCTGCTCAGTCACAGCCATCCTTTATACCATCAGATAAAAGCCACATCGCTAGTAGAACACACATGCAAATCCTCACACGGCTAGGCGAAAAATTGGAGACATAATACACACTGAATAGAGAGAAAGGCTTTTGAAACAAGTTCAGAATAGAGACATTATAAAGATTTTCTTCTAGAATGATAATAATAGGAAATTAAAGACCAATAAATTTCTTAATCCTAGAAAAATTTTAAAATTGAAAGGAAATTTCAGTTGTCTTTGTTCTGCCTTCTAAATGCAATAAACTATTCATTTCAGTGAAGGAACAGCTACAAGAATAGATTCGATTATGGTCCCATACAAATAGAGTGATGAATGTCTAAGGGGGGGTGATATTCAAATTGCCTTACCTTGCACACATGTATGGATGCCATGTGGTACCCCAGAAGTATGTCACAACTATTATACATCAATTAAAAATAAGAACATTCTAGAAGATGGTTGAAAGTCTTGCAGTTTAGTAATGAACATCTGTTTCATACTTAGAATTAACACTCTTAAATCTTCATCTCTCAAGGGATACATTTCCCAGAATTTTAGCTGTTCCATGGCCATTGTCACTAAGGCCAGCTTTGCCACAATGATTGATGATCAATGGACTAATATCATTTTTCTCTGATATTCTTTCCTTGAAATGGCATACATGGTTTTAAAAGGCAACTGTATATCATTAGTGAAAATGAATTAAAAAGCACGTATCCAAGTAAAAATTAACCATTAAAATATATAGTACACTCACAAGTATGCTAAAATATACTCCCATGACTTGCAGACTCTAAAGATATGACCCACACATCATCATATCACCATTATTATCATCAATATCATCACCATCATCAACATCACCACCTCCATGATCATCATTATTTGTTCTTTAAAGACAAGGTCTTCCTATGTTGAGCAGAAGCTCATTGTATGCCCTGAGACAACCTCAAACTTACAACAATCCTCCTATCTTAGCCTCCGAAAAGCTGGGATTATAGACATGAACCACTGCATCCAGTTTCCTACTTTATTATTAGCAATGATCATTCAGTATATGGAGACACTTGGGATTCCCCAAAACAAAACAAAGCTCTTGTTGCTGACATAAACAGGGAGTAGAAAGGGATTTGAAAAAGAAATGGCTTTCTCTCCAACTGGCTGATTTAATACTATGTTATGGCATCTATGAGGATGCCACCGAAATCCATAATAATAAGTTCGGGCTTACTCTTTGGGAAAGACTGTTTTGAGCTAATATTAAAAACAAAATGTAACCCTCTTTAAAATCTCCTTCTCGTTGTGGAAGAAAACTTAGTCTTACTTTCAGAGGGAAACATTACTTGAAATTTGAAATGAACAAAACATGCTTTAATCTCTATTTGGCACACAAGTAAAACACTACTGCACTGAGGCAGCTCAGTAGCCTGACATGACGGCTATGTCTGAGCGAGGACCTTATGCCTCTGAGTAGACCTCTACTCTGTCATTCACAAACTCTCAGACACTATGCAAAGTAGCATCTCTCTGCTTCCATCTCCTGTCTGTAAAACAGAATACAACATGGCAACTGATTAAAGGCATTATGGGTGGCAATGCATTTAAAATGCTTGAGTGTCCACCATATTCAAGAATCACATATTCATTCAGTGTTACATGAACAATGTTACATGCTTGGGTTGCTTTCCTGTGGTTGTTCTTACAATAAGTCACCAAAAATTGGATGGCCTAAAGCAGTGCAAGTTACCATCTTTCAGTTCAACATTTTGGAAATGTGATACAAGTTCCACTGAGAAAATCTCAATACATTCTTTTCTAAAGGCTCCAGGTGGAGATCTATGCTTTAGCCTCCTCTATCTTCTCAAGGTGCCAGCATTTCGTGGCTCATGGCTCCCTTCTATTGGAAAGATGATCAAAAAGCATGAAGATTTGATTAGAAAATATCATTCTAAACTTCCTGCCCTGAGCCTCCTTCTGTACCAAATGTCTTATGCGATTGTGTTGGACTGATATGAGTAATCCAAGATGAGATAATCATCTCAAGTTGAGGAGCAAACCTAAAGCTATTTGCAAACTTAACTCCCCCTGCTGTGTACCCTAACACTTTCACAGAGTTAAGGGATCAGAGCATGGATGTATTCAGGGCAGGACATTTTGAGACCAGACTGTCAACCTGTGGGGTTCTCCTCCACAGAAAAAGAGTAAACATGCTACATTTTCTCTGTTTTCTAATGTTATTCTCTATGTGTTTGTAACTCTGTCTAAAGAAAAATGGTCAGGTCAGTGAACTCTGACCTCTCCTATTAGCACGGTTCCTGTGTTCCTTACCGTGTTGAATTATACTCAACATTTCATTTTTATTTCTCATATATTTTTCTTCATTGTTTTCACACTCCATTGCTTTTAAAAAAATCTGTATTTTGGAATATTCTTAGGCTTTCTAAAAGATCACAAATAAATAATACAAAGTAGTGCTCTCATCAGCCCCTCCCCTCTGCACTCCCACATTACTACTGATTCACAGCACAATGATAAGAAGCAGGAAATGGCCAGCAACATAGCACTGTCTACAGAACTGCGGAACACATTGGTGGTCATTAGCTTTTCCATTTATCCTGTTTTGGGGGTCAGAATCCCATCCAGAATTATACTCAACATTTCATTTTATTTCTCATTAATCTCCTCCTTGCTAATGTCCTAGCTCTTCAATCTTCAGCCTTCCAAGTGTGGCTTCACCTTTCTTGTGTTATAATGCCCATACAGGGGAATCTGGTCTCCAGAGGCAATGAAGCCTGTCACTGATCTTTAAGTAGGCACTATCAGGATTCAGTCAAGTCCCAAGCCCAGCACACCTTGTTTAGTGTAACCTCCTTCCTGAACACTGTGTCTCCCCTACCATCAGATTCATGGGCAAAATCTCTCCTGGCATCAAGCACCAATGAGCTCCCATGGAGCTAAACTGATGCCCTCAAAACTCAGGGATTATTACCCACCTTATATAAGAACCAGAACTGCCCTTCAGCATTGCTTCTTTCTGTCCTTTTCCTCTCTACTCCCTCCTTTCCCTGGCTTGGAGAGCAATTGATGGACTAGTAGAGAAAGGGCATCAATAGATTAAAAACTGTTTCCTTCTAATAAAATGTTAAATGATGTTGAAAATTAATCACCAGGGCTATTTGTACTGCCCTTCTCAGAGGGAGATGGCTCAGGAAATATAATAAATTATTATCACAATGATGTTCCTATTTTAGAATTTGCATTTTATTCCCAAGGCTTGCACTCAGCCTCAAAGTGGCCTGGTGGTGGAGAATCAAACCAATCTGATCCTTTTGCTGGGTAGTTGGAGGAGTATGCTCATAGCTGTCTGCTAAGGAACATTCTTTGGGGCTTTGTACTTAATTATTTCAACTTCATCTTTAACCTTCTTTTGATGATTTTTTGTTTCTTTAAGACAACTAAAGATACTATTAATCACAAGCATGCTTTTCTGACAGAAGCATGCTCTGTAATGATATGCCTAGCTTAAAAGCAAATCTAATCTAGTTGCTTATTAAATTTAAATGTGTTTAAGGCTGATATGGTTTGAAGATGATATGTAAAATAACAGCTTCCATGGTTATAAATGTCAACTCTCAAAATTATATGCAATATAACACACAGAATAAGTGCTGCTTCAATTTTACATTCCACTGTGATCAATTCATTAAGCGATGTACTACAAGCCACGAGGACGATTGCACAACAAGAGGTGCCATTTGTCACAGCACATTCGAAAGCACCCAGGAAATGGTGGCATGATTTTTTTGTCAGCATTGGATCATAATTCTTATTGGAGAGATAAAAGTAGCTTTTGATGTCACATGACCTGAGTTATTTCTCCAATCATATACTAAAGACTGAAGAAATCCATTCTTTTGAAAAGTATTTTTTTGAATGATTTTTCTTTTATTTTAGGTATATGAGTGTACTGCTTGTGTGTATGTAATTACACCCTGGTCATGCAATGCCCACAGAAGCCAGAAGACGGTATTGGATCCCCTGGAACTGAAGTTAAGGTTGGTTTTTAGCTGCCATGTGGGTTCTGGGAACTGAATCTGGGTCTTCTGCAAGAGCAGCCAGTGCTCCTAACTGTGGAGCCATTGCTCTAGCTCAAGAAATCCATTTTAAAAACAAATTTCTGTGCTAATGAGATGATACTATCATACACCATACACACATGAATACATAGCAGCTGTGGCCGCCTGCACAAGATCAAGTCATTTAAAACTTCCAACACGGATAGGAGAGGCACTATCAAGACCCAGCCTCTAAACAGCTATTGGTATCTGATTGCTGCTGGGGGAGGGGAGCCACTTTCCTTTGGGGATGTGACCACTGGTAGGTTGCCAATGACCCAGTTGATGGACCCACACCCATGTGAACATAGCTAGCACTAATTGGACTCACTGGTTTATAAATAATAAAAATAAGAGGACATGAAGATGGGAAGAAGATGGTTTGAGGGTTCCCCAGGGAATTTGGAGTGGGAGAGCAAGGGTAGATATGATCAAGATGCATTGTATAAGTGTATTAAAATGCCAAAGAATAAATAAAGATATTATTTTTAAAAATTGAAGAGGGGCTACAGAGACAGTTCAACTTTTAAAGTGCTTGCCTTGCAAGCATGAGGCCATGAGCTGATTTCAAGAATCCATGTAAAGTCAGGTATGGTGGTGTGAGTTTGCAACTCCAGAACTGGGGAGGCAGAGACAGGCAGAGCCCTAGGACTCACTGGCCAGACAGCCAAGCCTAGTCAGTGAGCTCGGAGCCATCATGGACCCCACCTCGAGAAACAGAAGGGATGATCACTAAAGAATGACCTGTGAGGTTTGTCATACATGTGCATACATACTTGCACACACACACACATATACATGTGTGTAAACACAAATGGAAAGACATGAGAAGAGGCTTCTTGGGAAAAGATTGATAGGTATTAACAGCTTGCATGATGGTGAAGGACCTAAGTGGCTTTTCTTCCTGATGAGGAATCGGTTCCACTATGTGCTCATCTCATCATAGGGACACCCTGGGGTGTCCCCAAATTGGACTGGTCATCAGGATTCATAGGGCAAGAGGGTAACAACATACTTCCTCGAGTCTTTCTCAGGTTTCTCACTGAAGTGATGGAGATTCACATTTCAAATATAAAAACAAGCTCTTCATGACTCTATGACACATAGTCCAGCCATTTAGTACATGTGTGTATATATGTATATATGCATAGCAGAGCTCATCTTTAAACAAATAAGTGACACAGGTCTCCCTGTCCCAATGACCACCCTACTCTCCCAAATTCTCATGTTCATGACAGGAAGTGACTGACTCCATTCTGATGCTCGACGAATTGGTACTGATTCCCGGGTAACTGAATTTCTGATTTCACATAGTACTGATTTCT
This sequence comes from Eospalax fontanierii, assembly GCA_035773235.1. NCBI lineage: Eukaryota > Metazoa > Chordata > Mammalia > Rodentia > Spalacidae > Eospalax > Eospalax fontanierii. The sequence goes on along the minus strand of CM069546.1, from coordinate 34,588,986 downwards.
GAGTAATTATGTCTTATGGTTTGAACGTAAAGTGTCTCTTAAATGTGTGTATGCTTGAACATGTGCTCTTTAACTGAGGGGGTACTACTTCTGGAAGACTATTTTAGAGTCTTTTGGACACGGTTGGTAGATATGGGGCGACAGGGGCAGAGCTTGAGATTGTTAGGCTACCTCTGCTTTTAGCCTAAGCTCTTTGTTTACTGATCTACCAAGAGGTTCCCATTACCATGAATACCACTGTGCTTCCCTTCCTCCCCTGAATTGCTTCTGCCGGATGGTTTGTCTCAATGTCAGGAAGGATAACTACCAGGCCATGATACTCTCTAACCTAGCTGGGGACTGCCTCCTCAATTTCCTGGTCTACATGAGATCTCTCCCTATTTTCTTCTCAGCCAATGATACAGAGCTCAGAGTTTCACTTAGGAAAAAAAATAAAATAAAGTGCCTGGCTGAGAACTGAAAATATCTGTTGGGAATTTATTGAAGAGTTAGACGCATCAATGCTTATAAAGGCTAATGAGAAAATGAGGGCAGAGGCTAGCTGGCTAGGCTGGAAGGATTTTTATTTTAAATTTAATTGTGCTGGGCTCACCAAGTTGATCAATGGTTTTCTGTTTCTTAGTGGCCTTCTAAGAAGTCTTGGGGTTTTGTCATTACTCAAGGGAGAACTCTACATTTGGGTCATTAATTGATGTCCTGCCCAATGGTCTTCCATTTCAATTAGGATAATGATCCATTTTTCTTCCCCATTTGGGTTGAGTCTATTCCAGACATACAGGTAATCAAGATATAGACTGTAGAACTTACTCTTCCAGAATGCTTGAAGAAAGAAAATCGTATTCAATTTGATTGTATTCACTGGGGGAGTTTTGTAAGGAATTGCCCACAGGTATCTGTGGGAACCATGGGAACTGGTAACCTTGGCCTCACCTGCAATTTAAAACATATTTAGGGCATCTTTCTCCCAGTGGCAGGCTCCTTTATAAATGAAGAAATAATGAAAAACAGATAGCCATAGCTATATTTCCTGTCTAGTTATATGTGGGGGTGAGAGAGTGTTTAGGGGTAAGGTGTTCCAAAAATTGGATAACTTGAGTTAGCCTGTGTCTGTATAGCATGCTATGTTAATTGTCATCCTTGAAGGCCTCTGTAGCTAGAAACCCTTCAGTCAGTGCAGTGAAATTTTGAGATGACTTTGGCTTGAGCTTCCTGAACCAGCACATCATTGGAGAAGTATCATGCTTCCCAGGATGTAGTCATGGTCCCCAAAGAGCTTCCTCCGAGTCCTAACCACTTACCAGTCTCTACCCTGTTTCCTCATCTATTTCCCAAAGACTCCATGAACTCTAAAAGTTGCCATTTTTAGCAGCCTACTGAAGACAATTCTTCATTTATCTTGTGGAGTGCTGTATACCATGTCATGGTCATATCATCTGCCAATCTGGAGGTACCAGAACGAATGCAGAAAGGAAGGCTGCAGTAGTAGACATGTCACTGGTTCAGGATAGCAAGCTGGAAATTGGTATAAGGAGCCAGCATTTCCTGTACATGTCTGTGACTGGGATCTGGTCTGATTAGCATTCAGTACATGGGGGAGATAAAAGTGTGCGCACACACACACACATACCCTCACACATACACAAAACACTTCCTTCCTGCCTCACTTCAGCTAGGCTTTATATTAGACCTCCACAATATGCACTTAGGAGATTTCTCCAAATGGCATTTTGAAGCTAATTGTAATGCAAATTTTAACCCTAGGGATTTTAATAAATCCTTACTCAAGCAATATCTGAGCATTTCCATGCAAGACTTAGAAAACCAAAGGAAACATAAGAAGATGCCCGACAGTGTCTTCATTTTAGCTTAAAGCACTTAGGCTAACTTCTCCAGGTCTATAGCCAAGATCTGTTTCCACGATCCAGTGCAGAATATATGGGCTTGGGAAGTGCGTACTCTGTGAAGACTTCCTTCCTTACAAGGTGCTGAGCTGGCTGAATCTTTCATCCCTCTCTGCCTCTCTCTCATCTCTCTTCTCGCCCTGTTCTTCCTTTCTTCCTTTTCCCAGCTCCTTCCTCTCTCCTTTCTCCTTCATCCTCTCTCCTGTTTTCTCTTTGTTTAAATACAGTCTAACTCTTGCCTCAGCTTCCTGAGTGTTATGTCAAAAATCTTTAATGTCATTGGTCAAAGCAATTACCAGAGAGCAATTTAAAAAAATGAGTAGAAAGGAACTTGCTGGGAGGTAGAAAAGTTCCAGAGGGAGTAAGAGGGGGTTAAGAGATGGTAACAAGGATGAATACTACTGAAATGTGTTCTATATTGCATGAAATTGCCAAACAATAAGAAGAACCCTCTTTAATGCAGTTAGCAAAATGTACCATATTCCATGCAGAAATTTTGAAAAGGGGAGAAAAAACTAAAATAAACTTTCTCTTGACAGCACTTATTTGGAACAATTTTATGGTGAGTACTTGGACAGACATATTTCCAAGATCTTTGGTCTTTATGTCAGCTAATGCTCAGAATGAGGAGCTTCTGCCCAAGCCAGCATGAAATGTACTGTGTTTGCCTGACAACACAGGACAAGCATTCTCTAGAAGGACCTTCCTAAAATGGCCAATTCTCTGTACCCAAAATTTAGGTTTATATTTTGAACTTTCACCATTAGGAAAAGAACTGATAATTTTTTTTTTCCTTTGGCCCACATGTATTCTAAGAGTTTAAAAGAGTAGTCTCATTGTGCCAAATTCTGAATATACTTTTCTTTGTAGGAAAATTTGATACAGTTTGAAAGAAATTAATCTACCAGACTAAGGAAAGACAAATACACTTATGTGAAAAAATCCTTTAAGTTCTTACATCCTGTCACATTCCACCTGTCCTTTCTAATTTTATATATAATTCCAACAGCTTAAAATTACTGGTGAAATACTTTTTAAACATGTTATATCAGTTATTTTGACACTATTGGGTCAATTTAAACATAGGCTATGTTTCTGTTTCTGCTGTTGGTTGTAATAACAATATCATTACTCTATATCAGATGATAGTTCTTTCTCTAGACCCATTTATATATAGTGAGTTTCACAAAAGTCCTCATTCCTTGGCAATGGTTGTTCCTTCTGTGCAAGTATTAAGTTCCAACGGCAAACAAATCAGTTTATTCTCTCTCTCTCTCATCTATGATATTTATCAAAACACAAAAATAGCTTTAGAAAAGGAGAACATGCTTCCTGGTAAAGGCGGGCACACACAGTAGCAGTTAGCACAAGGGTGAGAGACTTGGATCCACATTAAGTCTCTTTCCCAAGAACAACCACGAATGACTCTCCATACTGGCATATTCTACAAGGGTACACAGAAATGCACCTGCTTACAAAGAGCAACAATAGTCTCAAGTTACACACTAGTATTTGTGATTCTCAGATGTCTCAAAACTTCCCTCAACCCTCCTACAGACCCAGGTACCTCAGGATCTTACTAAAGTACACTAAGGAGCATAGAGACTAAAGTCTGAGGCATACCTGGGAAGAGGAGAAAGAGAAAAAGTGTCAAGCCTAGGCCTTTGCATCTTCACCTAAGAGGAACGAGGGCTGTCATTATCTGAGGGCAAAATATTATGGCACGCAAAGCACACATAATCACAAAGTAACGGGGAGACTAGGGCTGCTCAGCTGTTCCTATGCCTACATAATTATTTAACAATCTAAGAGGCAGCTCAGCCCCCATGTATGGGTGCACACACTCAAACACTTGAGGTAGTAGTAAGAAAATGTATTTACAGAATAAACTGCATACTAAAACCTATCTTTAAGGATAAAACTAACTTATGATTCTAAAACACAAATACTAGCCTGGATGTGTTTCGAGGTATAATAAAAGTGAAAAGGTTTCGTGCAGTAGAGTGAATCCAGCCTGGCCCAAAAGTGTGCATACACAAAGACGGTCCTTATCATCATGGGAATTATCCGGGTGCAATATCATGGAGGCACTAGACCCAGATAACCTAATCCAGTCTTATCATACACAGACAAAGGCACAGAATCCAACCAACCTTCCTGTAATCCATCTCTGTCAACTACATTAAGGAAATTACCTGTCAACAACATCATGACTGAGATTCCGTGATTAAACACAAATATGGGAATGCCCAGGGGTGCCATGAAATCATTAAGGAAAAAATATCACATGCAAACACTTCCTTCAATTTTCTTTCCTTAGAATTCATTCTAGGGTCATAAATATTTGAAAACTGCAATGAGAAGTATAACGTGAAAGTTATCAAGTGCCTACTTTGAGGTTGGTACACCGCCAAGGACTTTTCTAAGTGATTCCATAATGTGGCAAGGTTTAGCCAATGGGATAAGCCTCATGGATGTTTCTTTGTGTACTCCCTAACTTCAAATCTGTTATTTAGTCTGAAATTTGATTTCCTTATGCCCAGGATATGTCATTGTTATGTCCAAAACATGTTCATTTAATACCTCAAAGAGATGGTATATATTAAGTATCAAACTGCCTCTGATGCCTAGTAAACATGATAATGTTTATCCTTAAGTAATAATGTAACTGTCACTATTGCTGGGATCAGTTTCACACACAAAAGCTTAGGAGAAAGGAACTTGTTTATATTTGTAATTCCATTTTTTAAATGTTTTTGGTTAGTTGGGGACTTATGTAACCCAGGGTGTTTTCAGACTTGCTACTTGACTGAGACTGGATTTGAACTCCTGACATTCCTGTTTCCATCTCCCTAGTGCTTGGATTACAGGCATGTGCCACAACACCTGGTTTTATATAGTGCTTGGGATTGAACCCAGAGCTATGCGAATGCCAGGCAAGTATTCTGCCAACTCAGGTATATCCTCAGCCCTTCTCTTTTGATGCTTTTCAGATGCTTAGAGGTGGCACAGAAGGTCAGAAGTGAGGTGGTCCTGACTGGAATGCTTCAAATTCTACCTATAGCTCTAGCTTCCCAAATTATTTGTTTTATTATTTTTTTGAATTGTTGCGTATTTCTTGCAGAGTATCTCAATCACTTTTAATCATCTTCATATCCCCTTTCCCAATATCACTCACCATACTCCCCCAACTGGAATCCATACATTCTTTTATCTGTATTTTTATTAAGTCTTCAAAGTGTTCTTAATCAGATTTCAGGGTTCATATCTTTATAGTTACATGAAAAGAATCAAGACCTGTATATTTGAATCCTTCTAGGATTTTGAGATATTCCATATTGTCTGATCTAGGAGAGTTTTCAGATCATCTTCAAGATATTTTTATGGTACTATTCACTGCAATCACTTGCAAAAGTTTTGACAGGATGTGGGGGATATCAGTAACTCTCACAGGAGAGGAAAAAAACCTCACCTAGGTGTGCAGATGGATGGCCAGGGGCAGGTGATGAGTCAGCAGGTGCATGCACGCATTTTTTACACTTAGATTTCTGATGCCTCTGTTTTCTCTTGTGAGTCCATGGTTCTCCCTTCAGTAAAAGCACCTCAAAGTTTACATGACACACTTTTCACTTAGACCATTCATGACTCCCTTTGCTCTGAGACTAAAAGGAACTCAAGCCTCCTATTGTGAGCAAAGGAGGACTGGTTGGTCTCCCTGCCCACTGCCTCCTTCCCTTCCTCTTGTGGATACCTTCCAGGCCATATCATCCCTTTCTCTGATCTTCAAATATGCCAAGGTGTTTCATGCTGGTAAGTCCTAGGCCGAAGTTCATGGTATTCCGCTCCCTCTCTGACCCTGCCTTCTTCCCCTGTGCCTCCTAAAGGGCCTCATGGTATCTCCAGCCATCTGGACCACCACTGATCACTCTAGTGCACGTCTTCCTATTTTGTGTTCTAGATGGCATCATAATTTTGATCCGAAACTTCATCCTCTTTATTTACTTTTCTCTTCTCTATCTCTTTAAACAACTCCCTTGGTTAACATAGCAGATACAAGAGAGCAAAGAGCTGATACCCTCAGCTCTTGAAATGACCCCCCAAAATAGGTGGTAAATGTCTCCTTGATGAATCAAACTCAAAGGAGATGAAAAGTTGCCTACAAGTTTTATCAGTTCGATTCCTGTAGTAAACTCAGCCCTGTCTTCTCTGTATGAGTCAGCAGCTCATGACTCTTGCTGGGAACTGTCACTCGGCTTGGGATCCTGAGTACACCTTCTTGTTTCAGGATCCTAGGAAATCATTAATGCATGCGTTCAGGAACCCAGAAATCCACCCATGTTTCATATCCATCCTCTCTGTCTCAGTCTCTGTCCCTGTCTTTCTCTCTGTCCTCTTTCTCTCAGCCCCCTTCATCTTCCCTTCCTCTCTCAAACATATACATGTGTTGTTTATTTAGAAGCACTACTGAATTCAAGGGAGTAACAGTACAAAATATCTGTTGTAAAGTTTGTTATGATCCTATGATGTTTTCATAGTTTGGCAAAATTAAGTAACAGTTTTTGATTCCAAACACATTAATTATGCCCGGTGATCTCAAATTCTAGCATGAATTCAGACAACAATGACCTCGTTTCTTGTGTCAAATTTGAGATCAACACTCATGCTTCTCTGGATATGATAACAATATAATATATAATACAGTTGCAATCATTTGGGGTGGTGTCTCCCTAGTTCAAAATGGTTTCTTTTCTCCCTAGAGTAATTTAGCTCCATTGAGCTTAGGACGCCAGAAAGTCCTGTGTGACTCAAATCATGAAACCTTCATTTACTGGGCAACAGACCAAGCTCAGTTAAGCTTATCCCAGAAAAGATGGAATTAAGACTAGCATCCTCTAATGACATTTGTATTTACTCACAAATATCACAGTGTCATGTATGTGTCAAGCATTGTTCTAAATAACCTTTGTTATCAAGAAATTTAGTTAGGTTCTCGTGGGAAAATGAGCAAAGAAAATAAGATATTTGGGATCAAGGCATGTGGTTATTCATGGTTAGGGATGACCATATAAGTTAAAAAGAAATTAACACAAAGGACTCAGGAATATGAAGATCTCCCTGGAGGAATTGGAAAAGATTCTGTGTGCAATAAAATAGGAAGGAGTCTGCTGGGTGAGCTGCTGTCCAGGGTACCGAGGCTGGTTTTGGTTCCCATGCCACCCTCAAATCACTCCTCCTCTCCCTCCTCGTCCTATCCTCCTCTTCGTCCTCCTCGTCCTTCTCCTCCTCCTCTTCATGTTCTTCTTTCTTTGGTAACATTATGAATCAATGGAATATTTCCAAGTCAATTTTTCCCTATGTGAGTCTGAAGTGAGCTTTTGAGCTTCACGTCAGGAAGAGTTAAGACTAATTTTAATCCCTAGATTTCTAGGGTAACAGTTGACCATGAGATATCTGGTAATTTACTTAACCTAGCAAGCCCACTTTCTATCTGAAAAAGAAAAGAAAAAACAGAGCAAATATCGAGATGACTAAGCCTTTGAGTGTCAGCAAACGAGGGGCTCATCTGGCTTCACTGAGAACGTGACATGGGGAATAGGAATCTGAAGGAGGAAAGAAAATACTTTTTAACTTCTTGGTCTATTAGTGGGTCTCAGAATTCCACTTGAGGTCCCCACAGAAGATGGTACTTGTTTACACAGCTGGAATAAACTGTCAGCCCTGTAGTTCTCTCAACTTATGCTCTGAGGAAGGCTCCAAGTTCTCTTCCCCTTAGTGATAATCACCTAGATCAAAGGCATGTAAGTGGCTGTAAATTATGAGATAACAAGAAAGCAATCCCATTGAATAAAGAATTGTCACAAACAAGCTTGCAGAGACTTGTCAGCAAGGGAGATTAGGGTTGACCCTTTGTGTGTCACGAACACTGGATTGGAAGAATCTGGTGTATTCTTTCTTCATGACCTCTCCCCAAGGAATAAATGTTTCTTTCCTATATTTTAAAGGCCAAGATCTTTCTTTTTCTACCAGTTACTTAAGAATCACTTCAATACAGCAATTCAGAAAGCTCTTCTGGGAAGGTAAAGGGTGCTTTTCTTATTCTGGAATAATCAAAATATTTACAATGCATGGTGAAAATTCTCAAGCAATCATAAATATCTAGGAGCCCTCTTTTGCTAAGTATCAGAATATGGATGGAGAAGAAAAAGGAGTTTGAAGAGGCAATGGAAGACAAAGTGGAATTTATAATGCCCTGGGAGGATTCTAATACTCATTTGATTCTCATAGTTATGTCCATAGTGTGATAGCTAATCTGAACTGTCAACTGGATCAGATCTAGAATCACCTGGAATCCTGCACTTTGGACATACCTGTGGGGGGCTATCTTGAGTAATTAATCTGAGGTAGGAAGACCTGCCCACTTTGGGTGGTACCATTTCATGGTGCTGGATCCCAGGTGGTATAAAAAAGAGAAAGTCAGCTGAACACCAGCACTTGGTTCTCTCTGACTGATGATGCAATGTGACCAGCTTCTTCAAACTCCCTGCCCCTTTGACTTCCTGCCACAATAGTATGTACCCTTAACTTGTGAGCCCAAAGAACCTTTTTCTCCTCTAAGTTCTTTTGTCAGGGTAGCAGGAGGAAAAGTAAGACACTAAACAATAAATTTCCTTCTTAGCATCTGTGAAGATTGTGGCTTCAAGGGTTCCAAAGACATCTTCAGTAGGGCCAATTATCCTGCAGGCCACAGGGCAGGTTAAAAATCAGAGGCTCCATTCTCTGAGTATTCCTATACAGGAAGCACTTAGTCAACTGTGTGTAGACCAAACCTCTGTTATTGTGCATTGTTGAAGACAAAGATGTTTTGCAATGAACACTCACTATTTGTTTATGCATTGACTATGAAAGTTTTTGTTCTACCATGGCAAGGTTGAGTAGTTGTGACAGAACCAGTATGGGCCGCAAGCTTAAAATATTAATTATCTGTCCCTTTACAAGAAAACTTGGCCAGCTAACACTACAGCATGGTGGTGTGCATTAAGCATAACATCCTGAACCTGACACACGCTCCTTTTTAACCTTGATGCTTAAAATAAACTTTTTCCCTGTAGTACTATTTTGCCTAAATATTTTCACCTTGAAGCTAATGTTCTCTCTCTTTTGATATCATAATAACTCACAGTAGAAATAGAGCGGGGGAGTACAGAGGAAGATAATTTTCCCCAAGTAAATCTCTGGCAATCCTTTCTAACACCACAGGGAACCATCTCACCTTTTACAGGAATGGGAAGAAAACTTCCACTGTAGCAAGCATCACCTCATCTATGAGCCCATAAAGTGCTACCCAATAAAATCCACGCACCCTAACAGGTCAGTCAACGACAGTACATAAACATGAGTTGGTTTTCTGAAAACACATCTTCAGAATGTTGAGCCTGGCCCTCCTTCCATCTGATGAAAATATCTTATATTTAGGAATGAGACTTCCAGAGACTCCATTCCTTCCTGGCTGTGTGGCAGCATAAACTTACTCTCTCTGAGCTTGAGTCCAATCTAAATCAAGTGAAGAGAAAAATAATATGCGTATCCTCCTTATACAGTCACACAGAGCTTTTAATAGTCAATATATTAAAATGCATTAAAGATTGTCTGGAGTATAGGTGCTATATGAATTATTGCCATTTTGCTTGGATAAAACCACTGGATATCATTTCAGCTCTGCAAAGCAGGGTATGGGGTGCCGAATTCTCACTTTGGATATTGAACTCGTTTTGGTTGAAATATGGAACTTTTCTTCAGGACAAGCATGCCCCGTGCAACAGAAAACTGTGACTTTGTTGCGTCAGAGTTTCATACAGAAATGGTGAACAATGGTGGTCCTCCAACATCCTTGACTTCTGTTGTTGGAATGACTCCTGTGTGCTCTGTCTGATGCTTCATAAAAACAAAATCGAATCATGTCATTCAGTTGAAAACATCTGACAAAAAGAAAGTGCCAGTACCCAATAGACAAGGTCGACAGCAGACAAAGTTGATCAGTCTGCAGCTTGCTAAATCTTCTCCCAGATTTTGGTGGACTGTAACTCATTTCAAGAGGGATCCAGTAAGGCTGTGGACACTGAGTAGGTTACCCAGCGAGGAGGAAGGTAGAGGACATGGCGCACTAAGGGAAGAGTTTCTGAACTGTTTTTCATAAGTAAAGGGGATGGAAGAGTTTGAGTATCATTCAGTGTATCATCACTTTATGTTTGCTATGGAAACAAATGCTGAAAATGAAGGTAATTGAAACCTTTCCTTTCAAAAACAAATTTGCCTCTTTCACCCAAGGCTCAGAGAACACCTCAGAAGAGGGGGCAGAAAGATAGCATGAGCCAGAAGACAGGCAGGACTGTTGTGGAACAGTTTCTTCTAGACATGACAGGGTGTCTGCTCCCCATGAACTCACAGCAACTGTGGTGGTTGTACCAGATCAAGTTAGTGAGCATTCTAGTATAGAAGAGGAAAGAATTCTCCAGGCCTCACCCTGGGCTGAGGAGCTATTGGTCCTGGTGGCTGAAGAAGGAAGAGTGCGTTTTCATCAGGGGAATGGCTCCCAGTAGGTTGATCATTCTCCAGTGCAAAGTCCTACACCATGTACTCATGGGTACCACTGTTATACTCAGTGGGTTATAAAAAAACAGAATAGAACATGAAACTAGAAAGGAAAATGTGGGGAGACAGGGTCTAGAAGGAGTAGGAGGCAGGGGAACAAGGCACATGAAATTGGGCAGGGGCAGTAATCGGGATACAGACAGGGGACGGGACCTACATAGAATCACAATATATATTGTATGAAATTCATAAAAACTGAATTAAAAATCTCAGGTAAATGATAAAAAAATAATAAAAGTGCATGAAGCACCCTTCCATGTAGATCACAACACACTGTAATTTATCTCAGGTGCCTATCTCCAAATGCACTGAAAATATTAACACCTCAGTATGCATCAAATCAAATAGGATTTGATCAAAAAATGTTGAGCCTTAAATATGGATCACATGATGGAAACAGATACGAAGCAGAGCTATCCTCTAAGAGGCGTCTTTACTACTGAGTCTGCCGTGTGCCATATGCACGTCCATGAAGAATTATAATGAGCCAACATTTTTAACCATAAACAAAGAAGGACTGCATTATTATTTATGGTCTTTTAAACCAAACTAGAACACTGGTTCTGAGTGAGAAGCAAATATTTGTGGTCTTTGGGGTATGTTTTAGAGTAGTAGGTGGTGGTCCAGACAAATGGTCATTATTTATCAGCAGTAAAATTACATCTCGTCATCACAGAATTAATCACATTGAGGACTGCTTTTACCATCAAATATGCAATTTAATGTAGTAAGAGGTATTTGATTGTAAATTTGAAGATGCATTTTCTTTCAAATTTTGGCCACTAGATAACAGGTCACACCTTTAGTATGTGAGCAACATACTACTGTAAATACCACACAATCCAGTTCTTCACTGGCGGGCATATCACACCACCTAGTCAGTTACCAACTGTGATGGTTAACATTAATTGCCAACTTGACAGGAGCTAGAATCACCTTGGAGATAAACCTCTGGCATGCCTGTCAGAGATTTTCTAGATTAGTTTTATTGAGGTGGAAAGAACCACTCTTAACTGTGGATTGACTCGGGTCCTGAACTGAATAAGAAGAAAGCAAGCTGAGCGCCAGCATTTTTCTCTCTGTTTCATGACTCTGGATGTGATGTGACCAGCTGTCTTAGGCTTCTGTTGACATGACTCCCCCACCATGAGACTGAACCCACAAACTGTGAGTCACAATACTATCCTTCCATTCTTAAGTTGGTTTTTCAGGCATTTTGTCACAGCGATGAGACAAGTAACAAATATATTAACCAATCACTGGTTCATTCATCTCAATAATTGATGGAACGGAAGCATCAGGGACTTATGCATATCCAGCTCCTTCTTTCTGTAACATTAGAAGACGTAGCCGTTTTAGTCGTGGCTTGTTACCACATGACAAAGATACTCAAGTTATGAGTGGCTTGGTCTTGGGATTACTGTTACAAGACCTTCTATTGCTGCTATGCTTCAATGACATCGAAGAACACAAGACTGTGGGTTCCAGACACTATAGTTCTGGCTTCACAATGTCTCTTCACAGCTACACCAGGAAATCTCACAGATGCACAACAGGATTTCAGTAAGCAGAAATCAAACTTTTGTTTTGTTACTACTGAATGGCTTTACTAGCACTGCAGCCCGACATACATCATTGGTAGAGCATTGAAGATGAATATATAACTCACCTTGAACCCCAGAAGTACTGATTCAGCAGGTCAGCAGGAAAGACCTGAAGCAGAGTTGTAGGCATGGGAGACCCAGTAGACCCTCAAGCTCCCCGCAAAGGAGGGACTATATGCAGTGGAGTTTGGCAAACCATGTGTCCTAGGCCCAATCCTGTCAACTTTTGTTAATAAAGTTTCATTGGCACACAGCCATGCTCACTCATTTATGTATTATCCATGGCTGCTTTGTACTCTGACAGAGCTGAAGAGTTGCAACAGAAACCATAAGACCTGTGAAATCTAAAATATTTATAGCCTAGCTCTTTCTAGATAAGATTTGCTGACCTCTGCATGAGAAGTCTGTGGAAGTGGCCTGCTTCCTGGTACAATCTAGTTAATAATGCAATTTGCTTGGAGTGCAGCATTCAGAGCAAGCAGCCCATCTACAAACTGGCCACTGTGGAAAAAAAAATACTGAAAATAAGATACTAGGTAGAAAACCTTACAAAGCATCTTTGACCTGCTTCCCATTCCTCTTATTCTCAGGCTAGAGGCCCCGAGGGCTGCTTCTTTGTTTGTGCAATTGATACTTTGGTCTTGTCAGTGGGTCACAAGGCTGAAGAGGACCACAGATACAACTCCCTTCTCCTTATTCTCTGTGTGGGAAAATCTATTCCTGGATAGAACTGCAGACCAGTCAGCAAAACGACAAATGCTTAGTTTTAAGACATTAGATATACGGTCTCCCCAAGTCAGTTTGGTGCACATGTGTTCATACATGCACATGTGCATGTTGTGAGCATGTTTATATGTTTCTGCATGTATATTTGTGTGGGGTCTGTGTTTGTTTGTGTTCAAGTACACATGTATAATGATGCATGTACATGCATGCTCTCATGCCTGTGGAGAGTCAAAGTTGACACTTAATGTCTTCCTTGATTGAGCTCTACTTTATTTATCGAGGCAACGTAGATCACTGAACCCAGAGCTTACCAATCCAGCTACTGTATGAGCTGACTTGGCCCAAGCATTCTGTCTCTGCCTCCTTAGTGTTGGGATTACAGGTGACTTGTCACATCTGCCAAGCTTTTATGTAGGTGCTTGAGGAATAAAATTCTATTCTTAGTACTTTATGCACTGAGCCATCTCCACAGTCCCTAAACTAGCTCTGGATAATTAGACATATCTGAATATATTTGCAACCTAGTATAGTCTTTCCATGTGTTCAAAAAGACTTCATAAGACATTATACAAATAAATAATTAAAAAGCATCTTTTAAAATTGGAATCTGAGATTAGAAACTTTTAAATGAAAAACTGAAGGCACACACACATTTCTTTTAGACTTATGTCTGACCCATTGTGAGCACCTTACTCTTCCTTATTTTTTCATAATCCTCTCATCTTAGATACCTTTATGTAAGAAGCATTGCCTGTCTTGTCCTTATGATGCTGAGATTAGGAGTGTTGCCATGTGTACATGTTACTCTCATTTTGTAGAACAAGAGTTGGAAAACTTTGTCCATTAAATATCCAATAGCAAGAGTGAGTCATATGGTTTCCTGGTTCATGACTTTTCAATTTGGCTGTTACAATGGAAAGACTCAGCTCTGAGAAGTATGCAAATGAGCGTGTCTGGGTACATGTCAAATCAACTATATTACAAAACAGATGGACTACTGAATTTTTTGAAGATCTATAATTTTCTGACCTAGGATATGCATCACTCCTTTACACAAAGTAGGTACCTTATAGATATTTGTTATGTAGATGAATATAGATATTTGTTATGTAGATGAATATAGATATTTGTTATGTAGATGAATGAATGTGTCAACTGTGTGTGGGTAAGTTATGGTTACTACATACATGCTAAATGCTAGTTTATCCAAGTGTCAATAATATACAATCAATATGGCATAAATATTTTAATAGCTAAGGGAACCCAGAATGATACTATCCACTTTACATATATTATCTCATTTAATTTTATCCATGATTTGAAGAACCTCAGTATTATTCATCCCATTTTACAGTTGTAACTATCAAAGCTTCACACAGTAAGGTAGCTATTTCAGAGTCATAACAATGCATGGAATAACAAAAATCCAGGTGGAAAATATGATTGAAATACATGCTCTCTGGAGTCGGGGGCTCAGTTGTAGAATGTTTGCCTAGAATATGCCAAGCCCTTGATTTAGTCCCCAGCACCAGAAAAGAACTTGTTCTATGCCAGGTTCACATTTGTTGCAGGGCCTTTGTTGAATCAATATTGAGCAAACATCAAAATCCACCAGTGTTCCTACGGGGGGTCTGATCAGTACTTCTGTCCCGGTACTTTGACTTTTGTATTTGGACCCCTTAACGTTTGAAAGTTTGTATAAGAAGGATACAGTATCTGTTTCTTGGAGCCTACATATGCTCAGGGGCCAAATGTCTGAATCTCAAGTCCTTTCAACTTTTCTAAAGTGTGACCTTTTCCTAGAGAGAACAGCTTGCTGCAACCCAGCTGAGAAACACTTGCAGACACCTGTTTTACCCTGAAGGGGAGCAAGTCATTTTTCTCAGAAGATAAAGGAAATAATGCCATTTCTGGTGTGGCTGGAAGAGGCAACCTCAGAAGGCTGGAGCCGACAGGGTGAAGCGTAGCTTCCAAGCTCCGTGGTGGAGGTACACAGCTGCAAAGGTAGACCATGAGCTTGTGCTGCATCCTCTCCAAAGCAGCTGTCTAAGTGCGCCTTACTCCCAGTGGGATGATTTGCAGGAATCTGATGTCTCCACTCATGTCCTACACCTACACTATCAATTCTAGGAATAAACAAGGCAAAGGAAACTTAAACTCAACTTAAGTTTCTGATTTTGTGTAAAGGGAGAGTGTTTTCTTCTTCAATACTCCCCACCCCTTTCTCAGTTGACTTACTCATAAAGGAAATAGACATGATGCTCCTTAAGACTCATTATCTTCCACTCCACAGATGAACAAAGTTATGTCCTTAAAGGTTCAGTCACTTGAAAAGACGTGCGCCCTGGTTAGCTTTTACTGTCAACTTGACAGAGCCAAGAGTCCTATGAGAGGAAAACCTCAATTGAAGAACTAACTAGATCAGATTGGCCTGTGAGCATGTCTGTGGACAGATGTCTTCATTGATGTAAAAGGGCCCAACCTCCTGTGGTGCTCATCAAACCTAGGCAGATGGACCTTAACTATGCAAGAGAGCTAGCTGAGTATACATTGGCATGAGAGTCAACTAACATCTCCATGGATCCCGCTGTGCTTCCTCCGATGTGAAGTGAGTTCCTTGGTCAGAGCTAACACTGTATGGAGAAGCAAACTGGTCTGCTTCAAAGTTCCTGCCTTGACTTCCCTTGATGATGGGTGGTAATCTGGAGTTGTAAGCCCAATAAACTCACTTCCTCTCTTAAGCGGCTTTTGGTCAGTGTTTTATCCCAGCAACAGAATAGGAATAGAACAGTGTGCAACATCATTAGAAAGCAGGAAAATCCAAGTTGAAGCCAGAAAGGACCTCTTACTATAGGCCTATGAGTATGACTGTAACCCTCAAACAGGAATCACTAAGATTTTCAGAGGCTGGCACAGCTAGAGCTTGGTGTGCTGTTTCATTTTACCTGTCAAGTTGAAACAGGCTAGAAGCACATTAGAAGAAAGTCTTAATGAGGAAATGTGTTAATCTGTTGATCCAGTTGGCCTGTGAGCATGTCTGGATGGTTAATTGGTAATAACAGAAAAACAAAGACGGTGTCTATTGAGAGTGGCACCATTCCCTAGATAGGCAGCCCTGAGCACTGTAGAAAAGAACATCAGCTGAGACCAAGCAAAGAGGATGAACTTAGGTCTCTCTCTCTCTCTCTCTCTCTCTCTCTCTCTCTCTCTCTCTCTCTCTCTCTCTCTCTGATTTTGACTGTGGCTGTGATGTGACTATTTGAAGTTCCTGCATTGATTTCCTCAAAACGACAGACTGAAACTTGGAATTACATACTGAATGAGCCATTTCTTCCCCATGTTGTTTTTGGTTAGGACGTCTTATCACAGTGACAGAAATGAAACTAGAGACCTTCTCTGTGCTCCCAGCCACCAAAAAGGAAGGAGTCACTCTGAGAAATAGAATCATGCTTTCTTACCCAGCTTGATCCAGCAACTCCACTCCTAAGTGTGCACTCAAGAGAAGCAAAAATCACATGCATTCATGCAAAAACTCTAAACTGGTATCACAGCAGTGCTATATATAAGTGCAAATAGCTAGGAATGATTCAAGTCTCCATGAACAGGTAGAGGGAACAAGCAAACTGAGGATTAGTCACAACAAAGAAGAAACCAGTTGCTGATGCATATGCCAACAAAGATGGTCCTCAGACACATGACTCTAAGTTAATAGGATCATGTGAAAGAGCCTGTTGTGATGCTGCACACTGTCATCCCAGCACTTGGGAGGTAAATGCAGGAGGATCAGGAATTCAAAGCCAGTCTACTTTACACAGTGAATTCCAGTCTAGCCCGGGTTACATGAAACTCTTGTCTCAACAACCTCACATGCTCCCCTCCAAAAGCCCATTGTAGAAGATGAACTATTCAGAAGAGGCAGAGAGAGAAAGAAACAGAGACAGACAGACAGACAGACAGACGGACAGAGGAAGGGAAGGAGAGGCTCTGTGTCTGTTTCACAAAGGCTGTGGATGAGTGACTGCAGAATGCACAAAGCACTCACTGCTAGATGGTGGAGCTACATGATCCTAGCACATTACTGTGCTTACGCTCAAACATCTGAACCTTTACAGATATTGAAACCCACTGGTTCCTTAATGGATAGATTTTGTGATATAAATTTAATCTCAATAATCCATAAAAAATAAAACTGTCTGATGAACGACCAGTCTCGTTGGCTTCCCTCTGCCTGCCATTGAGACAAGTTTATGTCTTGGTGCAAACTGCATAGACAGAGAGTTGGCAGAGACGACTCCGACTTGGCAAATCTAATATTCTATTTCCCTGCAGTGGACTTCAGCATAGCCAAATTTCCCTAAGTGAAGTTCGCTGAGAATGCTATTTCCTCCACTGTTTTGAGATGCTTGTTCCGAATGTTTTTGCATGTAAGTAACAACAATACAGACTCAAACTAGCTTAAGCCCTGTGAAGAAATGAAGGACAACACATCACCACAACACAAGATCTAAGACTAAGCACACTTCACTTCATCCTCACTTTACTTTCTTACTTTTTAAAAATATTTTTAGAGAATTTCATGTTGAGTACATTATTTACATCATTTCTACTCAGCCTTCCCCCATCCAACTCTCCTCACACCCACCACTTACCCCTCAATTTTGTGACCTCTTCTTTAATTACTATTCTTTTAAAATATTTCATTTATTAGTTGAATTTTATGTGTATAAGTGCACTGCCTGCATGTGTGTAAGTACATCCGTGTTGTACAATACCTGCAGAGATCAGAGGAGGGTATCAGATCCCCTGGAGCTGGAGTTACAGACAGTTGTTAGCCACCGTGTGGGTGCTGGGAATAGAACCCAGGTCCTCTGCAAGAACAGCCAGTACTTTTAACTGCTGAGCCATCTCCCTAGCCACCTTAATTATTATTCTTGCATATATAAATGTATATATTCTGCTGAGACCATTTAGTGGCACTCACATGTACACGTATTTAGGACTGACCACTGGGACTGAATAACCTATCAGGGAACTTGTCCCTGAAAAAATTCACTTCATTTTAATGAAGTTGTTTGTATAAATGCCCAATCCATTTGAGCGATTATCCAAGGATAGACCTCTAGCTCCCAGAATAAAATACAGAGAAGGGGAATGAGGTTGCTTTGAATAGTTTAAATCAGTTAAGTACTCAATACACTCTTAATGAAACTGGGAATGTGATATGATTGTCACATGACTTTGATGGAGAGGGCTTGGCAGATAAATATCTATGTGGAAACATGACCAAAAAGCAAAAGAATCTCCCAAGCATCACTGGTCAGGCAGTGTAGCTGAAACTGTGGACTTCAGGATAGATAAGATACATAGACACAGACACACAGACACAGACACAGACACAGACACAGACACACACACACACACACACACACACACAGACATGCATATATACTGGAAAAGTCATGCCTGATCAATTAGAAAAAGCAAAACCAACTTTGTTTTGGGAAAGAAAGTTCTGTAAACACAGAGTCCCGTGTGATTCACATGGCTCCAAGCTTCCAACACAAAGTTCAATAAATAGCTGCTGAAGGAACACTTTTCCACTAACCAGTTTACTCAGACCTCTGACTTGCAAAACACCCAATAATATGTCTTTCATTCTCCTTCTCAGAGTGACCCAGGGTGGGGCATACTTGGTTCTTGTCCTCAGCTCTCTAAGAAGCTGGTGGGCATGCTAAGCTATTTAACTTGCATAATATAATAGTTATGACATGGCACTAAAGAATATTACTTTATTCAATTTTATGATGCTTTGTGCCATAAGTGGAACTTAACTGTAGATGGGCGCATGGAATTAGTTTCTTTATAGATGATTAAAATAAAAAAAGTCCTAAATTTGTTCCACCTTCCTGAAGCGATCCTCAGTCTTAAGTACCACCTCCTAATATCTTTACCGCTCTTTCCCTGGTGTTTCTGGAAATTGCATTCCAGAGTGTAAAAATAGTACGCCGTACTGTAATTGAAATGACAAATGCCGAGATACCAGGGAGATGGCAAGAAGTAAGGAGACGAAATGGTTTCTGGGAGAGAAAAAAGAATTACCAGTCAAATTGAACTCAGTTGCACACAAAACATTCAAAACCAGTCCGCTCCTTGGTGAGGCATTTGGCACCTATACCTATTTGTTTCTGAATTCTGTTTTATAGCTATACAGTGAATGAGATTTAGAGAGACACAAGTTTTGACAGTCACACCATGTCTTGGCTATTCAACTGCTTTCACATTCATTCCTGTGTGAGGTTTCAGAATGACTGTATTTTTTTAAATCTATAGTGTGATTTGAAACGTGACTGGTGAGATTATAGAAGTGGTTACTTTTCTTTTACTTAATAATACTTCTGCAAATTTTGTTATAATAATTTAATGCAACACCTTAACAGTAATAATAATAAAATATATACTAGTTATCATTGTTTTGCGCTATGGATACATATACTTTTATACTTGTGGACTATTAAAATGCTATTTCAGGGGCTGGAGAGAAGACTCAGCAGTTAAGAGGCCTGGCTGTTCTGGCAGAATGCTGGAGTTCAAATCCCAGCACCCACATAGTGGCTAACAACCGTACATAACTGCCATTCTAGGGGATTTGACGCTGTCCTCTGTCCTTTGCAGGCACTGCATGACTCAGGTGCATTTCATATATGTTGGTAATATACTCATACACATAAAATAAAAATTAATAAATTTTAAAAATTAAATGCTATTTCTAGGACAGAGGATATAGTTCCATAGAACAGTGCTTACATAGCATGAAGAATGACATGGGGTCCATTTCTAGTAACATGTACACATGCACAGCCACAAATTCAGACATAGACACACAGATACAGAAACACATACACACAGAGACACACACAGACACACCCACACCATCTCTATTACCTGGAGGAGATCCATGCATGGCAGATTGACTTGTTTGCTTTGTAATTCTTTATATGGAATGCCCATGGGAGTCCTAAACATATAATTTTGATATTAACTGACCTAGCATATCTTCAGTTTCTAGTTTTTATTAGCCAATAGCAGGCTATTTTCAAGGGAAGAAAATCATTATTATCTCATCCTGCTTCCTAAACCTTCTCTGTAAAAGGCCCCATTCTGGTTGTTTAACTCTGCACTGGGAAGTCAAACTTTACTTTGAAATGCCAAGAATGAAGACTCTGTTTGTGCTTCTTCAACTCCAGGAAGGTGAGCTCCCAGCTGTGTATGAAGGCCCTTGTCTGCCTCCCAGCCTTGAATTTGGCACGAAGTGTGTTCACAGTACTGCAGACAGCTTTCTTTCTCTCCAATCCCCCACCCCTCATTTGCAATGTGAGAGAAACAAGGGGACTGCTAATTACATTTAATGGAACTTGGCACAGTTTCTCAGGAGGGGGTAACACATCAGATTTGCTGATAAAAGGTTGGGAATCAAAGGGTGGTGGTGAGGGACAGAGAAATATGTATTTTTTGTCCACCACAGCCATGGTAAGAATAACAAAATCTTCCACACTATAAACACACCAGTGGGAAGACTTCCTTTTATTATATAGTTTATTAGGAAAATGCAGAGGGCACGGGAGACTAAGGGAGAGAAGCTACCAGGCATGATGGATGCATGAAGGGAGCAGATTTTTGTTGATGGAACCTAACAAGTTCATGGTGGGAAATGAACTGTGACGCGAGTGAATTTTAGGTAAAATAATGTAAATATGGAATCTTTAGTCTGAACACCACATATTTCAGCCCCACGATGCAAATTTCTAGGAATGAAAGTTAAATAGTAACATTTGATTTGCATATTTCTGTTTATGGCTGAAAACAGAAAGCACACAACAACTTTCCTGACTTGTAGAAGGTCGTGTGCATCCTGAGCAAATTGGAAAGAGAAACATATCTCCTTGCCTGAGGAAGCTAAATCTCTTCTAACACACCATATAGCCTATCAGCAGGAACTGGAGTCTGAGTGTATAGCTTCCTTTGGGAAATGACTCTCGGTGGGTCCCATTCTCACTTAAGTGACTCTCATAATTCAAGATTTGTCTCACCACCCAGCTTCAAGCTATATGTTAAGCACAATTTTACAGATAAAGAGAGACACTGCTAAGCCAACATTCAAAGGATCCAGGAACTTCTACATAGTATGAAGACAGACTGATAATGACTTATTAGAGTTCTGAAACACAGCTGCTCCGATGACACAAACCGTTTGCTTACCATATAAAGAAACTCATTTCAATGACCCTTCTCTTATGGCAAAGTAAATGGAAATAACTGCTTTCACATTATTGATAAAGACACCAGAGTTCAGAGCATAAGGAAAGAAAATTATGTTCTGATCACAGAGGCAGCCTCTTGGCCACAGGTCTATCTGCTGTGATGAACTCCACGGCACATTAAGAATGCACTCTGAAAGAAATTTCATCTCATAATCCTACAATCTAGTAGGGGAGATAAGGCACACACCTAAAGTCGTCGGAGACCACACACTGCCGTGAGAGAGGGATATATTAATGTTGGCAGTAATTTCTTAAGAAGATGGTTTATACAAAAGGCTTGGATGAGCATTTTCTCACTGGGTGCTGAGAGTCAACTGGACTATCCAGTAAGATTATCACATAGCATCTTCAGTATGTGGTTGAGGAACTTGAGGTTTCTGGGTATTTAACTTGCCTGGCGAAGGGCCAGACCTGGGAATAAATCACGAATGCGTCTGATATAGTTCTCCACTCAGTGTGGATGGGTCATGGTACTGAGATTCCAATGAGGCCTTGAGAGTCTTCAGAATGCAGCAGGGTGCCCAAGACAAGTGCTGGGGTTAACTGGTCTCGAAGGGGGTGCAGATAAACATATGGGAATAAAGAAGGCAATATCTGCACAAGGCAAGAAGTAAGCAAAGAGCAGAAGGAAGATAGGAAGGAGTTTATCATGACCACTGCAAGAAGCTCACCATAAAAGCAGTCAGACCTACTGCTCAATTGACACAGAACTGGGAGTGTGTAGAGATCATTCTCATCAGGGGCCTACAGGGCAGCAATAGAGAGTGTGGGATCCAATCCCCCTGACAGACATAGTAATCAAATCTATATCACCACCTCTACGATTCCACCATAAAGTCACTTATCCAATCAACATGTGTGGGACCAGGCACTACTCAAAGTACCCAGGATATGGAGAAGAATGAAACAAAACTTAGTTGCACGTCACAGACTTGGAGATTCTCACAGTAGACATCAGTTTAGCATGAAAGATAAACACATCGTTCTGATGAATTCCTGACACAAAAAGCACTCAATAAACAGTCATAAGGAATGGGACAAGGAATCACAATACTGTTATTACTATTGTTATTATTTATCTTGTAATTATGATATACTTTCTAGACAAGAAATTCCAAGAATTATCCCTCTATAAAACATAAAATACTATTAATTACACACTACCCATCTGTCAAAATACTAAATATGTCAACTATCTATTTTTATAAGCTGAAAGTATAAAGAGAGGGAGGTAGGTGAATAGGTGTTCAGTGCTGTCCAGTGGGATAAAATCATGATTTGGAGCTGGCTGCAAAGCCTAGGTAGAAGTTTGGTTCTGTCCTTTACTCTGAGCATCTATCTTTTTACTTGTAACTGAGGCTGTAAATGTATGTTACCTGCAAGAATATACAGGGAGATAGAGGAAGACAGAATTGACCACACATATCTGTATGTCATAACTGGGAGATTTTTCTCTACTAAGGGTCTTTATGGGTAGACATATCTTTTGTTTGTTTCTTGGACTGGGAGAGCAGGTGCTACTGGATCCATTGGATGAAAATCAGTAAGAGAATCTAGTAAACATCCTACAGGTATACTGGGCAGCATTCCTCTGCACAAAAGAATTATATGACTCAAAATACAAATACTATCAAGTTTTGGCAACTCTGGCGAAAGCAAAGCTCTTAGTGTAACTTCCAACATCTCACTGGAAGTCAAACATTATTATTGTCTCATCTAGTAATAATAGGACAATTATGTTATCTCATTCCCATCAGCAAAATCACCACACTGTCTCCATATAACTGAGGAAACTGTGGGCACAGATGCTGGCAGAATTTGAAACAATTACTGGCCTTGCTTTCTTATTAGGTAAGAATTATACATTTTTTTCTCTCCTGAAGCATTGGATGGCTTGCCTTCCACCTCCAAACCTTGCTGTCACTCTGCCAAAACTCTATCTAAATCTAGTTATGTTTCCATGCCATGGCTTATTTCTTTTAATTGGAGTTTTAGAATTAGTCCCCATGGAGTATTCCCCTCAGGCCGGGCATCACAAAACCTTTAAAAAAATATATTAAGTTAAAAGACAGAGTGAAAGACTAAAATAGAGCCTCACGCCTCCCATTTGAAAGTATATTTGTTCATGTCAGGAGAATGATGGCTGCATGAATTATTCATGAGAGTAACAGTTTATTGGCAAAATTGTTGTCTTTGGATAGTATGCATTATGGAGTGAATAAATAATGTGGGTTGGATATTTTTAGGCACTGGAGAGTAAATCTGGGAAGAAAATTTGTAACAGGAAGGACGGGAAGTTATGGCTAGAAGTGGCTGAGACCACTCAGTGAAATATGCAAATGACGTAAGAATTGCCTCCATTAAGGTGTAAGCTGAAAGTGCAAGTAAACCCCTGCCAATGGCTCAGCTCTCTCTCTCTCTCTGTGTGTGCGTGTGTGTGTGTGTGTGTGAATGCGCATTCATATTCAGTTTATTTCACAGAAGTTTTCCTTTTCCAGCATGAGCAGAATAAAGTTTGTAATCAGGTCTCTTCTAGGCACTAGCCTAACTGCCTGGTCAGATGCATGATTCAGATGAACTACAGGTGACAGGAGATTCTGACCACTGAGGACAGGTGTCCACTCGGTCCCAGCTTCTGGCTGGCTTTGTCTCCTAGTGTATTTCAGAAACAACTGTTCTTCTTTCAGGTTCCCATTGTAAATTAGACTGTGGCCCACTTCCTATCCTGAGTGAGGGGCTTGACTCATGCTTTCTGCTATCATTGATGCCCAGAATATCCCTCCAAAGAACTGCAGGAGGCAAGCTTAGTACATAGGAATTATCAGTAGAGGGACCCCTAAGAGGTGGAAATCAGAAATCTCCAGGTCGTCAGAGTTGTGTCCTAGAAGAGATACTGAGGCCCAAACTCTTCCTTTCACAAGCTGTCCCTCTGGGTCTTCTGTGCCATAGGTTCCCACCATGCTGTGCTTCCGCAGACTCACAGTAATTAACCAGCCACGAAACCTCTGGAACCCTAAATCAAGATAACCCATTTTTCTATCAGTTTATTTAATGCAGGTGCTTGTTATAGTAATAGCTGACTGACACAGCTTCCAAACCTTCTAGAGCCTAGATCAAACAGTGCAGAGGGTGCAGGGGGGTGGAGAGGATCACTCATGAGAATATGAATATGAAGCTCTCATGCTGAGAAGTTATTGCTGAAGAGGAAATATTAATGCTGACCAATGCAACAGAGAGCAGTCCAGGCTGCTTCATCAAATTCTAGGAAAGGTCTGATGCTTCAGACTCCACCAGGTCGTGTTATGCTTTGCGTTTACAGAAGCAAAAATATGCTTCATGAAAAACTGAAATCTAAGACAACAAGATGTGGTGGTACATGCATAGCATCTTAACATTTAGGGAGGCTGAGACAGGTAGACTGCTCCCAAGTTCAAGGCAAGTCTGTGCTATATGTTGAGTTCTAGACCAGCATCGACTACACACTAAATTCAAGGCCAGCATGGAGTATATAGTAAGATTATCTCACAAAAGCAAAAAGAAGATCAAAGGGAGGAAAGGAAAGGAAAATAACTCCTGTCCCAGATGAGCATGTGAAAGAATATCTCCCTGAAAGGTTGATAATATGTATGCCATGAAGACTCATAGAGTAGTATTCAGAATTCACAGGCCAGATGTGGCTATTACACACACTTTTTCCTCCCGGGGAGTGTAAGAGCAGCCTCAGTCAATATATACCATGAGCAATCAAGGCTTTGTTTTGTAAATATAATCTACCCAAAGAGGTGCCAGTCAGAATTTAGCCCCTTAGACCTTTAGTTTTGAAGAACCTATAATTGATTAAGTTCCTAAGATACAATGACAAATTAACTGAAACTGCTGGTTTCAAACCACAGAAATGGATTTTCTTGCACTTATCAAAACCAGACCTTTGGAATTAAGTTATCATCAGGCTCAGGCTTGCTCCATCCAGTTTCTAAGTTCTAGCTTTCCTTTGGTTCACAGCAGCATCAAAGCACTCTATATCCCGGTCTTCGTGCAGCCTTCTCCCTGCCATCTGTGTTCAGATTCCCCTCTGCTTCACTTATCTCAGAGATAACAGGCATTACATTTAGCATCTACTCTGATTCCTAGATGATTTTACCTTGAGATACCAAATTACTTCTGAAAAGCTCCTATTTCTGGATCAGGTCCTATTCTGTGACTTCAGGTAGGTATGAGCTTCAGGTAGTATGATGATACTCTTCAATTCACAACACCTTGTCTAAATGAACTGAATGCTTGAGGCTAGAAAGAGGACTCGGTTGCTAAAGTGCTTGCTGTACAATCACGATGAGCTGAATTCAGATCTCTGAGATCTGGGTATCCGGATGTGTGCCTGTAATCTCAGTACTGGGGAAACAGAGACAGGTCACTAGCCGTTCTATCCAAATCAGTGACATCCAAGTTCACTGAGACACCCTGTCTGAAAGATAAGCTAGAGAGTGATAGAGGAAGACATCCAATATCTGTTGACCCTGGTCTCCACATGCAAGTGCACACGGTCACATGAACATACACATATTAAATTAAAATTCGAAAAGTGCAGAAGTTGGTCAACAGAAGGCAGAAGGAAAAGCAACCACATGGCGACAACCATGTTACAGTGTTGTGGTAGTCACATTGTATTCGTGAAATCTGCTTTCTCTTTGCCAGAAAGGGAGAGCTGATGATTGCCAGAGAAACACTGAAGTTGCAAATGCCACAAGTTGGGACTTTCTCTCCTCAATACCATCAGGACACAGGAGAGCCTCCAAAGAGAATCACGCTTGATGACTGACATTTTCTGTGCAGCAACCCCACACATGTAGGTTCTAGATCAATAGTGCACTGACCCACCACCTCCTGGGGCATACATAGGAGTTTGAGCAGTGTTCTTGGGCTGCCTGTCTTGAGGCCTTCCACAGCTGCTCTTTGAGTGCTCTTGACACTCAGTAGCCTGCTGGGGAGTCTTTCTAGAACCCCAGCTGGGACAAAGGAGATCTATATACAGTCCTGCACATCGGTCTTTAGATATTTAAAGAAATGTGGTATCATAGTAATGACATTACGAAAAATGCATTCTTTCAGTATATTCTGGCCATGTCACCTTCCTTTACAGTCTCCAAACTCCGATCTTCCTGTGTACCATTCCTGTCCATCCATAATTCTCTGCCCTGTGAATCAGTCTCTTCATGGTCCTTTTTTTCTCTTTTATTTTATTTATTTTCTTCTAACCTGTGTCCTTAGAATTTGATCTTTAACCTCAAAAGCTATTTTCTTGTAGGATTGTTCTTCTTGAGTAAAGATTATTCATTCCCTCTGAGGGAACCTGGTGTGTGTGTGTATGTGTGTGTGTGTGTGTGTGTGTGTGTGTGTGTGTGTGTGTGTATGTATACAGGACAAATGCTATCATTAAAAATGGTTGACATAGAGCAGAGGACTTAGAAGGGGACCTTCATACACACTGTGCACTCTTATTCTTTTGTGGCTTGGAGTTTTGCAATATTCTTTGTCATGGGAAAAATCAAACTTGGAAAAAATGTTTACAAAGCATTTTGCTCGTTACAGAGTGGTATCATGAACAAGTGTAACGACATTCTAGGTGAGGAGGGAGGAAAGAGACTGAGACCATAGGGAGTAATAAACAGAAAGAAGGAAAGGATGAAATGGATATGTCAGATGGTGAATGAGGCTGTTTGGTCACCTGCAAGAGCAAAACACCAGCAGACCAGCCTTCATACATAGTCATAAGATTCCCTCATCTGTGTGCCATTTTCCAAAGCCAAATCTCTAGACATGTCTCTTTGCTCTAAACTGATAAGGTTACTAATCATCAGGGGACAAGGGCTCTCCACAGTGACATTTATACAATCCCTTGCCCCTTCATCCAAATCAAACAAGGTAATACTCAAAAGAAATTGGCCAGTGGACTCCCAAAGCTTCAATACAAAGTAAGTCAAAACCTTTCCAAAGCTCAGCTGACTGGTATTAACACAAGCAAAGTAAGGTTTAGGAGTCCTTGTGCTGCAGATGCAAATGCTAGCTTAGGGGTTACTTATGTTTGCACCACTGTACCTGACAGATAAATACTATGGACATGGTCTATGCCCTGAGTTCTCAGAGCTAATATGGGAAGTCTACACTGTCAGGCAAAGAATGGAATGATGAAGATGCCAGCTGACCTGGCTACGATCTCCATGGCCTCAGTGGAAATAAATCTAATTGCCTCTACCTCTGAATTCCTTCTGATGAGGATCAGAGAGGCCCAGCTGGGACTTCCACAACTTTTAGGTTAAGAGATGATGTGAACAAGAGGGAGGAGGAGGAAGTTTAAAAGACGAGAATAGTTTGTGAGACACTTGACTTTATTCACTTAAGAATTATAATCTCTGGGACTGGAGAGCTGACTCAGCTGTTAAGAGCACTGGTTCCTCTCGCAAAGGACCCAGGTTCGGTTCCCAGCACCCACACTGTGGCTAACAACCATTTATAACTCTAGTTCCAAGGCATTCAATGCCTTCTGTCCTCCATGGACATTTCATGACACAAATGCACCTACATATATGCAGACAACATATACAAAAGAAAGAAAGAAAGAAAGAAAGAAAGAAAGAAAGAAAGAAAGAAAGAAAGAATTTTTAAAAAGGAACGATACTCTCTGTATTCCTATACAGGTTTTATTGGCATAATGGAATATAATGAAACTTGCTCAAGAAATATTTATGGAATTAAGATGACAGTATAATACGCATACATTCCTTTTACCATCATATCTATTTCTCTCTCATGTGTGCTATCACTGTCTTTACTTCCCTTGTTCTCGTCCTCTCTTCCTCACATGGATGATGTATGGATGAATGGACAAGCATATGGATGGGTAAATGGGTGGATGGATGCACAGATGGGAGGATTGGCAAATGGATGGACAGAGAGCCAGATGGATAGATAGATAAACAGATATGTGGTAGATAGGAAAACAGATGGATAGATAGGCAGATGAATGGATACATGGAGGAATGGTGGATATATGAATGATAGATGGATGGTAGATGGATGATGGATGGATGATGGTTGGCTGGGTTTATAGGTGAATGGTGTGTGGACAAATGCTGTTCAAACAGACACATAATCAGATACATAGATAATAGATAACATCACTTTGTTAGTTTAGAACTAAACATCAGTGCCCCATGACCAGCAAATTTCAGCGAGAATGAGAAGTGCCAGCTTCACTGGCATGCCTTGCTGAACTTGGAGGGTTTCCTCTGGCAAGATACCTGCTCCCTTGTGAGGAGATGTCTATAGTTCTGAGAAAAGGAAACAGACTCCTGTCCCAGTAAATGTCAGCACCAGTGGGAAAACATCACTGGCTGGCTATATTCTAGGAATATGTTGCTAGTGGTTCACTACTTGGAAAACAAAACTTGGGCAGCCCTCAACCTGCTGAGCCTGGTTCCTGGAGAGATGAGGAGTGCCTTTCTGTTTGAGTAACTCAAACACAAATCAACTAAACCTGTCCCATCTTACCAGTTTAGAGCTGTCTAGAAAATTCCGAACATCCAATATTCAAATTACCATCATTTTTGAAGAGTTAACTGCATTCTTACAAGTATCCAGAAAGACAATTCTAGAAGCAGCAGCTACTCAAATAAGGAAGAGAAAAGCTCCTTGAAAAAACTCACTCATATCTACATCTGTAAATCTGGTCATTTTCAGTCCCTCTGCATAAAAGTCTTTGTATTTATGTGGTTGAGGTTCAAAGACTGGGTCTGATACTTTCTAGCAAAGCAGCCTTGGTAAGAAACTTCACTATCACACATCCCAGTATCTGCATCTGTGCAATGGGCATAAATATTCCATAACTCATGCACTTCAGAGGGTATAGTGCTTTACTTGGCATGCACAATGATAGAGAAAAAAGGAACAGAAATTTGAGGCCATCTTATGTTGCAGGAGATGTCTCAAAATCAGCAGCAGCAGCAGCAGCATCACCATCTTCATCATCATCATCATCATCTTCTTCTTCAACTCCAGAGGTGACCAAAGGTAATCAAGGGTGAAGGGCTTATCTAGTGTCTTGGCACTGGGCAATAACTGTGTCTAAGAATATCAGACAGGTTATGGTATCTTTAGGAGGCCCATAATAATCATTTTTATCTACTCTAAAGTAACATAAAAAAGTATAAAGACATACATTCACTTAAAACAGTTATATAAGTCACATGTAGGAGAATATGGCACTGTAATTATCTCCAGTTCCTGATGAGCTACGGATAGATGGGAGAGAAAAGCCATAGAATAGATAATAAAAGACCCTAATCATAGCTCTTAAACTGCCCCCTCAAGTCCCCAGAGGCTTCTAGATACAGGAGGGGGCAGAGAAATAATTATGTTCCAAGCTGCATGAATAACAGAAAACTGAATACGTGTTGCACTGCCTTACTTGTCAAATTCCCCTCTGCACTCCTGACAGTGTGCACACTTGCAAACTTGGAAATGAGGTGAGTACCTGAAGTGGTGACAGGGTACAAAGTGGGAGAAGGATAAACAGTTGACCAGTTCTAAGAGTTGACCAGTTAAGGTTAAACCTATATACTTCATGCAAACTGTATCCCACGTCCATGACCAGGGACCCCATCACTAACAGATCATGGCACTTGATCCTCTACACAGCCAGCCCTACTGCAGAGAGGTATTCCTAATCACCCACACATAGAAAGATGCAGAAGAGCCTTTTAGCAGCTGAAAGCTGGTGCTGCTGGTCGGCAATAAAGATCCCCGCAACCACAATAAAGGCAAGGAACTTGGCATAAGCCTGAATGGTACCAGAAAGAGAAGGGAGCTGGTTTCTTTTTATAAGCATCAAATGTTTGTGACTGACAAAGATGTCACACAAGAACAAGAGTTGGGAAATGATTTCATCATGTGAACAAAATTGACATGCAGTTCAAGGTCACATGAGGTTTGCAAACCTGGAAGCGTTCAAGCTCCTCAGACAGAAATAGAAACATAAAAAGATACCATTCTCGTTGTAAGGAAAAATTAGTCCTAGTATCATTACAAATGCTCTAAATGTTCATAACAGACACACGGCTATAAGTGCACAGATAACGAGATATGTTAAGGAGAACACAAAACAATTCATTAGTATGACAGCTCCCCTAAGGAAGCAATTCCAACATTTAGCAAAAAACGAACATATAATAAAATGCAATCATGAGGTTCCTATATTAGCGATAATTAATGTATATGATCAAAGACAAGCCAGAGGTTATCTTTGTGTTCCCAGTATATAAGCTGCCACATTTTCTTGGTGTACTGGTATGCAAGTGTTGAGAAAGTCCCGGTGTTTAATGGGAGAAAGGAAGGGCAGGGACTTCGGGGGTTTCTCTGGCTGTTCGTAGCCTTGGCTGCTCAGGGCAAAGATGCCTTCTGGAAATGGTATTTCATCCAGCACAGGAGACAAAACTGCAGCTACAGTAGAGATCTGTGACCACAACAGAGTTCATAGAACACTGAGCTTGTGACTGGAGCTTTGTGGTCAAGTCTCTGATCTCTCTCTCCACAGCCTCATATCTAGCTCCCGAAACAGGAGTTTCAACCTTATACCAGCTCCCGAATGATGGTCCTGAATCTTGGAATCAGAGAGATGCTTATTCACTTTTTTTGCTGGTTCCTTTCAATTTTCAGCAACTAAATCCAAGTCAAGGTCACTAGAGTGATGACATTACTATCTCTTTAGAAAGATATTAGTCTGTGATATCAGTGCTTCTTGCTTGGCTTCAGGGTCTTGAGCAAAGTATCTTCTGTCTTTTTTACACTAAAGGGACTGCAAACCCACAGGTCAGGCTGAAGGCAGCCTGAAGGCCACATGCAGGAAGAATTTTCTTTCCTCTGAGACCTCAGGCTTTTTCTCTTAAGGCCTTCAGCTGATGGAAATGAGACCATCCACCTTAAGGCAGGTAATCTCATTTCCTTGGAGTCTATTGATTTCAATGTTAGCCATATCTCGAAAATGCTTTCAGAGTCACATCTAGATTACTGTTTGACCACATATCTGGAAACTGTGAGCTAACTTAGGGACTTACACAAAATCAGCCACATGTGGAATATATAGTCCCTTCATTTTATTTTCCTACATTAGCTTCCATCTTCCTTTCTTTTCTTCTTTTGACAAAAATAAGTTCCTTTTTTGAGCAGAGTCCTATGTAGCCCCGACAGATCTTGACCTCATTATGTAGCTGAGGATGACCTTCAACTCCTGAGCTTCCTGCCACCACTTCAAGTACTGAGATTATAGCGATGTACCCCCACATCTGGCCCTGATCATTTCTTCTTTGTAAACCTATTATTTTACTAGTATGGATGCATCTATAAAAATTAACTTTGATTTTCCTGATTTTTTATTCTAAGTATATGAGAGTATTATCTGTGTGCAAGTGACCTTTGTCATACAGTGTCCATGGAGGTCAGAAGAGGGCATCAGATTCCCTGGAACTGGAGTTGTGGATGGTTGTTAACCATCAGGTGGGTGCTGGGAATTGATCCCAGGTCCTCTGCAAGAGCTACCAATGCTTTTAACAGCTGAGCCGTTTCTTCAGACCCCTAGTTGCAATTTTTGGGTGAAGATTCTTCCCCTCACTCAACACAGAGCTGCAGTAACCAACCACACTATGTAGGGATTGGAAGTGAGTTTAGAATGGTTTTATGTAGTGAATACTGTTCTCTCCACCATCAAGACCCATCTTGAGATTGGAGAGATGGCTCAGTTGGGAAGGTGTTGACTGTACGAGCATGAAAATCTGAATTCAATCCCTAGAATTCACTTTAAAAAAAACTCTCACAATGAAAAGCATGCTTGCAATCCCAGTGCTGGGGAGACAGAGACAGGCAAATCCCTGGGACTTTCCTGAAAGACAGTCTAGCCTACTTATGAGGTTCCAGGTCATTAAGAAACCCTACCTATAAAAAACAAGGTAGGGGAGGCTAGTTCAGTGGGTAAGAGCACTTGCTGCTCTTGAAGACAACCTGGGTTCAGTTTTCAACACTCACAGAGCAGTGTACAATCATCTACAACTCCAGTTCCAGAGGATACAACATCGTCTACTGACCCTCTTCAGGCATTAGGCATGTATGAAGTGTACATACGTACATTCAGGCAAACATTCATACACATAAAGCAAGCAAATTTTCAAAACAACCAAACAACAAAAGGGGCGACTGGAGAGATAGTATAGCAGCTAAGAATGCTTTTTGGTCTTCCAAAGAACTTTGAGTTCCATTCTGAGCATCCAAGTCAGGTACCTGACCACTGCTTGTAACTCCAGCTCCAGTGATCCCGCACCTTATTATGCCCTCTGCAAACACCTGCACACATATGACATATATTTACAGAGAAACACATACATATAAATAAAAAATAGAAACAACATGAACAGCACCTGAGGAACAATATCCAGGCTTGTCTTCTCTTCTATTCTCTACACACAAACACATGCACACATACTAAAAATCCAGTTCACTCTGCTACCCATGATACTACAAATTCAGTGTCTCCAGTCACTTCTGATATGGACACATACTTGGAGATGGAGACTAAGCTCTCCAGACCCCCATTGTCTATGACCAATTGTTTCTCTATGGTTCTGTGGGGAGCCCAATCCATCCTAGAAGACCTACATTCTAAACTAGCATTATGTCCAGTGAATGGACCAAAGCTTCTTCTGATTCCAGCACATGTATGGGCTATAATCTTCCATTCACCCTACATTCATTTCCATATCGAAATGATATCTTGTAGGATGCATGCTTTCCATGATCATGAGTCCTGTGAATTCATTTAATAATGAAGCAGATGGTCTTTCTTCCCATTTCAAGAGCCTGGAAGTGTTCACAACAGCCAACTGCCAGACAGTGCTGATACACAAAGAGTGATCCAGCTAGCAACGCGAAGGCTGGAAGGATGCTTGCTGAGTCAGCCTGCATTAACACGTGCTGAGAACACATGACTTCTCCAGTCAAAAGCATGCAAGTCACTGACTATTTAAAAGCATAATCAAATATAACAGGAGCAACATGGAAGAGTACCTTGTGCAGTCTCTTCCACCTTTCAGAGTCTGAGAGCAGAGAGTATGTGTCTCTTGGAGGGAAAATGTTTTCTAAAAGAGACATTATTTTTGTTAATGAAAATAGCTTATCACCTACACAGTAGGAATGTAAATGGATAAAACCTTTTTCAGAGGGCAAATCTTAGTAATATCTATGGAAACTAAATTGATCTAGCCATTGCCTCACCAAGAAATCATTCTGTAAATAATAAAATATGCACACACAAATATAGAGAAGTAGAAGCTTAAATAGACAAAATGTCTGAAACAGGAAGAAAAAAGACACCCAATATAAACCAAAGCAGTTTACTCTGCATTGCTGAGGGACATATCAGATTAGTACTGCTTTAGTCACAGAATGGGATAATAACTAGGAAAAAGTGAAGTTAGCCCTACTTGTTCAGTATAGAAATATTACGTAAACCTACGGCTGTATATGTAGAAGTGTGTGTTAGTGCAATAGGTGAATGGCTAGATTTGGATGGGGCCATTAGGTAGGTGGAAGCTAAACCAATTCTTACCCAGTTGCTGGAATATGGTTGTTTTTCTTCTATTCTGTAGTCTCGATCGCTTTCTCAAGAGCTGTTAGCTAATGCTATCTGACAGTGATACAAAGTTCACTGTGTCAGAATTCTAGGAAAAACAACCCAAGTTTTTTCAGCTCTAATTAAAAATATTATCGATTTCACAGTAGTACTTGGCCTTTTCAAAAACGTGCAGATGGAGAGCACTTGCAGAGCAAATCCAGCTCGGCAGCAATTCCTGTCATACCACAGCCACCCAAACCAAGTCAACGTGATATGCTAAGATTAAAGCTACTTAAGGCAAAGGTAAAACCTCAACTCTACCACATGCCATAGAAAGTTAACCAAGTAATGATACTTTCAAATCTCAGCTGCACCATCTACAAAGTAGGTCTGGTTGAGTCCAGGACTATTCATCAGCACTTAATAATGTGTCTGATGCCAATGTTTAAATACCATAAATGTGTGGCTCATGCAAATGTTCTCACATACACTCATACACTTCTATACATGTATGTGTACATAAACACACACACACACATACAAACACACACACAGCAGAGAATTAAGCCATTTCCCAACATAAATTTTCTGCCTCTCTCATCATTTTCTTGGAATTGCCCAATTGTAGTTAACATTTCTGAATGACTCCTTAACCCTGAGAAGGGGCAGTTTAACCAAAGAAGAACTTCTTAAACTCAAAGTCATGCTCAAATGGCTGTCTTATGCAATGGTCCCCTCCCCGAGCGAGCTTTCAAGCAAATGGTCACTTGTCAGTAAGTCTTGAGAACGAGAACAGTCAGTGGTCTCCCATGACGGAGTTTTATCATTTAGCTTCCCATCCCTATTTGTGTGACATGCTTTTCACATACGTTAGCTGTGCTTCATCTAATCTCCAGGTACATTGGGGGTGTAATTCTTTCCCTGCCTTCCATCTATAGGACCATGCACCTGTCTCCTTTACAGGAGATAGTTTTTACCTATTTATACACCCAGACCATGCCTTCTTCTCATTGGAATAGTGACTTGATCTTGACTCTCTACCTTCTCTGTCTGTAGACCAAGGTGACCTCAAACTCATTATGTAGCTGAGAGTGACCTCGAATTTTTGATCATTCTGTCTCTGCCTTGTGAGTGTTGGGATTTCAGGCCAGTGCCACCATGCCAGGTTTTATGGAGTGTAGCATATCAAACTCAGGGCTTGATGTGTGCTACATAAACACTCTACCACCTGGACTATATCCCCAGCTCAGTCCTGGTTATTTCTTAATCTCACAAGAGTTGACACATGGTAGTGTTCAGAGAATGCCTTTTGGATATTAAAATAAACCATCCAAAAGCAAAATAATCCTGAGTGGTTTTCCACCTACAAAAATGTCTGCATAAATTCTAGCCTATTAAATCTCCTGGTAGAATATTTACACAAGTTTGCTGTTTAAATATTAATAATAGAAGCAACAACAGTGATGGTGATGATGGATAAATTGAAAAGGAAACCCATAGAGATGTCAAGACAACGCTGCCATCTCTTTATTTCCATTCTGCTTATTTGAGAAGGGATGTTTTCACTGGCTTTAGTGTCTAACTAGAATAATTTACATCTATCTCCCTCAATCTTGAATTGAGAGCAACAGCATCTGACGTTTGTCTTTTTTGAATCTTGTTCCCTGTACTTTTCCAATCACAATGACTTTGAAAACAAGCACAGGAAGAAAACAGACTCCCCCAGCATCCGATAAATAACATTCCTTACTGACTCTAAGTTTTCCCGGAAGTTGGGACAGAGAGGAAAGATGAAAATTAAAAGGTTACACTTACACACTGGCTGCAGAGACTAAATCAGATCATGTTTATTGATTTATTTCAATCAATAGACATGGGAAAGTTCAGGAGAATTGACCCGTGCCTCCAGGTATGCATTTGATAGAGGTTTTTGGTTTCCTTTTTTTTAAACTTGAAGTTAGGTTACTGAAGACAAAAAAAGGTTATGTCCACTAAGTGACACAGATGAATTATGAGCAACATGGGAAACATATACGAATTCTTTGTATTTCTTTTTTCTTCAGGCAGACTATAACTTTCAAAGACAAAATTAGTACAAAATAGTAAACAGTACATACATAATTAAGCAAAGATTAAAACGTAAAAGCTATAGACACATACATCCATATAACCTAGAATCACATTACTAGAATATAAGAATTAGCAGGTTTCATTTGAGGAAATTCAAGTAAACTAGCTCCATTGCTTAGGGCCTGGTGTGGCATGGAGTATCATGGCAGGAATCTAATGGAGGAGGCCGCTTACTTCATACCAGTCAAGAAATAGGCAGAGAGAAGACTGGGACAAGAAATACTTATCAAGGGGCTGGAGAGACGGCTCAGCAGTTAAGAACACTTTCTGTTCTTCCAAAGGACCTGCGCACAGTTCTCAGCACCCACTTGGGGTAGCTCACAACTTACAACTGCCCATAACTCTGACTGGATCCAATGGACTCTTCTAGCCTCCACAGCCACCTGCACACATGACAATCATTCACACAAACACAGACACATGTCAATATAAAAGAAATACTCTTCAAGGACCCACCCCCAGTGACTCACTTCCATTTTAATTTTTATTTATTTTTATTTACTGTGCATGAATGTTTTGTCTGCATGTGTGTTAATGCACCATATGCATGCAATGCCCAGAGACGAGAAGAGGGTGTCAGGAAATGGAGTTATAGATGGTTCTTAGCCACCATATGGAGTACTCTGAAAGAGTAGACAGTGCCCTTAACTTCTAAGCCATCTCTCCAGCCCTTGGCCCACTTCTCCCAATAGGTCCTACCTCCTAACAGCCCATGTAATCAACTCCCCTATGGAATAGCTATTAATTCTTGCTTTCCTCTTTACCTAGATCAAATATTTTCAGAGAAACTTTTTCTATGGCACCCATATCTACTAGGAATCTTCTGGAAAGCCAAGATTCATTGTGTTAGGCTCCATGACACTGAACTTTTGTTGAGAAAAAAAAAGTCATAGTTATTTATAAAATCTCATGGTTCAGGGACCATTGTAGAAGAGTGGATGAAAAGATTGTAAGATCCAGAGTTGTTGCAGGAAGTTAAGGATACAAAGGATTTCAGGCCTATGGGAACTTGGCCTCATCTGAACTTTCAACAATGTTGACAACATGCACAAGACTTAATCAGAGAAAAACCCCAGATCTGGGGAAATGGCCAGCATCCCCCAACCCTAGCTAAGGAACTATTGACAACTAATTACTGCTGCATGAAGCAGAATAGATCTTCTTTAAGGGAATGACTTTAGGTAGGCTGATTTGAGTCCAGTGGATAGACTTGCACTGAGAGACATTTGGGCACAATGTTTGACTGTATAGGACTTAACATATGCAAAAAAATGCATGAAATCTGTTGGAGGAGGTATGCAGTTGTCTGGATGGGGGAGGGGAACTAAGTTTGAATAATATCTTGCACAAAATCTCAATAAAATATATATATTTTTAAAATTTTGTATCTCTGGGCTGGAGCAATGCCTGAGCAGTTAAGAGTACTTGCTCTTGCAGAGGACCTGGGTGTGGTTCCCAGAACCCACATGGCAGTGAAAAATAACTTTAGTTCTAGAGGATTTGAGGCTCTCTTCTGGCCTCTGCAGGTATTGCGTGCAGGGATGTACTTACAAGCAAGCTAAAGACTCATACACATAAAAATATAAATAATGTTTTAAACATCATTCTCCATGCCATTAGAAATTCTCCTAAACTATTTTCTGTATGAACTGAGGCAATCAGGACATGATTTGCTATTCTGAACTCCTTCTCACCAAGGTGAGAATACACGAGACTCCTGATTTTCCAATGACATTGATACAACAAAGGCCACTGACAAGAAACAATGCAATCTAGTAAGCTAAACTACATGTCATCCCCAAGACGGAATGACAGCTTACACCTCCCAGCCTCACAGCCACCATTTTTGTAAACATGCTGGGATTGGAATGGAAAACTCAAGTCAGGATTGATAGCAAATGCTTTACCCAATGAACTTTCTTGCGTAACCTCTCTTTTCCTTTATACATGGAAGCTGTTTATGATATTTTGTTGTGTTTCAAAACATTAGTTTCTAAGAACTTGGCCTGGAGTCTACAATCAATCACATGATAAAAATTTGTTTGAGAATAAGGTCAGTATTCAGAAGAGCCTGTTAGAGTTTGAAGAGGAAATGTATCCCAAGGCTCATGGGCTGAAATTCTGGTACTGAGCTGGAGGTGCTACTGAGAGATGAAGGATCATGAGGTGTTTACTTCCTCTGTAAGCTGATTTCCTTCAGGTATTTTGTGACAATGACTAGAAATTGAGTAACACAGAGACTTGAAAGATAGAGAATGAGATAAGAAAACTGGTGATCTAGGTTGTGCTGCTGGTTTAATTACAGACATCGTATCTTTAATTCAGGACTCTTAATTTCAGGAGTGAATAAATTTCACTAATTTTTATTAACTATAAATATATTGAAATCATTCTGAGTCAAAGGAAGTTGAAAGAAATGTGTCCCAACTGCTACTCCATTGATGAGACTTAAAAATTCACTTTCCGAGCTGGTAAGTGGGCTCAGTGAATAAAGTCAGTCCAAGCCTGGTAGCCTGAGTTCAGTCCTTGGCACTCACATGGTAGAAGGGAACTGATTCCCACAAGTTTTCCTTTGACCTCTACATGTGCACTATAATACCTGAAGGATACATACATACATACATACATTCTCTCTCTCTCTCTCTCTCTCTCTCTCACACACACACACACAGACACACACACAAAGTACATAGACCAATAAATATAATTTAAAATATTTTTTAAAAATTTTATATTACCAAATATATCTGGTTTGAGCTAATGTGAAGTGTAGGTCTGCAAAAATTCTTTGGACAACTTCCCACAAGACATAGCTACTCAGGACTTAAAGAAAGAGTTCCTAAAGTAGAAGAAGCTTTATTGTCTCTGTCATTTGAGAAAGAGAACACTGTGCTACCACACACACACACACACACACACACACACACACACAAATTAGAAATAAATGTATCCACTTTTCAGAGTGTCTGCCAAAATTTGGCCTGATGTGATTTTAAATGGCTAAGACAATCAGCTCAAAAATTAAGGTTTCTAATGGGAACACCTACTCAGCCCTAATAATAGGGGAACCACCATCCTAATTACAATGTGCTTCTCTCAGGTACACCATTAACTAACTTTTTTCAGCTACTGTAATTAGCAAGCATCAATAGATGGAGTAAATTATTAATAACCCACACATGCTCCAGTGCACACTGCTGGTTCTGTTTTCTTCTTTTCAAATAAGAAGCAAAAAGTTCACAGCTGATACCCAAACAATCTCTGATTGATCTCTTTCATAACATCACCTGGACTTTAAAATAATTCTTCCTGTAGCTACAACAATCATAAAGGATGGAGAAGTAAACAGGGAAGGAAAGACCTGGGAAACAGGCATAGAAATCTAACGACTGATCATCTTTTAAGAGTTGATTAAACAATTGCCAACTGTCTATTTCCTTTCCGGTGTAATTACTTATGGGATTGTTGTCATCACTCAATGGTGGTCATGGTGGGAAGTGATGTGACTGTCTCTTCACACAGCATGGTATGAGTCAGCTGTTCATAAATACAGCCTAAGAACCCATTCAGATCTGAGTTTCATGGTTTCCTCAAGTCACAGGGCATTAAAAGAGGGTGAGCTCAGTCTAATATGTATTGTGAATGGCAAAGGACAGAAAAGGAAGAGTACAGAGGGACAAGATTGTAGGCAAGGGGGTCCAGAAAAAGCTAAAGGACAAGGTTATGCAGATTAATAATGTATCTTGGTCTCTTGTATTTAAACCTCTGGCAGACACTAAGTAAACAACACATGTTCCATGTCTTTAGGCATGCATGCTCTAGCAGAGGGAAGCAGTTGGTAGGAAACATGAATAGGCCATGAAACTCTTTGATAAAGGAGTCATAGCAGAAAAAGGAAAGAGACAAAAGAATCCAGCCCAGGGCAGGAGGGTCATAGACAGTTCCCTTTAAGAATTATAATTTCAAGGCCGAAGAGATGACTCCACAGTTAAGAGCGTTGGTGGCTCTTGAAGAGGACCCGGGTTTGGTTCCTAGAACCCACATAGTGGCTAACAACCATATATAAATGTTTGACTCCAGTTCCTGGGAATTCAATGCCCTCTAATGACTTCTGCAGGCATTGCATGATAAGGGTGAACTTACATACATACATGCAGGAAATATACATATAAAAATAAATCATGAAGAAATTTTAAAAGAATTAAAATCTCTACTGTATATTTTAAATGTCAAAACTGGGTTGTGAGGAAGGATGAGTCAGAACGGATGTAAAGGAAACACCATAGATGAAAGTCTAGGTCGGATAAGAATGGAGAGCCTTCAGAATAGCAATTCACTTGATACTTGCCATATAGGAAGTAGTGAGCAGGAGCTGGTTAGAAACCACATGATCCCTGTGACGACACCAGATTTCACTTGATAAGCAGACCATTAGGTCTGGGCATGAAGAAAGGAGAGCAGAAGCACGAGGCAGGGAGTAAAGAGTTTGCACTAATGAGGAGGTCCTCACCTAAGACTGTACCGCTGAAACATGGTTGGAAATCAGTGCAGGAATTTGTGTAACTGCTGGGAGGTAAAACCCCAAGCTTGACTCCTTGTCCTGCGTCTTCAGGGATGTGATTGGCTCTCTCCTTACCTGACTAACATTCACAAATAGCTACTCACTAGGGTGACATGTGCCAAGAAATCTAGAATCCTTTGTTCTGTGTCAAAAAGATAAAAATAAATAAATAAATCGATGGCACAAGGCATGGTGACACAAGTCTATAATGCTGGTACTTGGGAGACTGAGGCAAGAAGTTTGGCAGTTTGATGCCAGACTGGGCTACGCAGATACTTTAACTAACTAACTAACTAACTAACTAACTAACTAAGTAAAGGTGGAGATTTGGGGACATTACACTAGAGCTAAATTTCAGCAATTGTTTCTCTCCTGTATCTATAGAACTGTGTTTATGGGGCTATGGAGATGACTGAGCGAGTAATGTTCACTGTACAAGAATGAAGACTTGGATTCAGATCGCCAGAAACTATGTAAGATTAGCCTTCGACACAGTAATGGACTCATCTGAAGTCCCATTGCTCTTATAGGGAGATGAGAGGTGGAGACAGGAGAAGAGCTGGGAATTTGCAGGCCAACTAGCCTGGCACATGCAGCCACAAATGACAAAAGAACTGTCTCAAACAAGGTTAAAGGTGAGGAGTAGCACCCAAGGTTGTCCTCCAACTTCTGCAGGTTTACCACTGCATGGACAGGATCATTCCTACACTCAGACACAGGAACACACACACACACACACACACACACACACACCAAAATAACAACAAAAACTGCCAAAGCCCTGTCTCCTATTGGAGGATAGAGAATCTTGCAGAAGAAAGGTAGGGCTGGTGGACCAGAAGTTATCGCCCTGCAAATATTCCATAAACCAAGTAAAGGGGACATGCGATCCAGCTCTCGGTGTGCCAATACTCCTTATTTCTTCAAAGAAACACGGCAGGTTGAACTCCTTGTAGGCATGTGCAGAGTCACCTGACTATCTACCTGTGAGCAGGAGGAGGAATGAAAAAGGTGACCCTCAGGTCACACCGCTAAAGCACATTCAGAGTCCATCTGCAGCCAGAGCCCGAGGCTGCTGAATTCAGGATCAGTCTCAGGCAGGCTCTGCCTCCCAGGCCTCTCTGGGTTTCTGCTCAAACGATTGCCTCATTTTGAGATCATTCAAGCATGTTAAAACTGTAGACAGCAGAGCAGCACATCTATTCAATGACCACTTAAACTCTACAACTGGAATTTATCACAAGTACAAGGGAAAGGGTGAGTCGTTAGAAAATCAAACTTGGAAAATCTCTCCATCAAAGAAGCATGCTTTGTGTTCAGGGAACTGGGCACTGCAGCCTTTCAAACATTTACTATACGCAGTTTCTTCTCCATGTAGACAAGATATTTGAGGTAGAAATGTGCATTGAAAACAGAAAAAGAAAAACCCCAGGACAAGGTGAGCATGGAAATGTGGGAAAGCACAAAATTATTCAAAACATGAATTCTGGAGTAGTCTGTGCAGTTGCTAAAATGAAGCTTGGCGTTCTCTCGTAACAGGTGCTAACAGCAAACCTGGGGGCTCGGGAGGCAGTTTAGCCAGCAAAGTGCTTGCCACACAGAGATCACAGAGATGAAAACCTGAGTTCAAGTCCCCTGAACCTATATAAAACAGCTGGATCTGGTGGTGTATTCCTGTGATCCCAGGTAGGTGGAGGCTGAAACCAAGAGAATCACTTGGGCTCACTAGCTAATTAGCGCAGCCCACTTGGCCAGCTCCAGGCCAATGAGAGACCCTGTCTCTGAAAACAAGGGGGATGGCTCCTGAGAAAGGACACTCTAGGTTGAGCTCTGGCTTAAACATATATATTCACAACATATACATGAACATGTATACGCACACACACAGAGGAAAACTATAGACATCTTCTACTGTGCTTTAAAACTTCATCCTTCTGGATTAACCTTCTATTTTCACAGATGCCTCTCTGACAGATGCCAGATACTTGCAGGTGT
This sequence comes from Eospalax fontanierii, assembly GCA_035773235.1. Lineage (NCBI taxonomy): Eukaryota > Metazoa > Chordata > Mammalia > Rodentia > Spalacidae > Eospalax > Eospalax fontanierii. Next base: position 34,546,450 of record CM069546.1, on the reverse strand, counting down.
AAAGGTTTGGATCCTAGGAGGCAGAGAGAGGAGCAGCATGTTTTATTGTTGTTTATTTGGTTTGTTGGTTGGTTGGCTTTCTTTCTGTGTTCTGTGTTTTCTATTTTGTTTCTATTTGGTTTAGGTTTTCTGTTTGGGTTTGGTTTGGTTTGGTTTTCTCCACATTGGTTGTGCCACATTTCCTAGGAAGTGGCTGTGGCTACTTTTGCTCTGGCCATCTGCAAAATAAGACCCTTGCTATTTGTCCTCTGGTCTTCCAGGGGCAATTTCTACCCTTGTCTGACTCCCACATCACTACAGGGTGGAAATCATTCTTTGGAAAGCTTTTGCTCATGGTCAAACCTTTAGCCTGCCCTTGTTCTAATAATCACTTTCACAGAGTGAGTGTCATGTCACTGACCCTTTGTTCTTCTTGTTAGATGTCAAATGGTGCATGCTGTTGGATCAGATTCCTTCTGAGTAGCCAGTGATGTAATCACCCAGAGCAGTAGCCTCTGTGGTAACGCAGAGTGAGTGAGAGGAAGGAACGCTGTGGTTCTATCAATTACCAATTTATAGCTCTTGACTGGCAAATGAGTGGAAGAGCATCGTGTCTAACATACACCACTCCAAATCAGTGGGCATTCCCTAGAGGAACAGCACAAATAGAATGAACATAGAATAAAAGGGATTTGTTACACTGGCTTCCATGGTCTGGGTATTCCTATAATGCCTCTCTCACTCCCGAAAGGCCGAGAACCTTGTAGTTGGCTCATCATATGAGGCTAGATGACTCAGCAGTCCCAATCTCATACTAAAGGACTGAAGGATTCCTGGGGATCTGAGGTCTTCAGCCCATGTTGGGAGCATGATGCTTGGAGAGTGGAGGGTCTTGTTCCTAATCTCAGCAAAGGAATGCAGCAGCCAGAGTAACACAGTGGGTGAGCTTGCCAACCAAGGTTCAGGGAGCTACGCAAAAAGCAGAAAGTTTTCTTCTTCTATCTACTTTATATGGGCTGCCACTGGATGGCGCCATCTACATTTAGGGTAGGTCTTCCTACTTCAAATAATCTGATCAAATAATCCCTCACAGGAGTACCTAGCATCCTGCCTTTTTCCAGATCCAGTCAAGCTGACAACCAAGATTAACCATCACAACTCCACCTCTTGTCAATCTGAGACCCAATCACATCTTCTTAAGTCAGGTTCAATTTCCAAATGAAAACAATAAGGTGAGAGTAGAAAGACATCCCATAGAGACTGCTGATAAATCCTATCCCCACAGTCACTGGGGCCAACTACCCCATGTAGAAAGGCCTTGCTCTTTGTACTGTATCTGCCAGTTTCAGGGTTTATGAAGCCACGGGGAATATGCTTTATGTCATATGTATTCTACCTTTGCTTTGTTTCAAAGAGGTACTTAAGAAGATCAAAAGCAAAGGGAAAATTAACCCTAGTGTCCGATGTGCCCCCGCTCTCCCTAGAGTCAGAAATGATCGTGTGTGTTCATGGGCACTTCACTGCTGGGAGTGAAAGAACAAATGGGCAGATGAGGAGTTTAAAGGTTCAAGCACCTGAGCGCAAATGCCCAAGTTCCTTTTCAGCTTTGGCTTAGCAAACATTCTCCTGCAAGCTCATTTTCAAAGACAAGATACACTGCAGTCCAGCAGGGTCATCACTTTCCATGCTGAAGAACACAGGCTTTCAGTGCTGGACATTTGCAAGTTAAGGAAGAGATGCTTGCTGACCAGCTGCAGAATTGGTATACCCTGCCCTTTGTGGGAGAAGTCAGAAGGGGCTGACTTTCATGCAAGCAAAGACACTGTACCACAAGAGACCCCAGGGAAACACAAACTCAACACTGCTTAAAGGCAACCTTCAGGGATCACCTTCCCGGGCCATAAAGACTCCTTTATTCCAAGGCTTGAATTGCTATTGATTTGACACTTTTTCATAGCAATAGAGGGAAAGCTGTTATTTTCTTGGATGTAAATGGGAGGAGTTTAACCAACGACAGTGGAGGGAGCTCCACTGCTCAGTGACACCACCTTAGAGAGGAAACTCCAAGGGCAGGCTCCCCTGCATCCCTGTGACCACTTCTAGCATCCAGGTATCTCGAGGCTCTACTGTGCTGGAAGTAGCCACTGACCATGCACAAGATCAGAGCTAGACTTCATCAACAGCTGGTAGTGATGCAGTGTACAGCTCTCCGTTGGAGAAGGTTCTTTGGTTTCCTTAAACTTTCAAAAGTTTCTGACATCTGCTCTCCAACGAGGAAAACTTTAAAATGAGATAAGGATTCTAGCCCTGTTTTGCCCCAAGACAATCACTTCAAACATGAGAGAGATTCACTGGTTATCCCTAGAATGGTCAAATCCTGTGCAGACTTACTTCTCCTAAAGGAAAAAAATTACAGATACTTTTCCCTAAACTCAGTCTTTACAGCCACTGAAAGGCACTCTGGATTCTGAAGTCAAGATTACGTTTTAGAGAAAGTCATGATTTTTTTTTAAAGAAAACCTAATAAAATTGTTCCTAAGTGCAAAAACAAATATTACTATATTAAATACTATAGAGTATGTGGGGAGGGGGTGGGTGTATATGTATGTACATGTATGTGTGTATTGTATGTGTGTTTATGTATATATATGTATTTGTTTAAATGTGTGTTTGTGTATGGATGCATATATGTATAAATGTATGTGTAAGTCTATGTGTGCATATTTGTATAGTGTGTGTGTGTGTGACTACTCTTGAACTTTTCACACTGCCTGGCCCACACAGTTGCTCTGTGAATAATGGTAAATAATGGAAATTAACAAACTCGCCCATGAAATAAACATCCTATGCAGGAAAGTTCTCCTAAGAATTTGGTTTGTTGTCTCCAGGGCTGAGCCCCCAGTCTCTAGATGCGTGCTCCCTTCCAAGGACAAAGAAAAGATTAAAAGGCTGAGAGAAAAACAGCTCTGGGAGAAGGCGACCCATAAATACAAGGTGTTGTTATTTTTATTTTTATTGGTACTCTGCTGCCTTCAGGGGAGGGGGGGGATGTGGGAATACGGCTAATTTTCTGCTTGACTCCAGACACATTCAAAATTACTCAGCCACATTTTATTTTAAATTGACTAATAAAGAAACCCTACATCCCCACCATCTCATATTTCCTTGGGTCATTTAATATTCCCACCTTCAAGACTGGCTCAGTCCTGAGAGTGGGGTCAGGGTTTTGGGGGTGAAAAAGCACCTAATCTATCATTCTTCACTCTTCTTATCTGTTTGTGTAACATTAATCATCTATCTATCTATCTATCATCTATCTATCTATCTATCATCTATCTATCTATCATCTATCTATTATCTAGCTATCATTTCTCTATGTACATATCTATTTATCTAGCTATCATCAATTATCTATATGTTGGTCTCTCTGCTATCTATCTATCATCTCTCTATCTATTATTCTCTATGTATGCAGGTGTGTATGTATCTATCATTTATTATCTATATGTTGGTCTCTCTTTTATCTATTTATCTATCTATCTATCTATCTGTCTATCTTTCTATCTATTGTCTATCATTTCTCTATGTATGTATGTATCTATCATCTATTATCTCTATATTGGTCTCTCTTATCTATTTATCTATCTCTCTATGTATGTATGTATGTATCTATTACCTATATATAATCTAACTGTTATCTATTAGTCTATCTATCATCTATATGTTGGTTACCTATCTTCCTATCTATCATCTATATACCTATCATCTATCTATCTATCTATCTATCTATCTATCTATCTATCTATCTATCATCTATCATCTATGTCTCTATCTAGCCATCTAATCTATATATCCCATGCTCTCTCCTCCCCTTCCTCTATTTCTCTGTATCTCAATCTCTGTCTTTCCTCACCGATGTTGCTTGGTGTGTGTATACATGTTCCTGTATTTGCATGTGTGCACCTGTGTGTACATGCAGGGGAAGACCAGGCGTTGATGTCAGTTTTTTCCTTAATTGCTTTCAACCTTATGGTTTTTGCCTGTGTATTTGTGAGAAGTGTGTGTGTGTGTATGGATTCTTGATTGCATGCATGTGTGTGCACATGTGATTGCAGATGCACATGCATGTGTGTGCCCATGCATGTGTGTGTAAGCCCAGAGTTGAGTGTGGGTGTCTTCCTCAGTTTTTCTCCACTTTATTTCTTGAGACAGGGTTTTTCAGTGAGCCTGGAGCTGGCAATTCGAGCTAGTCTAGCTCACTAGCTTGTTCTAAGGATACCTCAAGTACTGAGTTTATAGGCAGCCACCATACCTGCCTGGTTTGATGTGGGTTCTAGGGTTCCAAACTCTAGTCCTCATACTTGTATGGCAAGTGCTTTATCCACCAAGTCCTCTCACCAATCCTAGTCACTTTATTTCCTGAGAAGAATGTCTCACTAAACCTGGAGCTCACTGAGGACTGATTTGGCTGGGCTGCCTGGTGGACAAGGATCCAGCTGTCTCTGCCTTGCCATAGCTGAAGTTATGATCATATGTCACTGATACCCGGCTTTTCATGTGGCTCCTAGGGCTCTGAACTCAGGTTCAGACATTTGCACAGCAAGCACTTTCCTAAGCCTGCTCCCCTCCCTTCTGCCCGTCTCTCCTTCCAATTTGTCTCTCCATCTATTTGTTCCAACAAGTACACAAAAGGAAGGACAAGAATCATTCTGAATCAGACACTTTGCCTTTATGCTCACTTAAAGAGAAAAAAACAACAACACTTTTTGCTTTCCCCTACATAAAAATAAATGGAAAACATTTTGCAAATGTCAAATGCTATATAAAAGGGAAAAATATGAAGGACACGGATACATAAACAATAATACTAATGACAAATCTTACCTCTCCAAAACCACTTGCAGCCACCCAATTCCAATTTGTGAGTTTTATCTCAAGGGTCAGAAAACAGCTATATCATAGGTAGAAGTATATTCTCAAAGAAAAATATTCTCTAGATATTGAGAAAAACAGAAGAAAAATAAAAGGAAAAGCACCCTGAACTGGCCATTTCTTTTTAATCATTCGTTCATTCAACAGTGTTTTCAGCAATCCTATATATTCTCCACGCTGGAAACACTATGTGCAGACCAACAGAGGTGGCCCTGCCTGAAAGCTGCAGGCTCATGAGGAACACAGATAATTAAGGCATGCATATGCAAACAAGATAACAGCTGACTATAGAGTTGTGAAAAGGACTGCTTTGACTGATTGCAGAGAAAATATTCAGATAAGAGCAGTCTCCTGAGAAAATAATACTGCGGTAGAGACCAAAGGCAAAGAAAGGACCAGACACCAGACAGGTAAATAGTGCTGGAGGGAGTAAGTGTGAAGACTTAGAAGTAGAACACAGTTTTGGAATATTCTGGAAATTACCAAGACGCCCAAGTGGTCTATGGTATAATAGTTGAGGGAAGAGCACAAAGTAAGGTCAAGAAGAAATCGAGAGTATGGACCTCACCTCCAGGACACGGTTAAGCTCTGGATCTTTCTTTTACTTTTTAAAAAAGAATTGCTCTATTTTTGTGTATATATTTGTGTCTATCTGTGTAAGTATACATCATGAGTGTGTGTAGGGTGGCGCTTGCCCACAAAGGCCAGAAAAAGACATTATATCTTTTGGAGCTGGAGTTACATTTGGTTTGAGTTACCTGCTGTGGGTGCTGGGAACTGAAATTGGTTCTTCTGGAAGGGCGGGAAATATTCCTAGTCACTGAACAATCTCTCCAGTCTGTGGACATCTGTAAGAGCTTTTGATTGGGGAAAGGGTCAGTAGCATTGTTGTGGTTAGCATGATGGATATTCCTGAGGGCTCTGTCTTAGCTGTCTGGTCTCAGGGTGGCAAGGTTAAAGCAACACAGACCTTACATAGGCAAGACTTTCGAGCAGTCCTTGGTTATGTGGGGGCACACCCTCTGCAGACACTGGGGGATTACTTGTAGGATCCTGGCTATTCTTACTCCAGTGTTGCTATCAAAGACTGGCCCCTCCCAAGCACTTTTACTTTCTTGTCCAAGCCATAATCTGTCTTCTGTTTGTGCTCTTGGTATCACCAGCTAGCAGGAAGTGATGCTTTGGAGAGGGAGAGAATCCTTTCCAGAACTAACCCAATGCCAGCACCATGTCCTTGAGCCTCCTTGATCATGAGGTTCATCTGCCTCTGTTGTTTAGGCAACAAATGGCCAATATTGCTGTGGTAGGATTGATAACTTTGATAGTTTACCCTGTCTGGTATGAGGAGAATAGGGTGAAAGGAAGAGAGTGGGTATTAAATGTCCTGTTAGGAGGCTATAACAATCATCAAGTGAGAGTCAGGGGTGGCTCTGACCAGGCTATGGCAACAGATATGAATAGAAAAGGAGCGACTTGGAAAAAAAAGACTGGACTTGCACATGGATGAGATGAGGCAGAGCTGGACAAGGAAGAATCCACAGACTTGATAGTAGCCCAGAATTGTATTTGGGTATTTTGTTCTTCTAAACACTTTGGAATTCTAACATCACATAAGTTTAACTCATCCCAAGAGCAAATGATGTTGACCAGTCTATTCATGTATGATACTTTAACAGATCTGAAACTATCACAAATTCCTATTTCTCCCAGAAGAAAAAAATAAGGGATGGATGATTGCTTGACCCTGGTGCAAAGTCACCCACTTCAAGGCTCAGGGAACACTGAGGAAGAGGAGGTAGAAAGGGTGTTGGAACTAGAACATAGGGAGGAGTGCCACAAAAAGATGTCTTCTGTGCATGACATGGCCGTTGCACTCGCAATCTCAGTGCAGCTGTGGTAACTTGCACAAGATTGAGCCCCTGGGGTCTCATCACGGATGGGGGAAGGGCTCGGGAGGCACACCCCTGCTGATGGAGAGGGTGCCATTTTCTTCAGTGGTGTGTCCACTGATCAGCGGTCCATGCTCTGGTAAACAGTGTCCTACCCATGCTCATTTGGGCAAATCTAATTAAAGTTAGTGGGTCACCCATCTAAAAGGACTTGAAAGTAGGGGGAGGGTTTTGGGGAAGAAGAGTTTCTGCAGAAGGAGGGATCAGAGAGGGTAATGGGGCAGAAACAACCAGAGTTCATTATACACAGGTATTAAAGGCCAAAGAATAAATAAGAAGAAAAGAAACGATCAGTGATTCCCTGTGAGCCTATTGTTTCATCATTGCTCGCACATGTGTTCTTATCATAGCCTCACTATTTTCATCAAATGCTGGTAAGGGGCATTAACTCTTCCAAGCAGTATTCTAAAGTCCCTCAGAGAACAGGCCTGACCAGTCAAGTATTCCCAGAACCGAGAACTGTGTCTGGCATCTGTGGGCTTCACGAAACAAATAAACACTGGAGTAGAAGACCTGAAATTAACTCTCTGAGTGGCCAGATGAAGGACAGGAAGCAATTTGAGCCCAGCAGCGACACCCACCCATCATTTCCTGGTTTTCTCTCAGGACCCTCCTACCTCCTCCCCAGCAGACTGCAAGTCTAGACACAGCATTCTGAGACAGCTGGAGCCTCCTTGAGTGAGATGACTCAGGACTGGCTCACAAACCACCCGGAGTTCCCAGGGTCTGTGGAAGGTGGCTTCCTGGCAGAACACTGGAAGGAGGAGGCTGAAGCCTAACTTCCAACTGTGCTTCATCCTCACACCCTCCTGTTCTCTCCCACCGGGGCTCTGAGCTTTGGAAACCTTGCATGAATTGGCAGTCCCTTATGGAATCATTTCACAAAAGAACCTCACAGGACAGTTTTTTGGAAAATTCCTACATGAGAGGGACTTTGCAGCCTATTATGGGAAGAGAAAATACGCTATGTTGCCTGATGTCACAACCCCCATCCACATTTTCTGATTCACCTCTCCATCTCCCACTCCTGATCCAATGATTCTTGGACAAGTGATTGCTCTGAAAATTCCTCCTTTAGCGTTTAAGAGATCAGAGCTATTGATGCAGATACTGCCAATGAATTGCCATAGAATGGGGCCAAACTCATTCATTCATTCATTCATTCAAAATTGGCACTCTCCCTCAAACAAGTTCATGCATTCATTCACTCTGTTTGCCTCTGCAAAAAAAAAAATGAATGATGTTATAAAGTAGCAGGTTTCCTTGTGACATTTTCATGCACATTTAGTTTGAAATGAGCCCCTTCCTTACTCATCGCCACATCCTGTCTCCGCAATATCCCCTCTTAAACCATTCTAACCCTGTTATTGCCACTTCAACTTTCCTATGACATGCATTTCTTTAATTTTATGTGTATGAATGTATTTCCTGCATGTATGTAAGTGTGCGCATATCGTGCAATGCCCACAGAGGTCAGAACACAGCATTGGATCCTCTGGAACTAGAGTTATGGATGGCTATTAGCCACCATGTGGGTGCTAGGAATCGAACCCAGGTCCTTTGCAAGAGTAACCAATTATCTCACCACTGAGCCATCTCTGCAGCCTCCATATTATAATGTATTTTTTAAAAAAACATTCCCCATCAATCTCTTTAAAGCCTCCTTTCTCCCTCTGTTGATTCTTTTCTAGTTTCCTGACATTTATACTTACTCCCACATGAATACACATACATAAAATATTTAAAAAATATTTGTAAAAGTCAAACTATGTGGTAGGTCCCAGGTGACTATATGCATCAGTCAGCTACATGAGTGACTTAAACACTTAATATTTCTGCCCTTCTAGAACTACCAATTTAGGAAGGGAGACAATATAGCAATAGATGTATAACAGCAAAATGAGGTAAGGGACATATAGAAAATGAACAGGGTCCTGCAATGTAGAGTGGTGATGAAGGACAGTGAGTACGAAAGCAGGATGGTGAGGAGCGTGACCAAGCTCAGAGGAGGTGGCATTCAAGATAGGTTATAAGAAGGAGAATGAATCTGCTATTAAGAGAATGAGAAGAAAGGGTAAGTTCCCCTACTGCCCGTTCATCTGGTCAGCCTACCCAGAGTCCCTCACCTTAGGAAGACTAGCCCATCCTCACTCCACAGTAATCAGTTGTCAATATTTCTTAAGCAAAGGTTGGGGTCTACAGAAACCCAGGGCCATGATGGGTTTCTGTCTGCTTGAGCTTGCATGTCACTTGGGGACACTAACTCGACACAGTAGACCTTATATGGATTCCAGTTAGAGGCCCATGGGGCACAGGGTCACAGTAGGGGAAGGGATATAAAGATAATTAAGACTGATTGAGATGTTTATGTATGAAACACACAATGATTCAATAAAAAAAATTTAAAAGAGAGAGATGCCAGTCACGAGAGAAATCAAGACCTCTAAGTTTAATTAGCAGCAGAGACTTTCAAGGGGCAATGAGTGTAAGATCCCAGTTTAAACTAGGTATTTAAGGACTGGTGTGTCTCAGTGGTAGAGTGCTTGCCCTGGGATCCCCAGCTCTTCAAAGCAACCTATCAAAAAAAAAAAAATGGAACTGAAAAACTAGCCAGGTCTTGGAGTGATGGCTGGTCACACGTATCCTCTCTCTAACTCTCAAGGTAACATTTCCTGGCCATAAAATAGAAATACCAGTGAGGATAAAATTAAAATTGACCTTGCTTAAAAACTGATGCAGAAATGTACTCCTTATTGCAAATCTGAGTTTGTAGATACAAATTCTCATCTTTTTCACCTGTAATGCTTACAAGAGTCTGACACTTTGATCATCTTTGCCAGTGTGCCACCAATAGATGTCTCAGAAAAATTAGATAACCTGCCTACAACCTAAAGTGGCAAAGCCAAGCTTTGCAGAAGACTAACGCTAAAGCCATTAGCCATGAGTACTGTCTTAGTGCAAGAGTTTTCTGGGTACAGCTTTTTAACTCCTGCCTGCTGATGTTCACTCTCTCTTGATCAAGTTTGGTCCTTGTGTTCTAAACTTTAGATCTGCAGAGTCTGATTACCACAGCACTTCTTCCACTGCCATGTCATACTTCAAGTCTCTGAGGCACCTTCTCCCTAAACACCACTTCATTCTTGAACAGGACTCAGATGACAGTCTTGATGGGTAATTCTGGGCAAGTCACGGTTAGCATTAATTGTCACCTTGATACAGCCTACAAACATTTGGAGAAAGAGGCCCAATGAGAGAATATCCACACTGGGTTGACCTGTAGGCATGTCTGCAGGAGATTGTCCTCTTAAGTAAATTCATATGAGAAGGATCAGCCCAGGATAGGAAGCACCATTCCTAGACAGGGGCCCTCAATGGTGTAAGATGGAGTTGAATTTAGGGAAGACAGCCTATGAGCCTTCACACATTCATTTCTTTCTGCTCTTGACCGTGGATGTAATGCCAAAGTTTAAAGTTCCTGTCTAGACTTCCCTACAACAGTGGACTGCAACATGAATTTTAAGCTTAAATAAATGCCTTTCTCTCTGAATTTGCTTTTTGTCAGGTTATTTTATCACAGCAACAAAAATGAAACTAGAACAGCAAGTTACTGAACCTGTCTCTACCTCCATTTCCTTGCTGTCAGCCATGAAAATAGACGCTACCTCACTAGGATACTTCGAGTGTTGAATTAGATATTGTATATAAAGCTAAATCTTTAGCACAATGTTTATGAAACAGGAAATGCTTAACAGGCTTTAGCCAGAACATGACAGTTTCCGAGACTGTACACAGACACTGGAAGCTGAAATGAGTTTCCAGTCAAAATCCTTGAAGGAAATTTTCTACTTTGTCATTTGTCTGTGTTTCATTGTTACCCCTTTGGGTTATGACGATGTCATGTGTCAGCCTTCTGGCCAATCAGCTGTGCCTGATCTAAGGTTTCTTCATGTTCATGATGGCCTTCAGAGCGGGTTTCACAAGCTTCTAATGATTCCTCCTGTGCATCAGGTGATGCAAGAATGATCTGGTTCAGGTGGACTCAGCCCTTCCCCACTCCCTCATTGTTTAGCTATTCCATCTTGGGCACATTGTTGAAACTCTTTGGGCCTCAGTTTCTCACTGGTAGGGACAGGTTAATAGCTATTTGGTGATGTGAAGAGAATAGTGTTCAACTGGCCCACAGGACACAGAAGTCCACATCCATCTGCAAGTCAGCTGTACCCAGTTCTGATGAATGGAGCCAGAAGGAAAGAGAAAGGACCCAGTCACAACCCTCCAGTTACCTCTTCCCCTGTTCCTATGTCTGCAGTGTACTGTAGGGTTTGAGAGTTAACTCCTCTGATCCAGTCACAACAGTGATTGTTTCAGAATCTAGCATACCCTGGTTGATAATAACCCTCCATCTGCAGAGGCCATTGCTTATGTCTAGTGCCATCAAGTGGAAATTCCTCTCATTATGGAAACCTTATGTGGGTCCTCTCTAATAAGGTAGTCACCTGTCACAAAGGGCCACAGAAAACTTGCCATGCAGCTTGGTTTAATCTAAGTGAAGAACTTCATTTAATTGAATACATTTACATTTATGTAGCCACTATGGTGACCAACTGCCATATTAGCATCAGATAAGGGATTAGCCTTGCTTCTGTCTCTTGGAAATGCTAAGCTCAAGGCTGGAGAGATGGCTCAGTGCATTAAAATGCTTGCTTTGCAAGCAAGAGGTGCTGAATTTGAATCTCCAGCACCCATTTAAAACAGCAACAAAAAAAAAAACCAAGCATTTTGGTTTGTGTCTGTAACCCTAACACTGGGAGACAGAGATGGGAAGATCTCAAGATCTTGCTGGCCAGCTAGACTAGATGAAATAGCAAGCTTCTTGTTCAATGACAGAGGCTGTCTCAAGGAGATAACATGGACAGTGATAGAGGAAGACACCCAAGATCCTGCTCTGTGTCTGTCCACATGTGCACAGATAAGCATGCACACTCATGTACATGCAATACACACAAACAGCACCATACATGTACAACACAGGCATGACACACACACACACACAGAGAGAGAGAGAGAGAGAGAGAGAGAGAGAGAGAGAGAGAAGTAGCCAGCTCTCCTGACTCCAAGGGGCAAGGCACTAACTGTGGAAAACTCTAGCTTAGGTCTTATCCTGAACCCTGGCCAAAGAGAAAGTAATGTAAAGAGACACTTGTGTCCCTTCCTGCAGCTACCAGACCTTTTTTAAACCTACAGCAATGGTGTCAGCATGCACAAGACCCATGCAAACTCAAGAAGGCAAAATCCCAGCATAGAACTTGGAAATGGGCAGGAGGCCCCATCTTAGCCAAAGAATTATTGGCAGGTGCTGATCTTCTTTAAGGGAGTCTACAGATAGACTGACTAGAGTTAAGTGCATGAACTTGCACTGGGGACTCTAGGTTGACTCCTTATACGTTAACACAAAGGACAGAATGCAAGAAATTCAGTGGGGGAGGGGGTGGGCTATGGGAGAATGCCAACAGGGAAGGAATTATAAGATGATGATTAGGATATTCTGTATGAAACACACAAAATTTCAATTAAAAAATTCACAAAAGTGTTGCAAAATTAGTGTGTTTAACAGGCAGACAGGAGCTTGGAGATTGGTGCTCACATAAAATAAAGATACAAAAGGCTAATTTTCTCCATCTCCTGTAGTCACAAACTCAAGGAAGAAGAACTCCACAGGCTCTCGAAGGGTGGGGAATCCAACAACCCTACAAAACTTCTGATTTTCTTTCAAAGATGGGGGTTTTAAAACCGCATTTTTCTCTGCCAACATGAATTTAAAAAAGGATTGCCAACCAAAAAAAGCAAACACCAGAGAGAATGGAGGTCACCTGGGCCTGGGTCCTTATCCTCCGAGGATAAAGGAAAAGACCAGTTAACTTGTGTCTTAGTTAAATTTATACCTGTTCTCACCTTTGGCCACCTTAAAATGGCTGTAGGTATGGTTAGAGAACATTGAAACTGCACCCTAGTTTGGCCAAATTAAATAAATCTTCCTTCAGACATATATGCACACCACATACAGGAATGCATGTATGCCTACACATACACACGTACATAAATTTTGAAAAAAAAAGTCCACTTCAAAGGCCTAATGCAAATGAACCAGTGTGCCAGATCCAAACAGAACCAAGGGAACTATCTTTGCATGACTCTAGATCTAAACAACCTGGAAAGACCATCATGCAATCAAAGAGACAGAAAGAAGTGGAAGGAGGCCTTCTGAATAATTACTGGTTGTTAATTGAAAAGTGTAAATCATGTCATATTAGAAGGGAGACAGGGTTAAACTGGCGAAATTTCAATCGCTCAGGCCTTATCTCTTGTTGGAACAATCCAGGTGATTAATCCCCAATATTCTTCAGGGATGCAGCGAATAGCAGCAATTAAATTAACAGCTACAGAGTTTATGCTCAGAGATTCAAAAATGAAAGACGGAAACACTTTAATTTTTCACAAGTTGTTACCTTAATTATCTTCTTATTGCTCTGTCTCTTTTCCCTCATTACAAAAACACACCCCTTAGTATTCACAGATCCCTTTAATTTGCCGGAGCTCAGTAGCAATGTAAGAAATGTCATTGGAGACACAAAGCCATAAATCTTACTTTGTGTGTGCTCATGGAAAATAAATTGCTCTGCTGTGCCTAGTCTCAGTGTTCCCTTGGCTGACCTTGACAAATGCCTACTTGCCTACAAGTCACAGGATTATATGCCCATGCTGAAGACAGAGTTTATCTCCCCCCTCATTTAAAAGGATTCATTTTATTTTAATTATATGTGTGTGTGTGCATGTGTACACATGTGTGGGAGTGCCTGTAGAGGCCAGTAGAGGGAGTCTGTCCATCCCTTGGAGTTAAGAGTTAAAAATAGTTGTGAGACACCCAACCTGAGTGCTGGGAAGCAAACTCTACAGCTTCCTGCTATGTCTTTTTAATCCAACAGCAGAGACAACAGAATTTCTTGGGAGGAGAGAATGGAGCTTAATTATCTGCTTAATGAAGGACAATGGGGAAAGAGACACATGGTAGCTAGGGAGATAAGAATTCAAATGGACTTCTTTTTCTATTATGTATAGATGAAAACAGGCTCATCGAGTTTCAACACTAGCAAGTGTTAACTCTGTTCAGATGTGTATGTCCTTGTGTGTGTGTGTACACACAAGTTCATGTGCATGTGGGGGCCAGAGGTGGATATCAGCTGTCTTCCTCAATCACTCTCCATTTTATTTGAGACAGGATCTCTCATTGAACCTGTAACTTGTCAGTTCAACTAGACTGGCTTCAGCAGGCCCCACGGATCCTCTGCCTCCTCAGCACTGAAATTATAGGTGCCCATTGCTGTGGCCAGCCTTTAAGTAGATGCTGAAGGCAGATATTTGGGTTTGTGTGACAAGTGCTTTACTGCCTGAGCTATCTCCATGGACCTCTTGTTGTTTGTTTTTGTTTGTTTCTTCTCCGAATTGTCAGCAGAGAAATTCACTTTGTAAAGATTAGTCACCTCTCAGAATGCAGCTAATCAAAACTGAAAAAAAAAAAAACAACATAGGAAGAAGAATCTAACAACAATCACTGCTAGGGAGAGAATGCTGCCTCATGGTGTTTTAACAGGTCCCTAGGTAACTGTGCATTGAAACTATAACCATTACAAGCTATCTGCATATCACATAGGTGCTTAACACTGACTTCAGAAGCTCCTTTGTAAATTCAACACACCATTCAAGCCATCTCGTAGCAGACCCCGCACCACACTCACTGTGGTTGGTGCAGTCAGGATTTCTAAGCACGGCTTGTGGACCTGAATGAAGGCTAGGCACAATGCTTTCCTTTTCTTTGTAAAAGACCATTCTCTGGTTAAGGCGTTGGGAGAATCAATGACATCACTAAGAAAATAGGCCAACGATTTGGAAACTGTGAATGAAATTTAAAACAAACCTAACCCTTCCCCCCGAAGCCTGGGCTGAAAAGAGAGATGGGATCAAATGACTATAAGTCCAACCTGGAGAGGGCATGAGTACTTATCAATAATTGAATGCACAGCATCCTTGGTGCCTGAAGAAGTAATCTCCATCACTATAAATCCTCTCTCAGAGTGATGTGAATGTCTTTGACGGTTATATACACTGGGACGGCATCTTTTGCTTAGTCTACTTGCTGAATTTCCAAAGTTTCACAGCAAAATGTCATCTCCCCGGAGAACGTTCTCACAACAAATTATTAGCACAGTTCTATTGATCATCACCCAAATGGCAAAAGAAAAAAAATATCTCAATAAATTTCATCTGGACCTTTACGGAAACCTCGAAAAATGCATTACGCCTCTCTCTGCTGACCACCGTTTTTATGATCGCTATTGTATTTGCAGGGCAGTCAATTTTATACAGCATAACAAACTGCCAAGTGCTAACGCGATTCCCTCCATTACTGAGGCCCATGTATTAAATTTAGTGAAGCACAGTATCAGACTTCAAATATTGCAAGGCTTGGAATTGAATGCCACAGAGCCTAATGTTATCAACCTGACAGATACACTGACATATTAAGTAGGAGATCATGTATTCATATTTGGAACTGATGTTGTTTTTCTGTTTAGCTGTATATTTTTTGGATTAGCCACGATATTTCAAAATGAACATCATGTTCCAGAATACAAGAGAAGAGACAGTGAAGCAACTCTCTTACATTTTAGTCCTTTCCACTCCCTCCCCACCCCATGGCAGATCAATTATTATTTTTCCTAATGACGTTCTGTTAGATATCTATTGAAACTATAAGTGCAACTCGAATAAATGTCATTTTTAAAAATCAACAGTTTATTCTTTCCTCTTTGCTTTCTGACTGTGTTAATAAGCTCTAAAATCATCTCTCTATTCTATGAATAAAATGAAAGCTTTCTTTGGTATTAATCATATCTATGTCTCGTACCTTAAGTAGAGCTGTTTTCTGCTTTTTCCTCCCTTTTCTTGCCATTGATTCTTTGTTTATTGCAACAAAAGGTACAAAGATGAGGAATTGCCTCTGAATATTCTGCTTTTATTCTGGCATCAACCATCATAGCTGATTCTCGCTGGAAAGAACTCCGAGTACTGGAATGATCTTACCTGCTATGTTCATAGCTCATGCTCAAACTCCTTGACCCATCAACAGAAGCCAACCCCAGCAGCCAAGATCTGCAACCATTCCTCGCTAAAGCTTGTGCACAAAGCCATGTTTTACCCCAAATATAAATTTCTCTGACAATGAATATAATTTTAAAAAAATTATATAGTCTCTCTTCCACTCTTTTTTCCTTCTAAAACCTTGAAAATATGACACTCAACTCTCTTTCTAAGTTATTAAATCTGGTATTAAAAACTACTTTGGGCATGCCTATAAATCATGGTATCAGAACCTGGTTTTGCAAGAAAGATGAGGTCACTTCTGAGAACCAAAGAAGAAAAAGGGAGTTGGACAACTGATGGCTTATTCTCCATTTCCAGTCCAGGGATTGATCAGAGTCAAAAGGACCAAGATGCAGTCTGTGTAAATGAGTACCATTCCCACGCCTGAGGACACACCATCGAGCGATAGAACATTGTTTGCATTTTTGAGGGCTGCTGATAGAATTTTTTTTTTCAATTTTGATAAACTCACTATTGTTAAGAGTTTGCCTACTTTGAAGAGCTCATATAAAGGGCATTCCATGAGCTCAATGTCCTGAAAGAACACTGTGATGGTTCGTTTTAATTGTCAATGTGACCATGATGGCCGGTTTTAAATGTCAGCTTTGCACAATTTAGAATCACCTGAGCAGGGAATGGACCACAATGTGAGCCAGCAAACAGTATTCCTCTGTGGTTTGCGCCTCCAGGTCCCTGCCTTGCATTCCTGCCCTGACTTCTCTCCATGCTGGATTGTGACCTGTAAGTACAAGTTAAATAAACTCTTTCTCCCCAGATTCCTCTTAGTCAGAGTGTTTTATCACAGGAGCAGAAAGGATGCTAAGACATGCATACTACCCAGAATGACCTTGGAAGATAGTCTCAATGAGGGATTGTTTACACTGAATTGGCTTGGGGATTAATTGTCTTAATTAATGATGTGGGAAGATCCAGCCCACTGTGAGTAGGTGACACCATTCCCTAGGCAGGGTGTCCTGAACTTTATGAGTGGAGAAATTGAGCACAGCACAAGAAAGCAAGCAAGCACACGAGCACACATGCATCCATCTCTCTCTGTTCTTGACTGTGGATGTGATGAATTGCTTCAAGCTCTTGCCACTGTGACTTTCACACAATGATGGGCTGTACCCAGGAGCTGTGAGCTTAGATAAGCCTCTTTCTCCCCTAAGTTACTTTTTGTGAAGATATTTTATTGCAGCCACAGATACGAAACTAGAACAAATACTGAAGTGATAGCATATGGCAGGGTGTCCATATTTATTATTATATTCTTTGGCATGTGTATATCAACTGTCTATCCATGAGTGGAGAGCTGGCCATTTCCACCTCTCAGCTCCTCTCACTAGTGCTGCCTTCACCATGGGTTTGCCAGGAAGCTGTATGTTTGGAAGCTCCCCCAGGGATCCTGCATGTAGATGGTATAAAAAGCCACCTCTCTACAATGTTATGGAGACCCTTACCCTTAGAGATAAGATGCTGCCTTCTCAAAGTTCTACCACTGGAATGTTTAGCACCAGGGAATATTTAACTTCATCCCCATATTCACAGGACTACGAACAGATCACAAGTGAAGTTCCATTTAAGAAGCCGAGAAGCTCATTTACACAAAAACCACTGATCAGATGCACAAGGAATCCTTGCATTGCTGTCTCCCAGAAAGAGAAGAAAGGAAGGGAAGCCGAGTCTGTCTGCTCGCTGCTCTCCCATGTACACCATCCTCAGCTCTCAGCGGGGAGAAATGGCATCCAGAAAGGTCTTCACGCCCATAGTCAAACCCCAGCTCCACATTTGCACCACTTGAAAGCTGCATCACTTTCAGTGAGTTCCTTAAATCCTCCCTCTTACCCACCGTGAAATGAAGATTATGAAGCCTATATGAGCAGCATCATTGGAGACAAGGTGGACAGGAGAGAACGCAGAAGCAGCCACCCGTAGACACTGTTACTCTTCAGATACCAAAGATATTTGAAAATATTCCACCGTCTAAAAGACGCATCTGATTAAAATCAAGAGAACAGATCATGTCCCCATACCATAACACATATTCTCTACGTAGTACTGATTCCCAAACTGAAGACTATTAATTTCTGTCTCCAGAAGCTCTTATGACTTCTTTTTGGTGGAACTCTAGAATTGCATGTGCATGTGCCTATCTTTGTGTGTGTGTGTGTGCACATATTGAGGTCACAGGACAACCTTGGCTATAATTCCTCAAACACTGTCCACGTTTTATTTTTTTGAGACAAGGTTTGCAACTCACCAAGTAGACTAGTATGGGTAGCTACGAAGCTCTAAGGACCCACCTGTCTCCACCTCCACAGCACTGGGATTACAAGGACATGCTACCACACCGGGCATTTTTTTACACGGATTCTGATACTGCACTCC
Source organism: Eospalax fontanierii (assembly GCA_035773235.1). NCBI lineage: Eukaryota > Metazoa > Chordata > Mammalia > Rodentia > Spalacidae > Eospalax > Eospalax fontanierii. The sequence goes on along the minus strand of CM069546.1, from coordinate 34,528,004 downwards.
GGCCCTCTGTTTACAAAGCAAGCACTTTACCAGCTGAGCTCTCTCTAGCCCCAGTGTGTTATTCTTGGAGCTTGCTCTAATATTCTCCTGCTTAATCAAATTTATGGACAAAATTTGAGCACAGTACTCAAAGCAAGAGAATTTTCTACAAGAATGGACCTTTAGAACATTGTCTGTTTTTGACAGTTTTAGAATAAAACCATAATATTATAGTTATGAAAGAAAAGGGCAGTGGAAATGTCATTGGGTGTTAAACCTATGTCTCCAGCACAGAGTCTAAATATTCTTATCCATGTACATTGCAGACACATTGATTGACTGGTATGTTCAATCATTCAAAACATGCCTACCATGCACGCACTCTCTCTGAGCTGGGCTGTGTCAGGCACTGAGGTTCTGTGATGAGGGAGCCCATGCAGCTCACTTCCTAGAGCTCGTTAGTGTGCAAGAAACTGACAGTCACAGCACACGCTAAGTGAAATCACATCATTACCTGCAGAGGATACCAGAATCTGGCTCAAAGCACTAAACCTTTTCAGCTGGCTTCAAAATGAGGCATCTTCAAACATGAAGAATTACTGGACAAGCAAGAGAGTAAAGATTCCACGGCTGTGGCTATTGCTTAGTGCTAGAGTGCTAGCCTAGCATGAGCAAGGGTCTGGGTTCAATCCTCAGTACAGCCAGAAGTAAATACATTTTATAAAGTAAAAGATTCTCTATAGGAGGAACCACATGGGCAGACATAGATCAGATGGAGAGGCACATGGCAGTTGCTACCCATGTTAGAATTGCCCACAGTGAACTTTCAGACAGGAAGTGGAAAGTAATACTGATTAAACCCATCCTCTAGAGATTCATTTACTGTTTGGGGCATATTTTAAAGCAATCATTAGGCTAGCCTCCTTACACAAAACACTACTGCATCTTGATGCTACCTTTGATTAATGTCTTTTGTTATAGGACAATTGATAACATCCCATAGAGCAGCGGAGTCTGCTTCCCCACCGTCTGAAGTGAGATTGTACTTATAACTTATGCTGGCAAAAGGAAGATGGCAAAAAGAACTTAGTAGGCCTTGAGTACTTTTCCTTTCCTGTCTGCACAATCATGCCACAGGGCTTTCACTTATCTAACTCACTGTGAGAATCAGCCCATCCTGTTGAGGGCTCAGGAGAGCTATACATTGCAGAACTAAGCCATCTTGACCACAGTCACCGTAGAGCAACCCAGCCCGACCTGACCTGCTATCTGCAGGCTCTGAGAAACAACAAACAATGCTACGATAAAAACTATTATACTCAGGTCTAGTGTGTAGTACATGGGGAAGCTAAACTTCAAAATATCAAAATGGAGTTGATAGAGTTAATTTAAATATGTTTACGTTTCAAAGTATGTAGACAGTAATCCTATTTTCTAGAATTATTGTAAGTACTGAAAGAAATAATGGGTTAGTATACGCAAATGGCTTCGAATACTGTGTGGTGTTTAGTGCATGCAAATAGTCCTTGAAAGAAAACCATGGTGGAGTCTTTGTTTTGCTCTGTTTTTATGGTTAGAATTTTGAGGATGGAGGTGTTTGTATTTGTTTTCAACTAGGGCTGCCCATTTGGAAGAAAATAAGCCTGGAGCTGCTGTACCACTTGATATCCTCCCACCCCCTTGTTCCAGGAAGAGCCTGCCAGAGGGTGAAGTCAGCAGAGAAAAGCTGAGCCAAGAAAGAGAAAGGGATTCTGGGCAGTGCATTTGAGCAGCTGGACCACCTGCTTCTCCTTGGTTTATGCAGTCATGTCAAGCAATAATCTCCTTCCTCTAAACATGACTGTGCTCTGATTCTACCACAACGTGCAGACCAAAGTGCCCCAGTTCACATGTTGCTTGATAAAATCCTTACAGTCTAGCAAACTACTTTGGTTTTGAGTCTAGCCATGTTAGCAAGACCATTCAACCTGCATCCAGCCTCTCAGCTCTCCAAAGAAAAATGTAGACGGTCTAGTTTTGTTTCTGTCGCTCTGACAAGCACCATGACAAAAAGGAACTTAGGAGAGGGAAGAGCATACTTCAGCTCACATTTCCAGGTCACCATCCATCCTTGAGCAGAGTCAGAGTAGGAACCCAAGCAGCAACTTGAAGCAGAAATCCCGGAGGAATGCTGCTGGCTGACTCATTCACAGTCTTATGTTCGCAAGCTTTCTTATACAGCCCAGAATCATCTGCCTAGGAAGCTGCGCTGTCCTCAGTGGGCTCTCCTGCATCCACTAACAATCAAAACAATCCCCCCAGACATGCCCACCAGCCAATCTGATCTGGGTCACTCCTCAATTGAGACTCCTTTCTCAGGTCACTCTAGGCTGTGTCAAGCTGACAGTTAAAGCTAACCAGGACAGTATGTCAACCTGTCTCTAAAGTGGATCCAACCCAAAGTCCACTGAAAAAATCTTCATTTAGCTGAGGAGATAGCTCAGTTAGTAAAGCACTTGCCTTGCAAACTTGGGAACCTGAGTTAGGGCCCCCAAACCCACGCAGAATAATGGGTGTAGTGACTTGTGCTTACAATCCCAGAAGTTGAGAGCGGGAGATTATTGGCTAGCTAGAGCTCATTGTCAGCAAGCCCAGCTGATTTTGCAAAGTGCCAGGACAGTAAGAGACCATGACTCAAACAGAAAATGGAAGGCACCGAAATACCCTAGACTGTCCTCTGACCTCCCCATGCACACATGTGTACCCTCCCCCGCCCACACACAATCCTCATTCATTCCTTAGTTAAGCAATTCCTTGAAGCCATCACTCCACCATGGATTGTCATTTCAGTCATTCCTGACCTCATCCTCAACTTATTGAAAGCCTTGTTCAGAGCCAGCAAACTCAGTGCCAGCACCATACACACATAGACATACAGAGACCATACACAGGCAAACAGACACATACATACATATACACACAGACATAAACACACACAAAGGCACAAAGACAAATGCAGATACACACTTACACATCCATACAAAGAAATACAAAGACACACACAGACACACGGATATACAAGCACACATAGACACAGAGACACATACACTGACATAAATACACAGAGAGGCATAGAGGGGGCTGGTGAGAGAGGGGGAGAGAGGGGGAGAGAGAGAGAGAGAGAGAGAGAGAGAGAGAGAGAGAGAGAGAGTCAATCCTGTCCCTATCGCCCAATAAGAAGGTATGTCATGGTCATCAAAACCTGTCCTGGTTTTTCTTTAATATAACCACATACTAACTGCTCCATTCCTTTGGAGAGCAGTATGTTTAAGATGGAGGTGATATTTGTACATAATCGTAGAGAGTGTAATTAGTGCCAGATCAGCTATTATCTGTAAATGTTCATGAGCAGGCCTGGCATACTGGAAACCCTTGATGAGCTAGTCAGTCTATTTTCAGTACTAACTCCGCTTTCACGGCCATGCGAGAAGAGCACGATGCAGGCTGTGGATAGTACTGCGTGCTGCTGACCACGCAGGGAATAAAGGAGATGCACAAAGTGCTGAATAACGCTTTCTGCTCTCGGAAGCTGTCTGTGCTGGCTCATGGGACCTCCTTTCTCTGATACTGTACTTAGTCCCAGAGGGGTAGAAAAGAGTCCACAACTTAGGACTTCATGAACCGATCCCCTTGGCCCAGGGTTGTTTAGACCATGGGGATCCAGTAAAAACCAGTCAGATTCTGTTTCCCCCAAAATCAAAATTAAAACAAAAGGTCTCTCCTTGTGGTTATTTAAGGCTGTGCTGATAATACAGAAACTAATTTTTGTTTGTTTGTTTTTGAGACAACTTCTCACTATGTAGCTTCAGCTGGCCTGGGACTTGCTATTTAAACCAGACTGGCCTTGAACTCAAAGACCTGCCTACCTCTGCCTCAAGTGCTGGGATTAAAGGTATGGATGTGTAAGTGTGTAAATGTGAGCCAGGTCATAGTCAGTCACTGAGGTGCCTCAGTCTCCTCTGTGGAGTTACATTTCCTGAGTCATTGTGTAGGTAAAGAAGATACACACACAGGAGTCCTTAGAACTGCCCATGACTGTGGACCCATAAGACAAGCTCAAAAATATATGTCGTCCATGCACTCAATGGGAATAAAGCAAAACAGCTTAGCATCTCATAGGCTACTAATGGTCAACAGAAAACCAGACCCTCAAACAGGATTTCTTATGCCTGAAGGAGCTGGCATTAGAGACTGGTATTTAACATTTATTAAGTATGAATATACCTGTACCTTGCTAATGACCAGTATATGATCTCACTTTAGACTCAGATAAAGAAGGTGGCATTTCTATATCCAAATTATAGATAGGAACTTGAAGGTTTATGCTATCTGAGCAACTCACCTGAAGTCCTGCATCCAACAAGTGGCAGAGCTGTGATTAGAACTGAGGTGCTTTTATCCTACAGCGGTTACTTAAAGAGACTCAGCAGCAGCATGTCCTGTCTTCCCGTGAGCAAAACCCCAACCATAGCACCAGCTTTGGTTGTCTTTAAGTACCTCATATTCAAAAGAGAGATCTCATCATCCAAAATATAGTTCTGCCTTTGATCAACTGCCCACTCCCTCCCATATGTAACCGGCTACCTCTGAGTGTGTGAGGAATGAAGCTCCAAACTTCCCAGGCTGTGAACTGAGCTAATAGCACTGCTTCTTCCTGAGCTCACATTTTAATTAGCTCATAAGTCTGTCACTGGCTGGTGAAATATTTATTTCTCAGGAATACAATTTAGTAATTTATGAATCACAATCACACAGCAGAAACGGGATATGGTCTGTTTTGACACAGACTGACGCTGGCTGTTCTTTCTACCTGAAGCGTGGCCTCCACATTGTCATCCATCTGCTAAAACCTGCTTCACTTTCTGCATCTGGAAACAAATTTGGATTTTGTGGGGGGAGGGAGGGAGAAGAGGGATAAACGTTTTTATGTTAACATTTTGAAATAATATGTGAATGAAGCCAGATATAAGATATAACCTTGTCGAAGAAGATATTAGAAGCTTTACAAAAACAAACAGAGAGAGCTGGAGCATCAACTACGTAAGTGTGAGATCCTCAGGCATCCATGTGAAAGCCAAGTGCAGGGGGATGTGTTGGTAACTCCAGGGCTGGTGAAGTGAGGTGGGACAGGCTGATCCCCAGAGCTCATTAGCTGACATCCTAACCAATCAGAAAGCTCTGGGTTCAGTTAGAGATCTTGTGTGAAAAAACAAGGAAGAAAGCAATAGAGGAAGGAACTCGGTACCACCTTCTGACCTCTGCATGCACATATCTACACACGAATGCGCACATAAGTCACAAACCCACAAATACAAACTCATAAATTATTGTTACAAAGAGGAAAAGATGGAATTACTCGGGGAGGAGGAAGGGAAGGAAGAATACAATAAAGCCTTTATGGAAGAAATAGACAGTCCATATTGAAAATTATAGCTATTATAGCACAATATCTGTATTCAAATTACAGTTTTTCCATTTAAACTACAGATATTCAAAACACAGATGTTTAATGACATTTGTTTTATTGACAAGTCCATTAAAGACTCTCTTCATATTTAATAAAAGTATAAAACATTATAGCTATTTGGGGGCCAGCCTGATGACTCAACAGATAAAGGCATTTGCCAGGCAAGTCTGAAGACCTGAATTCTATCCCTGGAACCCACATGGTGAAAGGAGAAAATGAACTCCACAAAGTTGTCCTCTGACCTTTATATGCACACCTAGGTGTGCAAGCCTCCCATCCCCCATATCACACACACAATAATAAGTGAAATTATAAATAAATTAAAAGCAGAACACTGCAATCACATTGGAGGGTCATACAAATGCATGTGCATTATTGTCAAAAACTCTATCTTTGGACTAGATATTCTTGGAAGAAGATCCAGGGACAGAGAGAAAGAAAAAATCTATGCAAGCATCTAGACAGAAGAATATCAGACAATATAGCAGTGGCTAAAACCTATTCTTCCACTCTTGTCCCTGTCCTTTCTAGTCTCCCTGCAGCATGAGTGACTCTTTTACAAATATAAAGTGGATGGAGTGGTCATTCCATCACTCTCATGCAAAAACAATTAGTGGCCTCCTTTTATTATAAATTATGAATACAAAACAGTATATTCCATAAATTATTGGTCATCAGTTGAAAGGCAGAATGGAACATAAATGTAAAATCAACCCCTTGATTCCATGGGTTCTGAATTCCAAATCTCCTTTGCTTAGTACACATCAGACATTATTTGAATCACTGTTAACTACTTGAAGGAGAATGCCCAAGCCTTGAGGAGGTAGCTTCTGTCCAGGGGGCCATGATAAATCTCTGCCTAGCAGTGTATCTAGCAGGGATGGTATGATCAGTAACCATCAGTCAATGCATGGTGGACATTCCCAGAGATACTGTGTTCTTTTACCTCAATAGTGAACAGAAAGCTTCCTGAAGACCCCTCAACAGAAGCTCCTCCACTGGGCTTTATCCTGTCAGTGTGAACAGCATTTTCCAGCTCTGTAGTCCTTGACTGGTGCTAGGGATTTTCTTTCCCAAAACATTTAATTTTAGACCATATTAGATTTGTTGAATGGAAATTTACAGTAAGCTGGAGCAGCAACAAATCCAGATTCTGACTATTTATTGCCTGTTTATTTGCTTGTGAAGTGAAGATTCATTCCAATAAATTGGAATGAAGTTTATTCATTGCAATAAATGGGTTTGAAAGAAGAAGTTTGGAAGAGCAGAGACACTGGAGTGTGTGGCTGCTGGGTACCTATTACACATTTTCCCCAAGCACTTTGGATTACTCCCCTGATCATGTTCTTGTCACTCACTTTTCCCTTTCTCCAGACGAAGTTCTAGCAGCAGAGATAGCAAACGTTTGCCTGTCTGTCTAGGTTTCCTCTATGTATATTTAGGTAGATAGAACTCATGACCTAAAGACATGTCAATAGCGAATTACATAGAGAAGGAAATTCCAGAGATTAATAGTGCATGTGCCTCAGTTTCCTGATCTGTACCCATGGACCCATCATGGTGCCCACTGTGAAAGTATTGTGGCCAGTACAGAATGAGGAGATCCGCATCAAGCATTCGGCCCAGTGCCTGGCATTCAATCATTCTTTAGCATAGACGAGTTGGTGCCATCATACCTTGGACACAAAGCTGCCATAATATTTACTCTTCAATAAATCTTGCAGGTGCTCATTTCTGTCAGTTCTCACTGCTTCTTGGGGTAGGCATTTATTTTGTTTCCTTTTCATTTGTATGTGTGTGGTGTGCATGTATGTATGTAGACGTGTTCACATATGTGTGAGTGCACAGGCGCATGTGGAGGCCTAAGGCTGAGTTGGGACTCTTCCTGACGACTGTCCACCATATTCTTTAAGGCAGAGTCTCTCAGCCAAACCTAGATCTTGCCAATAGGATGGGATTTAGTTTGCTAGCTTGCTCCGGGGATCCTGTGTCTCTGTCTTATAAGAACTGGAGTAAAAGGTTGACTGCTATGAACATGAATTCTGGGGATACAAACTCCAATTGCAAACTTCTGTTTTTAATCCCTGATCCATTTTACAACTTCAGGGGTAGACAATAAATATAGTGGGCAGCCCCTACTATGGTCCTTAATGACCTCTTAAATTGTGTCAGTCCCTCCACTTTAAGATGGACCTGATGAATTAATTAAATTAATGAATAGGATAAGGCATGGGAGATGGGACTTCAACGTTAAGATCAGAAAAGAACAACAATTATGTGTTTCACCTTGTTGGTTCCCTCTGGTTCTTTCCTGAATTGCTCACTCTGGGGAAAACCTAAGTTCTTGGCTTGAGAAAACATTCTAGAAAGGTGCATATAAAGAAATTGGCAGCAGAACTTCTAAGTCTTCCAGCAGTCACAGGAGAGAACTTAGAAATGGGTCCTTACCCAGTCCAGTCTTGATATGCTGTTTGCCTCAGTAGTAGTTATCAATACCACTCAGCAAAGATGCCTTTGCTTCTTGACTCAGATATTGGGCAATGATATTTATAACTGTAATAATGTAAGTGCTTGTTTATTTAGGCTTTTGTTATTGTTTTTAGAGACAGAGTTTCATGAAGCCAGGATTGGATTCAAAAATCATTATACAGCCATGACTAGCCTGGAACTCCTAATTCTTTTACCTCTATTTCCCAAGTGCTGGGATTACAAGCATGTGCCACTATACTACACTCAATATATACTATTGCTTTTTATTTTCCATTAGAATGTAAGCTCCACAAAGGAGGACTTCTATACATAATTTTCATTGCTTACAGCTAACACTCATTATTGTACCTGGAAATCGGCAAGCATTCAGAACTCTTTTCCTCCATGAATGACCAGAGGCCACTGGGAAGGTTCACTGTGGTCTGGATACCCATCTGTCATTTGGACCTTTTCCATAGGCAATAGAAAGAAAATGCACTGCCAGTCACAGTGCCACTGACAGGTGTCATTCCACCAACTAAAGATGCTAAGGTGAGAGGATTGATAGTCTGAGGCTAGTCCGAGCTACAAAGCAAGACCCTGTATCGAAAAAGCAAAAGAAAAGGAAAGAGAACAAACAAAAAAACCAAACACATGTAACAAACTGAAAGAATGCACTGATTGTCTGTGAAATCCGTGGAACTAAATGGGGACAAGGCAACTGGAAACATCCTGTTAGGAAAATGGAGAGATTCAGGAAGAAAAGCACCAGGTTTCTCTCATAATCAGAATCTAGATGTAAAGAGAAAGGACAGAGGGATGATCTAAGGAAAGGAAAGGAACCAGAGTTGCAGGGATAGGAAGATAAGAGATGGTTTTAGGGGATAAATATAATCAAAGTACAGAAAATAGCATATATGTATGAAAATATTAAAACGAAAGCCATGATTTTGTATAATGAACATATATACTAATAACATTTTTAACAAGAATATATTTTAAAATTTCTATTTGAGAAACACCATGTCACATTATTTTTTAGCAATCACTACGGTATATAAGTATAGTAAAGAAGCTTTCTTTACATAGTCAATGTTTAATAATCTTATGTTTTCTCAAGCTCAGATCCCTCTCCAGTCCCTAATGTTGATTGTTCCAAAGCCAAGCAGCCCTTCCATGCCCAGATAATTTTCTGCACTTTAATTTGCTCAGAACTCAAACCAACAACATGGTGGGTATTTGTCACATCTGTAGGCTTTGGCTCTATGCAAATGGAAGAGGTTATCCCGCCTGATATGCAGCAGGAAAGGGATCAGCAGGCCGGGAGACAGCAGCAGCCATATGGGCAAGGCCTTAGAGCAAGCATCACCTGTGTGCGTTCATGTGTGCTGGTGCCCTGCATGTGTGCAGCTGCATGTGTGTGCCCTGCATGCAGACGTCAGAGGACAGAGTCAGTGGTCATCCCTTTGTAGTTCTCCATCCTGTGTTTCAAACATAATTTTTTAGTTCTGGAGAATTTCAAACATGAATATGTTTGCATCATTTCGACCCTTACAATTCTTCCTCTTAACCCAGCATCCCATGCCAACCAACTCCCTCTCAATGGTTAAGACCTCTTCTTTGTTTACTATTCCTACATACACATACTTGTATAAGTACACACACACACAATGAACTGAGTCCCTTTGGGTGGTGCTCCTGTGTTCAGGGCTGACAATAGATTTTTTGAGACATGGTCTCTCACCGGCCTGGAGTTTGCTAATTAATCTAGGTTGGTTGGCCATGGAACCCCAGGAATCCTCTTGTCCCACTCTCCCAGTGCTGGAATTACAAGTATGCACATCAAAGCAGCCTTTTTTGAAAAAACAAACAAAACAAAACAAAACCAAACCCTGGGTTTTCTGGAGACAGAATGCAGGTCCTCCTTGCCAGCACTTTACTGACTGAACCATCTTCCCAGACCCAATGCATTCTGTGTCACAAATCTCAAACTGGGACTGAAGTGTGAAGGGAAAAGCCACTGGGACTGCAGAGACTCTTTCCTGCAAGGCCAGGGAGCGGGGAGGAGGCTCAATTCAGCCTTGAAGGGACTGTGCCCAGGAGGGGAAGGCGTTTCAGGACCATTCAAATGACAGAAGAGAAAGATCGGAGCCTGGAGGAGATGAATTGGTGGCTTTCGATTTCTCGTTAGGCTCATGGTGTCACTTTCATTTGAAAGTGTGATCCGGTGCTAATTTTCACAGTGCCTGAGTGCTTCTTAAAATGAATAGCATTCACTCATGCCTCCTTGCAGACTGCATGGCTCATTTCGATGCCTTTATTAAAGGGTAGAGTGAGCACACACTTCCTTCCCAAGGTAAGAGTTTAGAGCTGTTAGACATAGGACCTTGGACCTCTGCAACAAATGGTCACTCCCCTAAGTACTTGTGTGTGTGTGTGTGTGTGTGTGTGTGTGTGTGTGATTTTTTTTTACTGTAGCTTGGGAGTAAAGTATGCAATGGTTTTCCTAATTATTTCCTATTTTGCAGCTTTGAGAAGGAAGTCTTCATAAGAAAGGATGAACTTTTCTAATTTTTTCAACATGCTTCAGGTCAAGCTAAACTGAAAGTCATCTCAGGTTGGCCTCAAATTCACAGCAATCTTCCTGCTTCAGTCTCAAAATTGCTGGGATTAGAGGTGTGAGCCATTACCCTGGACAAGAAAGATTCACTTTTGAAAAAAAAATCATGTCTTAACTACAACAGAGAGTTAAAAATTCAGCTTCAGTTTTTCTCTTAAAAATGGTCCAATTTTGAGATGAGAAAGACTTTTTGTCAAACTTTAAGCAAAAGCTCTTTGGTCATAGAACTCATCACCGATCAGTCAAAAACAAATTTATCAAGGGCTCACCACATGAATGATACAAGTCAACTTTAATGACAGAAAATTCTTCTCCTTAGAGAGCTATATCTTGTATGTGTGTGTGGTGTATGTGTCTGTGTGTGCTCACCCAGAAGCACTCACGCGGAGGCCAGAGAAAAATGTTGTATATTGTCCTCCATTGCTCCCTGCTGTGTTCCCTGGACACGGAGTCTATCACCGTTCTTGGAGCTCACCCCTTTTTGGGCTAGGTTGGCTAGCTTGTGAACCCCCAGATCTGCCTGTGTCCACCCTTCTTCCCACACTGTGGTCACAGGCATACATAGCCATTCTTAGTATTTATATGAAAGTTAGGGATTTGAAGTCAGGGCCTCATGATTTCACAGCATGCGCTTTTACTTACTGACCAATCTCTTCAGCTCCAAGAAATAGATCCTCCAAAAATACCCAAACATAAGAGATGCAGAATTTGAAATGGTCATGAAATATCACTAATAATTGATAGTTGAGGGGGCATAAGTTATTTTAATAAGAGAGCAAGTATGTAAATAAATGAAGATTCAGATTAATAAGCATTAAGATAACAAGTATATAAAGGTTTTAAGTGGGCAAAATATGGGCTAGGGTGTTACCTCAGTAATTAAAGTGCTAGTCTTACAAGAATGAGGACCTGAGTTCAATCTCTCAGAACCCAAAAGGTGGGTGTCAAGACACAAGCTTGTGATTCTATCAATGGTCAGGCAGAGATAGGGCAATGTCTGGAGTTCACTGACCAGGCAGCCTAATCTACCTGTTGAGTTACATGCCAATGACAGAGCCTTTCTCAAAATCCTAGGTGGACAGTGTCTATGAGACAACATCTGGTGCTGTTCACTCACCTCCATACACAGATGCACAAATCACTTCTATACACACATAGACAAACATACATCACACAACAGCACAATATCTTTCTACATATTGATGTACAAATATCTCCACGGAGGTTCAGAGAGAAGAAATTATAAACCACCATATTCAATACAAAAACTAGAGACATCACATATTCTAGATGTGAATTGAATTGTTGCTTTTATAGATTTGCATGATCAAATGTTAGCAATGACAGGATTCCTTCTAATATCAACCAAATAGAGAGGTGCTGGAGGAGGGTGTCAGCAGGAAATGGGTGAGCCACAAATAAACCAAGCTTTTACTCTTGGCTTACTCAGCATGTTAACCATAAATCTGTTTCAAAACAGTCCTTTCCACCCAGTTGTATTATAAAAGTAGCACCAAAGTGCAGAAAAGCTAAGGTCTGCAGAGCATCCTGTGCAGGAACATGACTGGAAGTTTCCCTCTTGGATCTCCCTGTAAGTAATTCTCCCTGTCTGTGCACAAGGTCAGTCTCTTCCCAAATAGCTCAGAGTATTTATTTACTTTTAGGTGGACAAGTAAGTTTTGTATATGTGTATAGAGAGCTGAGGTTTGAATTGACTGTGCCAGCAGGTGCATTTCATCATCCATCCTGTCAAGCTCTGCATAACTTCACTCTATCGAATCAGGTGAGTCTGATTTCCCTTGTTGGCGTGAAGTTAACGATCAGCAATTTCGGGGCACCTTATAGAGATGCAAACCCCAGCAGACAGGCTGATTGCATTCCTTCTAGAAGATCTCAGTTAAACCAGCTGAGTAGCATCATGTCAGATCACCACCAAGTGTTCCTATTGTTACCACTACTCCTCCTACACAGATGACAAAACAAGACCCAGAAAAGCTGAAATGGTTTGCTTGTCCCACAGCCATTTAAGAGTAGTAATACAACTCAGACCTAGGTATTCTCCTACAAGGTCTCTGGAGCTTACGGCGTGGTACCATGCAGTGTGTGTGTGTGTGTGTGTGTGTGTGTGTGTGTGTGTACAAATATACACAAAATTCATACTTGCAGTGTATTTAAAAGGATCTTTATTTTCAGACTCAGGGTTTTAAAAAAATTCATAAATAGTGAAGATAGTTCAGAGATATGAACAGAAGTTCTTAAGGCTTTTGAGTCGATGGATGAAATGTCTTTGAAAGATCATTCTGTTGACTGTAAATGATAAATGGTGCATAGTGATACAGGAAATTGGGGTGATTCAGATGTCTTCTCATTTGGAACATTAATAATTAATGACTTGGACTAGTGCATAAGATCATAGAAATATTTTGTCTCTATTGAATTTCCTCCCTCCCTTACACTCCTCATCCTTTATCCATCTATCTATCTTCAGTCTATCATCTATCTATCTATCATCTATCTTCCCATCTTCTGCCTCATCTTCCCTCCCTCCTACCTACCCTTTGTCTCTCCTAGCCACATTTCCTCCCAGCCTTCCTCTTTATGTTGTCTCCCAGAAGTGCAATGTGTACATGTCAAACCATAACTGTCCTTCCAGGGTTAAGTCTGTAAGACAGTAGGGTGTGAAGTCACTCTATTAATTGTGAATGAGACCACCTGCCACAACTACCGAGCCCACAGTCAGCAACTTTTCAATTTAGCAGATCAATCTGTGCTTGTGGATGATAGCCCTGGAATTATAAAGTTTACTTCCCTCCTTTGGGAGAAAAATAAAATCAAATAAACTAGCCAACACCTTGAAGATAAAAAGGATTCAAAATAGCAACCAGAATAGTTTTATAAATAATTTTATAAAGATCAAGTCCTTTCAGAAAATGCAATCTTCCTCCCTAGAAAAGTTTGATATGAGGCAGAGGTATGAACCATTTTTATCCCAGCAAATACTCAGTAATTTTCTGGGAAGACTCTATAGACACATAGCACTGCTTCATCTCGTTTAACACACAAGGGATAAGCTGATAAAACTGATATATTCAGCAAGTCTTTTGTTTCTCACTGCCCCTCCCCCTAGCAGCAGAACTATATTCCACACTTGCACACACTTAAAAATGTAATATAATCAAAGGAAGCATCATTCTTACAAAGGCTATTAAAAGAGCTAAGTAAATTCATACAGTATAATAAAAATGATTTATTTACCGGGAGGAAAAAACGGTAGGGGAAATAGTGCGGCTAAACCTCATCTGCAAAATCAGGTTCCCATAGAATATTAATCTTCATTGATTAGCTGGGAAGAAAAGCAAAGCTTTAGACTTTCCCTTGCATGGCATAAGTTAATTCCGATACTTCAATTTGACAAAGCCCCATCTGATGATATTGAACTCCTTAATTCTGAGCATTGCAGAATGTTCTATTTGCTTCTTGAAAACATCAATTTATGTCCAACAACATCTGTAGGAAAATGAGATTTGCCAAATGTCTCAAGATAGGAAACCATAGCTCTTTGGCTTTTAGAGAACAGTAAGTTTTATTAACCATATTCTTTTTCCTTGTACATGTTACATGGGGATAATAACGAAATAAAAGAACTCCAGATTCTCCCCCTAGAAGGACTGTACAATATCAGTTCAAGGGAGCACATGGATATACTACTATCTTTCTATGAATTCTAATTAAAACTCTAATTTTATATCACAGATGTGCCCAGGAAGAACAGGCACATTCTTACCTCCCCTCACTGCTCTTGGGACTCCAATAAACATGGACATTTCAGTCTTAAGTTGGTTATTTTTCTTCTATGACAGTCACTATGTAACATAATGAAAAAAGAAATCAAAAGTCTTCTGAGACTGTTAACACTACGTTTTATTCTGTTAGTCTCTATTTCATTTAGCTTTGGGAAGTAGATACAGTTTAGGTTTCTTTGTGCTCCTATAAATACTCTAAATATCATTAGAGCAACCATACTTAGGTTGGCAGAGACAACCTTGTATTAACTACAGTGCACTTGAGAGTCTTGGGTTTTATGGCTAAATCATCAATTACACGTTTTCACAATCTGCTTATGCTTGAGCCTCTCAGTGAATTTGCTCAAGTCTTGATTCCACCCACACTTGCAGCCCTGGGCCAGTTAGTTCCTCTCACTGTCCCTCATGTCCTCAACATTAGTGCTATTTGAGTGTGTGTTGTGTGTGTGTGTGCAGGGGTACGTGTGCACATGTGTGTCTGCTTGAATGTGGAGGACAGAGGACAACCTCTGATATCATGCCTTAGGCACTGTCCACATTGTTTTATTGAGCCATTTTTCTCATTTGCCTAATATTCACCAAGTAGGGTAGGCTGGCTAGCCAGTGAGCCCCTGTCTCTGTCTCACTGGCACTCCGATTACAAGAGTCCACCACCGTGCCTGGCTTTTTCCCATGGGTTCTGGGTGTCGAACTCAGGTCTTCATGCTTACAAGGTGAACACTGTATTGACTGAGCTACCCCCCTAGCCCTTACAAATTACATTAGCAATGATCTCTCTCTGCAAGTTTCTAAATAAACCTATCTGGCCTGGGAGATGAGCAGGGCTCTATTGCTTGCTGTGTAATTTTCCTCACTATTGCTCATCATAGTTTGTGATTTTGTATTTGTCTGTGGGGTTATGTGACACAATGCTATGTCATTTGCATGAAAACACCAAAGAAGGGGACCATCACTGTTATGTGCCAGTGAGGCTGTGGTCCTAACATACTTAGAGACTGAATGAACGGATGAGTGGAATTGCCCAAAGTGTTCATTTGGAATCACCCCTTCTCTTTCTAATAACTTAAGTGTTTCAATACTTGAAATCAATGTTTCCATTAATTAGAAGAGGATATTTCATCCCTACATGGATAACTCTGATCTTATCCTTCTATCTTTAAAAAAAATGGGTAGTGCTTCGTTTATTCACTAAAAACAAAACCCAGCAGGTCTCATATATACGAGATCACAGGACTGGAATGCCACAGCTCTAACACAGCAGATGCTGAGGATGGCGAGAGTCTGTGTCTCTATTTGCACAGAAGTGAACTATAGGTAAGACCAAGGTGTACAAAGTCTCCTACCTTCCATATTAGAATACCAACAGAATTCAGTCACAAGTCAACCGCATATCATGGCATCCCAGGACCCCAAGTTGCAGAACTCAGAGTGACAGGTAGCTAACCCAGCACAAACATATACTTGTGCTTTCTGAGTTCTGTGAAGTTTGAGTCTCCTTTTCCAGCTTCCAGCCACACAGCCTTCCCTTAATCCTTCTTGTTAAGTAGGATCACTTATTCTAAACCATTCCTGGATCACAGTTACCCATACTCAGTGCCCAAAGAACATCATTTTCTGGGCAAGGTTTATCCAAGATGGGATCTCTTTACTCCAGAAACACAAATGCTGGAGGATTCTAGGAAGCGATAGGTAAAGCATTCACTGGCTGTAAGCAAATCTGATGAGAAGTGTACAGCTCCATGTGGCTACAAGTCTGTTTTCTTGGTTTAGTGGCCATGATAAAGGAGGAAGGAAGACTATCACCTTCAGGAGACAATTAAATAAAATAATTATAATACATCCAAACCTGAAAACCCAAATACAACCACCCTGTAAATATTTAAAGTAACTCAAAGAGGTAATTGTTTGCTTGGCTCATCTGCATAGAAACAGCTTTTCAAAACCCAGTGGCATTTAACATTTAATTCCAAACTCTATAGATTGTGAGTGGTTATATCTATGTGCATGCATTTATGTGTGTGTACCTGTGTGGATGTGCACTTATGTGAGTATATGTATAGTGTCCTATTCTATTCCACTGGAATAGAAATCTCCCATACAGACTATCATGTATCTTCCTTTCTTGCTTCAAATATGTCTCAGAGTGTGTTCAGTATTAGTGCAGTATAGTCCTTTCATCTGTTTTTAGATGCAGGGTACTCTATCGTGAATACATATCATGACTTGTTTCCACAGTCCCAACTCGATGAGCACTTGGGCAGAACAAACAGAACCACCACAGACCTCATGGTGCATACATCTCTTTGCAAATGGCTGAGTCCATCTCTAAGGAAAGTTTCAATCTCTGAGTGTTTTGCCTACATGTATATATGAGTATCACATGGATGCAGTGAACTTGGAGGCCAAAAGAGGTCGTTGAATCCCCCAGAAATGGAGTTGCAGATGGTTGTCAGCTGCCATGTGAGTCCTGGGAACAGAACACAGGTCCTCTTCGAGAGCAATAAGTGCTCTTAACCACTAAGCCAAATCTCCAATAAACGACATGAGCATTTCTAAGAGGAATAGATATTGCCAAGCAACATTATATTTAACTTTCTTTCATATTTATAACCAGCAGTCTATTTAACAATCCCCAGTGAACAATGCTTAGACATGCAATTACATACACAAAGCATATCATGTAAAGGTTTCATCTTGTCCATTACCCCATAGATAAGAAGTGTCCCTTAGGTGTTTACTGGAGGAGTGAGTGAATAGTGGAGGGAAATCTGGCCTCTGTATTTTGTGATTTCTAAAAGGCATATGCTACATTGCTCTGCAATTGTGCATCACTTCAAAGTCTTTCCCTAGAACAGATTTACTAAAATGACATAAGGAAGCTCTTCTCCATTAGTACAGATGGCTGTTCGTCTGTGTGAATGCTCTGAACAGAGGTCTGCTGTTCATACTTCTTCCTAAAGCCTCTGATTTCAGGACCTATGCTCACAATGACCCAAGTCTGTTTTGAATCATCAGAGATTACATTATGTTGAGTACAATTCTAGTGACATGCATCTTACTTTATTCTAATTAACTGGAAATTGGTCATCCACACATATTTCTGGGATCAGAATGATTAAGCAGCATCTTCCCTCAGTTCTCTGTCACTCTCCCACAATCTTCGGTCACTGTCACCTTCCTTCCTTTAAATTTTCTAGGTCAACTGCAACTTCTAAAAGACAAAATAAGGAAGGAAAAGAGGAGACGAACTCCACATTTTCTGTGCTAAAAAGGCGCTGAGCCCTTCAGAGTAGAGAAAAACCATGTTCTCCCTGTTAGCTACGGAAGAAAATGAAGTGGTTAGCATTCAGTGGCTTTGTTGATACATTTCAGGGACAAAAAGATGGGGGAGATAAGAAGACTTGAGGTCTGTAGGATCAACGGTTATACATCATAATCTCACTCTGTCCGTGATTCCATTTATAGAAAGTTAAAGAAAGGGTAACTGAAGTCTGTGGACATAGGGACAGAGAGCAGAGCAATGGGGGCTGTGTTGCGGAAAATGGAAGGAAGGATTTGGAATCAAGGCTGCCTCTTGGTCAGGAAAAACTTGGAGGGTTAGAGAGGTTCAAGACCTGATTTTACTGAAGGTTCTGCGGATGTACACAGACACTACATACATGCTGCGCATGTAGTTATATCTCTATAAAGTTGTTTGAAAACACAAAATGACCCTATCTGAGCAAGCAGTCAATGAGGTTGCTGCAGAACATTAAAAGATATAAAGAATTGAAGAGAGTGATACTCAACAGTTCAGAATGTTATAGAACTTCCTCTCTTTTTCCATGAAAATCAGAGCGTAAGTAGTAAAGAAGATGCTGCTAACAGCTGTTAGTAAAGACAAAGATCAGACAAGGAGTAACTGCTTTGCTTGCATCCACAGTGCTCTCCTGAGTAAACCACATATCTATCAACCTTAGACAAAATGGTTCTAAATAACAATGCAAGGTCTGGGCTTTGTGGTAGTCATGAGCCCTGGGTCCTGGTCATTTACCATATATGACTCCTAGAGAAATGTCATCATGAATGGACAGGCATGTATCCTAGTATGAGCCAGGATGGGTAGTGATGGGTAGTCCTGGGACTTCTGCGTCAACTTGAAAATGTTGTGGCAGAGGAACCATTGGAATGTGAGGTGCCTGGAGTCACTGATGTCCATTGTAGGGAATCGCTCATCTGTGACTGAAGCCTGGATTATTGAAAGAAGTGGTGAGAAGGAAAAGGAACTGCACACATCCAGGATCTCTGAGATAGGTCTGAATGTGTGGGCGGCATGTTCTTCTACTTTTCCACTCGCTGAGGAAGGAACTTTCTGCTCAGCCTAAGCCTGTTTGTGTTGGAGATTTTCCCCAGTCACAACTGAAAGAAAGTTGAATTGTATCCAATTAAAGGTCAAGTGAGTGTTGGGGGATGGCTAAGTGGATAAAGATCTTACCATTAAACTATGAGGATCAGATTTCAATTCCCCATGACCCACATGAGAAAAGCTGGGCACAGTCTCATGGGCTTAAAACCCTTGTAATGGAGAAATGGGGACAGGTGGCCTGGGAGCTCTAGCAAGTCACTCCAGCTGAATCAGTAAGGCCCAGGTGAGAGAGAGGCACCTCTTTCAAAGGTCAAAGTGGAGAGCAGCTGAGGAAGATACCTAAGGTTCATCTCTGGCCTCCACATGTATGTATATGCACATGCACATACACCCACACATTTACACACATTTACATACACACACACACATAAATATACACACCAAAACCCAAAAAGAGTTCAAGTGGTGGAAGCATGTGAAGATGAAACTTCCTACATCACTGTCCTTATATCCATTGGCCATGAACTTGTACCCTGTATAACAAACACCTGTCTTTCTGATGTCCCTTCTCAGATACCTTGCTAAAAGTCAATGACCTAGGACCAAGGTGTGATGACTTGCCTGAAGAAGTTCGCTGTTCTCAATTCCCTTTGTGCCATCTTAGATAAGCTATTGATTTTCAAGACAGGAACTTGCTGATGTGTTTTGAATCTCACTACCTTGACTATGAACTTAGGTCAATTTTCCTGCACTTAGGGAGGACAGGATCCTGTTTTGACTCGAGGGCCACCATTTCTTGACACAGGACGTTCAGGATAAGTTTCCAGGTTAATATTAAAAACTTTCAAACCAAGCTGCTCCATCTCCATAGACAGCGACATTCTACAGTCCTCAAGTCTGTTGGAAGATGGGTGTGGGAGGTGAGGAGAATGTCAGGTCTTTGGAATTGCAGACAGCTGTCATAGCCAACATCTTCCATAGATGAATGAATGCTATCATTATTACCAATACTGCTTATTTGGGTGATAGCTTTCTTTTTTATATTTTGCTGTAAACTACATGTATTTGTGTATGGGTATCTGCAGAGGAATGCAAGAGCCCAGGGAAATGAAAGAGGCCATGGGATCTACTAGAGCATTTGTGAGCTGCCATGTCAGTGCTGTGAACCAGAGTCAGATCCTCTGCAAGACAGTGTTCTCTTGACCTCTGAGTTTGCCTAACTTCTGCAGTGTGTTCTCTTAAATACTGAGCCATCTCTCCAGTTCCTTGGTCATGATTTTCATATAGACACAACTAGGTAGCTCCTATAAAAGCAGGTACCCTGCGTGCTGGACTTACATCACGATATACACCGTACCTAACAGACATCACAACTTAGCCTAACCTCACACTACTTACATTGGGCTATGGCCAGGCAAAAATTATCTAAGGTAAATCCTGTTCTTTGATTAAACATTTTATGTGATTTATTGAATATTTTCACCCCCCCCCAAACTACTGACACCAACAAGGACCTCCGGGGGTCCCTGTTTACCATGGAGATTGCATGGGTAACTAGGAGTCACTGCTCAACATCACATGAGAAAGTAACAGATAGTGTGTTCATAGCCTGGAGAAAGATCAGAACTCAGAGTCTGAAGGACAGTTTCTATTGCAGGTATATCATTTCACATCATCACAAAGAGAAAGGGTCATCGATCAAGCCATGTGAGAGGGGAGACCATCTGTATTACTTGACATTTGCAAGGATACAAGACTGCTTTATTTAACAAGTGGTTTTAGATTTTATATATGTCAAACGCAAAAGGAAATTTGAATTCTATTTTTACTCTTCCTGCTAGTAGTAATCAGGGACAGTGGTTTGGAGATGTTTTCCCTTTTAAAAAAGTTATTAACATTATTATTGTTGTTGTTGCTGATTAATTTATGTGTATGTCTTTATGAATGTATGTCACTTATGTGTAGGTGCCCATGGAGGCTGTCAGATTCTCTGGTGCTGGAGTAACAAGTGGCTGTAAGCCACCTGGTATGGAAGCAGGGATCTGAACTCAGGTCCTCTACAAGAGCACTACAGGCTTTCAACCATTGAGACATCTCACCAGACTCTTTTATCCCTTTTTAAAATAGATGGCTTTGGTTACAGAATGACCAGAATTAAATTTTCATGTTACTACATTCTTTGCATCTTACCTCCTAATAGTAATCTCCAAAAGTCAAACCAGTTATTGAATGTTTTTCCTAAGACATAGATGCTTAGATCTACGACACTTTTTTACAGATGATAAATATAATTCTTTTACTCTAAGTAAAATTTTCCTGCACAACATATAGGAGAGTTCAACTGTACATGGATGCCTGAAAGAGACCCAGGTAAGCTACAAAGACAACAGTGTGGATCTTGACACTGGTGAAGAGTGTTTTCAAATGCTGCCTTTAGGTATTTTCTCATAGCTTAGACTTAAAGGTACTTTAAGTCATAGATTTTGAGATTTCTGAAATGCTGTTTGACATCTAAGTTGTTGGGGTGATTAACCTTGATTGTCCAATTGATGGGATTTAGAATCACTGTGAAAACAAATCTCTGAGCCTGTCTGTGAGAGGTTATCTAACAAGGGTTAACTGAGGTGAGAAGACCCACACTGACTGTGAGCAGCACCATGAATGGAGACAGTAAACTGAGCACCAACATTCATTTCTGTCTGCTTCCTGATTGTGGACACAATGTGACCAGCTGCCTCAGCTCCTGCCACCATGCCCTTCCTTGCCCTGCCATGATGGACTGTATCTCCTGGAACTGTAAGCCACAATAAACACATCCTTTCTTAAGCTGCTTTTGTCAGGTGCTTTGTTACAGTAAGGACCACCAATTATACAGAGGTCTTTCCATTCAAATTCTGGTACCATCTTGCTTGCTGGCTCTATCCTGTGTGAAGCATGAATCATCATTTCAAGCTCTGAAGAGTGATTCCCTTGGTCAAAATCCTAGTCTTTTTACTCATTAGCTAAACAATTTTGGAATCGTCATATACATAATGGACACAACCATAATTATTTCTCGTGAAATCATGCAGTATTAGCAACATAACATGTATCCTGATTAGTTTTATCTGTCAGCTTGACTCTGCCTAAAAAGTCATCTGAAAGGAAAGCCTCAACTGAGGAATTTCCTCAGCCAGGTTGCCGTCTGGGCATGACTGTGGGCGACTGTCTTGGTTGTTAATTCATATAGGAGGACCCAGGCAACTGTGAGAAGGGCCATCCCTAGGCAGGTGGTCCTGAACTGTATACAAAAGCTGAATGAGAATATACTGACCTGGGCACCATTGAGCAAGCACTCTCTCCTCCATGGTTTCATGTAATTCTTTGGCTGTGAAATGAGCTTCTTGGTAAGAGGTAATGCTGTGTGGAATAGTGTACAGGTCTGCCTCCAAGTTCCTGCCATGACTTCCCTCAGTGATAGATTATGATCTAGAATTGTAAGTGGAAGTAGTGTCTTTCATCCTCTAAGTTGGCTTTCATCAGGGGATTTGTCACAGCAACAGAAATGTAACTAGAATATCATGTGTAACTATTGGCTGTCAGTAACCTGTAATACAGGTTAAGCATTGCCATTGCTTTTAATGCATTTTAAATGGGACCTCAAGTGGATCTACTTTTGCTAATCTGTCATTTGCCAATTTCGGAATATGTTTTGAACATCTTTTCACACTAATCATATACATACTGCATTTCTAAACTGAGTGAGTGAGCCCAGACTTTGGTCTGTTTGCATGAATACAAGGTAGGTTCACATGGAAAAGAGCCATTTCTGACTTATTTATTCCAAGAACGAGATCCAATGCTTAATCCCGAATAAGCAATTCTATAAGTGGTTATTCACTGCTAAACTGACTTGCAGTTGGGCACATCACAAGCTTGAGACAGCAAACACTCAGAAAATCAAAGCGGATGCAAATGTAGGAGAATGGGGTCACTTGTGTTTATTCTCCTCTTAAAAAATCACCTCCTGAAAAGAAGATTCAGGACAATATTGGGTGGGCACTTTGTAAAGTTCTGACTTGCTTCAGAGACAAACATTTACATATTTATTTAGACACAGGTAGAATTAAAGAGCTATGCACATAGAAGCAAATCGATAATAAATAGATAGTTAAATAGAAATACAGACATATAAATAAAGAGAAAAAGAATTAGACCAATAGGTTTGTCTGTGGGTATACATGTGTATATGTGTCTACACATACAATCAAAGCACTAGTCTCAAAGCTGTGATTTTATTTATTTTTTAATTTTCATTTCTCTCTCTCTCTCTCTCTCTCTCTCTGTGTGTGTGTGTGTGTGTGTGTGTGTGTGCACGCATGTGAGTACATGTATGGCTACCCACGGAGTTCACAAGATCATATTGGATTCCACTGAGCTGGTGTGTACAGGCAGTTATGAACTACCATGTGGGTGCTGTGAGTGCATGCAGGTCCCCATGACTCACTGAGCTAACTCTCCAGGACCTCAAGTCTCCAATTTTATGATGCATGAGAAGGCTTCCTCAACTTGAATACTTCAATATACTTGTAGCAGTCAATGGAAGTACATGCATTTCTAAGTTTGAAAAATTCCTTCTGAAATTAGACTGTTTTCTAATCTCAAAAATATTGCTGGTTGGATGATTTTCATTTCTTGTAAAATGACAAGTGATACTTCATTTTTTTTTTTTTTGCAAAAGGTTAATGTTAAGTCTCCAAACTTTATAAATTGTACTTTCTCCATAAAAATAAACTATCCTCTACTGGTGTGGGAGATTAGCGAAAAATGTTCACACTGTTGAAATAGATGGATTTTGCATTTCAAGGTGACAAGTGCAATGTCAGACCCAATCAATCGATCACAGCATAATTATTATTGCAAATGATCCTTATCCATGCTGCAAACCTTAAGGGGAATTTAATGAAGCAGTAAGCACATCAATAATAAGATCCACTTTGGTCTCTATTAAATATCATGATTCATAAATATCCTGGCATGCTTTCCACTCTCTTTAAGTCTTGTGAAGATATCTAAAGAAGGAAGTGCTTGCAGGCGACCACTAAACTCTTCACCAATGTACAAGGCCCTTAAGAAGATTTTAAACCAACATCGAGTCTCTGTAATCTGTTGTACTTTCTATTCTTATAGCTTTTGTGGTTCACCAACTGTACAATCCTTGGACATGGGATGCAGTAAGAAACCTGAACCCAACTGTTCAAAAGCCACACATCCCTAGCTCACTGATTATTGAACACCTGCCAGAATCTAACTTTAAAAAGGATCAAGGAAATTGCGTAGGTTTGGGAAGAGAGTTTATGGCAAGCAAACACATTGTTTTTAAGTGTCATGCTCTGATTAACTGTTATTGATGTCTTAAGGTGTAACACACTAAATATCTAACTTTCAATATCTTTATAGTCATCTTCCATCCTAGGCCTAACTTTTGTCACAGAATCTTTGCAAAAAGCACCACCTTCGACAGGCAACCTGCTTCTCTCCACAGATGCTTTTGGCAATATGAAATTAAGTCCATCTGCTCCTGCTCTAAGCTTCTTTCTTCCCTTTAAACTTTCCTGTTCTCAGTCACACATGCACTTCTGGATTCTGTAATTACTTTTGCCAAGACCATGGAATGGAATCCAGAGATTTTTGTCCATCCCATGAGTATACACTTCTCTCAATTCCTGCTTCTGCTGTGTGTGTAACAGTCTCAAAACACAAGAATGCATTACACATTTCTCTGAAATAATGGAGAGCTGTTCTCAGCCCAGTGTGAAGATACTATGCAGTAATTTTATGGGAAAACAATTACTTTTATGTCTGCTATACATGTAATGTCGTCAAAGACTACAGAGTTTCCAAAACTGGTGAGCTAAAGAATAATAGAGCTAAAATTTGAGAGAGCGCCCATGACCATGTTAATACAGAAGCAATAAATTCCCCAACACAGGAGTCCTTGGCAGGTCTCCATCCACAGCTCTATCTCAATGTTGAGTGCTCAGATGAAGCCACCCTTTATAGCTTCAAATTATGATACCATGAGATTATTGGCTTTTATTCTATTCTGAATGAATAGAATTCCACATATGTATTATTTTCTGGTGTCTATGAAGTTTCCTTGAGAAATAACCCGTGAGAAGTCAGCCAGTATAAACCTCTCACTTCCTGTTCTCTCTCGCTCTCAGAAAACCTGTAAATGAACTTGTAAAAAATGTTTAAGTAGTTCAGTTTCCCACCCAAAATGTCTGTTAGTGGGTTTGGGAGAATACCAAAGAGAGCACTCGGGAAATTGCCCACTTATCATTTTTCTTGCTTTGACAAAGCATTCTGTTTCAGTGCGTGTGTATTTGAGGACTGGAGGATGAACACAGTGTGCTGTGCTGTCACCATTTGACATCGTCCCTTCACCGTCCTTTGTACATCCTTTAGGTAATTTTTCATTTCATTAGTACGTGTTAGGGGCTATCTTTAAAAAAAATTCCTAATATCCACTACTGGCAAACTGGAGAATGAATCATGATACAGCAGGATGATAAAGCTGATACAATGTTTCAAAACTATTTTTTAAACCTGGTAACATTAGAAAAGTTTTATGAAATGATTTTAAATGAAATACTTAAAACATGATTCCAATTTTTCAGAGAAAGGATATGCAAGTCAATTCAAACATGGTGGCATTTTAAGAGAACACAGTAATCATAGTAATAACAATAATGGCATGCGGTGAGAGGGTAGGGCTATCATTGTTCTTACATTAACATGAACAATAATGTTCAGGTATTAATTTTATTTTCAGTAGGAAAATCACCTTTTCTTTTTGTGAGGGGGACAAATGTTCAAAGTATCTTGCTTTCTTTTAAAAAATATTTGCATCTATTTATGTGTATACGTGTGGTATGTATGCCATGGTGCATGTGTGGAAGTCAGTGGACAACTTGGAGGAGTTGGGTGTCTCCTTCCACCATGTGAGTCCTAGGGGTCAGACTCAGGTGCTCGGGCTTGACAAGAAGTTTCTTTACCCACTGAGCCAGCCTAATCAAGGCCTCTTCTAATGGGCATTTCTCAGAACATTGAGTCCAATCCTCAATATTTATTCATTCCCTTAGAATGCAAATCTCAGAACTGCTTCTGTCATTGGTTCTATACTTTTCATCCGTTGAAGTTTTGTAGTCCTTCACCCAGGATTAGTAAGAGGCGAAGGGTACAAAGTCACGCTTAGGTACTCAGTACTCACTGAGTTGAGTTCCAAATTTCTTAAAAATACTTTATTATTTTTATTTTATTTTATGTGTATGAGTATACTGCCTGCATGTATTTAAGAGCACCTATGTTGTGCAATGCCTGCAGAGGCCAGAAAATGGTGTCAGATCCCCTGGAACTAGAGTTATGAACAGACAGTTGTTCGATGTCATGTGGGCACTGGGAATCAAACCCCCGTACTCTGCAAAAGTGACCAGTGCTCTTAACTGCGGAGCCATCTCTACAGTACCCCGGTTCTAAAATTTTATTTTTCTCTTTCATTCCTCTTTTAGTACTATCCTCATTTAAAAGCCGAAGTAAACAGCACCCGAGATCATACAGCAGGAACCTAGTACAGATTAAGTGTGCACTCGTGCTTGGTCATCTCCAAAGCCCTAGCTTTTTGAACCACTTTCCTACTCTGCTAGAGAGAAGGACCTCCATGCCTTATGCAGACCTTTCCCCTTCATATAGCCATAGGTATGCAGACACCGCCAGCATTAATTCCATTGTATAATGCCTGTGGTATTATAGCTAGGATTTGTCAGACATCTCCCATCTGCCTTCTATGATTTGAAGTACCTTTTTTGGGTTCACTGCAACCTTTTAATATGCAAACCATAAGGTGTGGTGTAGTTTGGGCACTGACTGAAAAAAGAGAGTAAGAAATCAGGATATGTGCTGGCCTCCAGCACATGGACAGCTATAGAAAATGTGATATATCTATACAATGGAGTTTTACTTGGCCATAAAATCAAGGAAACTAGGGCTAGAGAGATGGCTCGGCAGGCAAGGCACTAGCCAGCCAGGTATGACAGCCTGAGTTACATCCTTGGAACCTACATAAAGGTGGAAGGAAATACCTGACTCCTCACAACCTCTGCTAGTGCATACATGCACCTGCCCACACAAATAGTAAATACAATTTTAAAAAAGGTTAAGGATGATGGTGCATCCCTTTCATCCCAGCACTCTGTGAGAGTAAGAACAGCCTGATCTACATAGTGAGTTCCAGGTGAGCTGAGGCTACAAGGAGAGACTGTTAAAAAAATAAAGAAAAAAGAAAGAAAGGAAACAAAACAAAACAAAGAAAAACAAATTAAAGGAGTGAAATGAAGTCATTACAGGACAAATAGGTAGGACTGAAAATTATCATGTTAAATGAAATAAGCTAGATTCAGGAAGACAAACAGCATCTTTTCTTTAATATGTGGAACATATACATATATATATATATATATATATATATATATATCATGATAAATATATAATAGGGACCTCTTTGGGAAGAGGTAGGAGACAAACGGGAGGAAGAAGGCTGTAGATAGTGATGGGGGTGAATGAGGTCAAGGTATGTAATGTATTTGAACAAAAACCTTATTAGGAAACATTGCTCTGCACAAGAAATGCTTTGGTATATGTTTTTAAGGAAAGCTTTTGGCTGCTACAACCAGCTCAGTAGCTGAAGTCAACTAGGTATAGCAATAATAGTGCCATCTTAGAGACGGGGAACCGAGGGAGTGTCTCTGAGTCACTGAGACTTTGCTTCATAGGGTTATCTGTGGTCAGTCACCACCTAGAAACCATAAATGGAAAATTCCAGAAATAAATGACCCATATATTTTATTCATTTCTCCACTGATTATTTGGACACAAAGGTCTCATGTAACCCAGGCTGGGCTCGAACTTACATAGCCAAAAACGATCTGGAACTTCTGATTCCCCTTCATGTATGTTCCAAATGACAGAATTACAGGTGTGAACTACCATGTCTTGTTTTCTCTGGTGCTGGAAATTTTAGCCAGGACCCTTGTGAATTCTAGACAGGCATTCTACTAACTGTACTACATCACCATCCTTTACCATATATAACAAGGTCTCACTATGCAGCCTTAGCTGACCTGGAATATGCTATGTAGACCAGGATGGCTTCCAAGTCAGAGAGATAAAGAAAAGAGGCCTGCCTCTGCCTTCCTGATGCTAAAATTAAAAGTGTCTATCACCACACCTGTCTGATCCACACATTTTAAATAACTTTATTACTTTTTACTATAGTACATTGTTATTACTGTTCTATTTATTATTATATTTGTCAAGCATTTACTGTACCTAATTTGTACACTGAGTTTATTATAAGCACATGTGTACAAGAAAAAGGAAATCTAAGGTCCAATACTGCCTGGAGTTTCGGTCATCTACTCTGGGCATTAAAATATGTCTTCTGAAAGTAAGAAGGGGACACAAACATAAAAGAATTGGCAGAGGCTTTTTCTGAATACAGCTTTTCCTTGCTGCAAAGACCATGAATTTAACCATTTTAATATCATATGTATTCAATGAGGCCTGCATAATGATAAATGGCTAATGTGTGTAAGAACACTCTATGTGTATGTGTGTATGTGTGTGTGTGTGTGTGTGTGTGTACTCATGTGGGGTGTGTGTGTAAGGATGACAGGGGGAACCTTCTTTACAAAAGAAAGCAAGCTGCCTTTGGCTGAAGTTTTCAAATAAATTAATGACCCACCATTTTTCCCCCTTTCAGTAGCTGAAAACTTAGAGGGAAAGAGTGAGTCATCTTAAGAAAGAGAAAAGAATCACTCCCGTATTACTCTCACTCTCCATTAACTAATTGTGTTCCTGTACTCATCTGTAGCCCTGGCCTCTTTGATTAGCCTCTTAATTTAGCACATTAACAACACTGTCTTTCCGTGAATGCTCCATCACTGAGCTCATTGGCGTCAAACGCCCTTGAAGACACTTGATATTCTAAGCCACAATTGCTGTTATGAAACTGCTTTGTTTTTCGATACCTCAACCCCCAGCGCTTCAGGACTGGACAAAGCAAGCTTCTGAGTGAGACATTGCCATTATTCAAGGAGGTCCCATTCATTCCGCCTAACTTGAAGGTTCCATTTTCTTTTCCACTTTGTTCTCTCTTCCCCTCTCATTGGAGATTTGGGGTAAGTGAGCATCAGCCTGGTGCTGACTCAGCACATGTGAGGGACTCACTGTGGAGGGCTAAGGACAATGAATCCAGTATTAAGCCTAGGACATACAAGAGCCACACGTGGGAGCCAGGTCCAGGTAGGTGGGCGTCATGCTTCGTGGCACAGAGAGATACCTAAAGTTGTAAGGGCAGGGATAAGGGAATGCCTACTCAGTTCTCTAACACTACTGAAATAGAGAAAGGAGGGGCTGAAGAACAGTAGGTACAGTACTTGCCACAAAGGCATGAAGACCTTAGTTCAACTCCTGGCACTCATGTAAAAAGCCAGTAATGCTTTTGCTGGGGAGAGGGAGAGAGATAGGAGGATGCCTGGGGTTCACTGGCAAGCCAGTCTACTGCAGTTGTTGAGCCCCAGTTCCCAGTGAGAGACACTGTCTTAAAATACAAGATGGACAGATCTGGAGGAATTAAAAACAAAGTGGACCCTTGGCCTACACACACACACACACACACACACACACACACACAAACACACACATACGAATGGATAAGTCAATAAATGTGTTGGTTAGTTTTTTTTGATTTGACACAAACTAGAGTCACCTATGAGGCAGGAACCCAAACTGAGTAATTATTTCCAACAAATTGGCTGGTAGCCATGTCTGTGAGGCTATTTCCTAATTGCTGCTTGATTTGGAGGGCTCAGCCCACTGTGGGTGGCACCATCCCAGGGCAGGTGGGCCTGGACTGCACTGGAAAGGCAGCTGAGCAAGCCAGTAAGCAGTGGCCCTCCCGGGTCTCTGCTTCATTTCCTGCCTCTAAGTCCCGGTCTGACTTCCCTCAAAGATGGATCCTGCCTTGGATTAGTAAACTGAAATAAACCATTTCCTCCCAAAGTTTGTTTTGGTCAGGGTTTTATTTACAACCACAGAAAGCTCTGTTACCCCCCTTCCTGGTACCCCTTTGCTCTTAGAATCCCCTCTCCTTGCTCTAATCCTAGGGTACTGTGACTAGTGAAACTCCAGGCCACTAGGAGGGATGTGATGGGACCTAATCCTCCCCCTGGCCTCATGCTCAGCCACAGTCAGTCAGTTTCCTGCCCTGGCAGAACCCCCTCAGGGTATGCTCCCTCTTTCTCTGAGCTGTGACCAGCCTGACCCATCGGACCATCTTGCTTATAGACTCCATCCTTGCCACTGCCTTTCCCTAGCTCCCTTCTACCTCAGAGCCGCTTCCCCTCACTCAAGTCCTAGCTAAGAAGATACCTCTGGAAAAACTCTGCCTGAAGTCACCACTCGTGACAGCCCTCCCATTGTTTGTGAATGCATTTTGCTATTGAGTTGTTTTACTGCAAGCTGTCACTGCAATTTTCATTTCATCTGTATGAGCACAATGTGTCGTTTGAACCATGTAGGCCGTCATTTCTCTGGGGAAAGCACCCCTTCTCCAACCTCAGCACCTTCCCTCCTAAGGTTACACTTGCTCTTAGCTTCCAGCAGTGAGTGTTTAACCCAGGATTGGATATAAAGCCTTAATCTCTATTACAGGGGGTCAATGGTCCCAATCCAAGAGCAGAATAGACCACAGGACCTTTCTGAGAGCCCACGGTCCTTGGATGACCATGATCAATCTGCTGGCTGCTGTCAGTCACCTTGTCACCTTGTTGGGGAGCGCAGAGGAAGCTGAATCAGAGAAACTGACCCAAAGTCTCAGAGACGTATTTTGGCCTGGCCCTAACTGTGTTACCTTTGGGCTTCTCAGATGTGTTACTTCATGTCTTTACCTCATAAATTCAGCTTAGTTCTATACCCATGAGTTCCAGGTAGTCTACTACAATGCCTTATTTACTTTTTTTGTTCATTTCTGATCATGTATATTTCCCCTGTGTCACATCTGATTCCTCAATGACACATGGCTCTTCAGGGATCAGGATCATGTCCTATTTACTTGATCTCAAGAACTTAGGACACATGAGATCTGATATGTGGCAGGTTCTCAATAAACAGTTTTATCAATTAATGAATTCACAAACAATTTTCTACTTGTACAGTGATGAGCCAAGATTGTCATCATGAACAAACACATTGTGAGCTCCACCACCTGGCAAGCACCATGACAACTAAGTAGGTGCCGCCTCTGTGTGAAGGTTCACAGCCTAATCCAGAAGTAGAGAAAAGTAACAACTGGACCGAAGACAGCATTTAACACTAAGACGCTGGTAAAAATTTAACCTGTTTACATCCTATCATGAGTTCTATTCAGAATATTCAACCTAGAAATTAGCATTATCTATAAAACAGAAACAGATTGGAAATAAAGAGAATTGCAGATCCTGCATTAAAAGTACACATATTGGAATGAAGAGACGGCTTAGTCGGGTGCTTGTTGCACAAGCATGAAGATGTGGGTTTGGATGCCTAGGACCCACATAAAAAGTCAGTCATGTTGGTGCATAATCATAATCCCAGAGCTGGCATGGCAAAGAGAGGTGGATCCCTGGGGCTTGCTGACCCACCAGCCTAGACTAATCAGTGAGTCACTGGCCAATGAAAGACTGTGTCTCAACCAACAAACAAACAAAAAACAAGATGCATAGGTCCTGAGAAACAACACTTGAAATTGAACTCTAGCAGACACATGCATATGTACACAGGTACACACACACATGCGCATGCACACATAAAAATAATTGAAATGATTCTGCACTAGGCATTTACCTCTGATAAAAGGTTTTACATGGTCTCTAACCACACTTAAGTTCCATGAATTTAGAGGCTATAAATTTCCCCTATGTCCCAGTACTTAGTGTGCACAAGATCCAATACACTGGAATCTGGAGCCTGGAAACGCACCATGCATTCTGCAGGTGATAGGAGATGGCGCACATAATCCCAGGGGTTTCTTTTTTATTTTTATTCCCTTCCATTTGTTTGGTTGTTTTCTTTTTTCCTTGAGACAGTGACTCATGAAGCCTAGGCTAGCCTCCAACTGGCTATATAGCTAAAGAAAACCTTGAACTCCTGATCTTCCTTCCTCTACTTCCCAAGTGCTGGGATCAGAAGTGCCAGGCACCATGTTTTCCATAGTAATTTACCTTTTGTCTTTGTTGTTCTTGCTCTCTTTCTCTCTCTGTCTCTCTCTCTCTCAATCTCTCTCACAACACATGCATACACACACACACACACACACACACACGCACACATTCACAGTCTACTCTTATCTCAATCTACCTCCTTTTAATCAGTCTCTTGGCAAGGCAATGGGGAGGGGTGAACTCTCTGCCAAAAAAAAGTATAGCCAAAAACGCAGAGAAGTCAGCACATCAAGGTAACGAGTGGTGCCAGCACAGCATGTGAGGGTGAAAGTGTGGCTCTGAATGCTATGACCAGTGGCATATGGAAAGCAGAAACCAGAGAGATTCATGGTATACTGGAGCTGATCCCTGGCATTGCTGGGAAGAGTGTTAAATTTCCCTCCATCACTTCCACACTGTTTTCTGTTTCTACTCCCACTTTTCCCTCCCAATTGTTTTCCCTCTAAGATGTCTGAGGATAATAAATGGAAAGCATATTGTACAATTCTCCCTCAACTTGTCCTAAAAGCTTCCTGCACCATAGTTGTCAAAACAGTGCTCTACTGCTTCCCGAAATGATCTCGTTGGTATTGAATATCAATTTTTCAATTTGTTCTTCTCTGAATGGGGACACAAGGTTTGTACAAAAACTAATTTCCGTGTGCCGTTCAAAGCTGCATCATTTGATCAAGTATCTGTATGGAGGGTTGGAACATTTTCTAAAGTATGCAAAGCACCTGTCAATGTAAAGGAAGAACGGGGACACTTGGCGGTAAGCCTGTTTTCATAGTTCTACAAAGATTAAAAAAAAAAAAACCCAAACATACAAACTTGTTCAACAGCTTTGCTTCATGTGAAACATGAACAAAAAGCTGTTAAATCTTTATTTGATACTAATTCTCATTAGGTTTTGCCTTAAAATATAAGCATATGTATGGGAAGAACGCATAGCTAGTGCCTAAAATTTCCTAGTGAAAACAATTTCTTTTCCCCTCTGATTCAGAGCTATGTGTTTTCTGCCCTATATAGTTGAACTATGATTTTTTTTTTTTGCGAGAATCTTTAAACAGAAGAATTCAATGAGTTTGGTGTCACTATTATATTGGGAAGAAAAATGGATGGGGCTTTATGATACGAATCACTTCATGGACAAAGAAGAATGTACGGGTAAACAAAATTTCAGGAAAATACAAAAAAGTACTGATCAATTTACATCAATGGCTTCTGGGTGCTGAAGCGGAAAATAACATATTCCTCCCTGTGCCAGAGACAGTCTGCTGTGAGTAGAGGCCAAGAATGGTTAAGCCAGAGGCAAGACACGAGTCACACATGAGCCCTGTTCATTCTCTTTGCTCCTTTTCAGTTCCCGCTCATTAGTCAGCGGGTGAAGATAATCACAGGGCCTTTTACCTGCCTGCTACCTGGAGCAGCTCTAGACTAGGTGCTAGGAAATTAGCCTATTCCAGATATTTAAAGAAACATGTGGCTATTCTTTTGTTGTTGTTGTCTTTATATTAGCATATATTAATTACACATACTTGGTTTTATTATAACATTTCTCTGACACACATATGAAGTATTTTGATCATGGTCACCCTCCATGACTCTTTTATCCCATTTACATATTAACTGATTCCTTTTCTCTTCCCAATTAGGTTCCTTCCACTTTCATGTTTTTTTTTCCTCTGTGTATGTCCCAGTGTGCTTCCTCGGGGCTATTTGTAGGAGTATGGGCACCTCACCAGTGGCTATACCACTGAAGAAAAAGTTCCTTCTCTTTCCCAGCAACCATTAACTGCTTCTAGGTCCTCAGTAAGGGGTGCAGACTCATGAGCTATGAGTCTCACACCTAGCTATCCTTAGTTGACTATAAATCGTCAGGGAGAGATACAGCCTCATAAGCCCCTCCATGCTTCATGACAGGTTGTTGAGGAGGATCAGTTATGTTCAGGTCTTGTGTTGTGTAATCGCAGCTGCGGAGAGTTTAACAGTACAACAGCCATGACACACCAGAAGGCAACATTCCACAACACAAGTTCCCTTCCTCTAGCTCTTATATTCTTTCTGACTCCTCTTATAGTCTCAACCTTGAGGGGTGGGGGAGATGATGTAGATGTCCCTTTAATGGTGGAGCATTGTGTTATTAATTACTCTCCCTAATTTGACCAGTTATGAATCTCAGTTACATAGTTGCTTCTATGTTCAAAGTCAGAAAGACGAGGAGGGTTGGAGGAAGCGTGTTATGGTGAATGCTTAAAAGAAAGAGGATATTTGAGGCTCTGATGATACAGAGACAAGAAAGGGAAACAGCATAATTTACAGTCAAGAGAGGTGAGAGAGAACTATGAGACACAGCCTCCCAAACATCAGTCTGTTGGTTCCTGTTTTACCCCTCAACTAAGACACACAGTGGCCAGTGTCAATGTTAAATGATCCAATCAGATCCACAGAAATAAAGTTCTGGATTAGAAGTGAGCAGGAGCCATCTTTGTGTTCCTGAGGCGCGTTGCTACAAAGTTATCCAGTCATAGAAAAACGTAGAAATTCTAAACAATGGGATAAAGGACTGAAATCTTTCTCTCAAACACAAATGCTGCTTGTGGCTCCCACTGGCAATTTCCAGCACATGTTCCCATAGAAAAGAATCGTTCAAATAAAGGGTCAACCAAGTTGGAAAAAAACAAGTACTTCAGCCACCACTGACTGCACCAAAGTAACAACAGAAATTAAAAAGCAAGATATCCTAGAATTAGATGTGGCAGAAAGGAGTCTCCGAAGAAAAACCAAGCCATTATTACACGTGTACATTGCAACCAACAGGCGATAAATATTAGAACCAAACCTCCACTCTCCAAGTTAGCAAGTTTTGAACCTAGTCATATTATCTCCCAAGGTCCAGTAGCAATGCATGGTATGTATTGAATGAAGACTTGGAAAATAATCAGAAAACTAAATAAATGAACCATTTATGACAGTATGCACATCATGCTAGCAGAAACAATTTACAATTGAAGAATCAGTTGAGCACATGTGGGGCTGGATCTACTGCCTGGATCACAGTCTATACAGGCATTGAAGTAGCTATTGCACAAAGAATATTTAATGCACAAAATATCGAGTGATAAAAGCAGGTAGGTTCTGAAGTCCTGTGGTCTCGTATTATGAAACAGAATTTCCTTCTTTGAGATTTAGCTTCTCATTCTTCACATTTTAATACCTCTGAAGCTAGGATGTGATTTCCTTGATCTATACTTTTACAGTGATAGCATCCAATCTCCCTGAAAGCAGGAACAGTAAGAAACCCTACTGAAAGAAGCACGGTACACCTCCTAACCCTTATCACCAGTGTTGTTTCTTCAAGCTGAGGTGGAAAGTATATGTGTGCATATTCTAGAAACCTTCTTCGTGAATGTATTTGTTTCCATGTTGAGATCACTTATATTTTAGAAGCTAAAGGAGTTGGTACCCTTCATTTTCTTAGCATTGACTAAAAGGCCTAGAAAACTAGAATGGAGACCAAGATAGGCCAAAATTAGCTGCTTGGAAAAGAGGAGAAGGGTGGGCTAGTAGACACACAGGACATAAAAGAGATAAAAACTCGGGCCAGTTAAAAGGGGGTTTGGGAAACAGGGCAGTGGGGTGCTTGTGGGGGGAGAAAAATATATTAAAACAATTTGTTCAAAAATATCATTTAATAACTAATATCTTTATGTTCTCATTAAAAAAATAAGATGATGCATAGATTGTTTGACATAAAAAGGAACAACAAATGTCCCACTGACAGCAAGGTGTGTGACACCTGGCCTATGCAGGCTTAAATTAAATTGGCATGGTGACCAAAGAATACAAAATAAGTTCAGTATACACCTGTGATTTATGCATGATTTTGAATGGATTTGGACTCCACAAGTCAGGCCATCTTCACTCAACTTATAAGTCTTAGAATATAGAGCACAGACCAGAAAATATTCAGGAAAGAAAATGGAGGCTGTAGAGTTTTCCCAGGTACCCAGGAGCAGGTGGAATGGCAGAAACATGTCACAAGGGGCTTAGGTTGCCTGGAAGGTTTGTCCGCAGCAAAAGAGAGTAAGGAGACCCTGGTTGCTGGCTTCTGCCAAGGGTGACACATGCTGGAAGATTCAAGGCACTCTCCTGATCTTTTAGAAAGAACCTTATGTTAATGTTTGTTCTCTGTTTTAGATGAATGGCCTACAGTGGTCAATGTAGAGATGCTGTGTACCAGTACAACAATCTCCCTGTCGTCCATATTTTTGCAATCATTCTGGAATATTCTACCTGTTGCCTTTCCTTCCTTCCCATTTTAAGTCTACAGTTGTATGTACAAAAGCATGTTTTAAAAACAAAAGGGTTTTGAGGCTGGAAGGATGGTTCAGTGGTTAAGAGCACTGGCTGCTCTTACAGAGGACCTGGGTTCAATTCCCAGCACCCATGTGGCTAACAACCATCTATAACTCTAGTTCCAGGGGAATCCAGTGCTTTTTTCTGACATCTGCCTGCATTGCATGATACAGGTACACTAACACAATGCAGTTAATACAGTCACACATCAAACAAAAATACTAAATAAAATATTTTTTGAACAAAGTTTCCAAAAGGGTGGGAATAGCATACAACGAGAAAGCTAAAATTAAAAAAGAAAATTATAGCTGGGTGTGATTGCATATCCCTATATTTCCAGCACTCTGGCGACGGATGTAGGAGATGGCATGGTGACACCCTGTCTGAAAATTACAAACAGACAACAAAGCAAAGAAAGAGAATGAAAAGAAAAATGTAAAGAAAGAAATAACTGCATTTTAACTCTACTATCCATATATACAACGACCACAAAAATGGGACTGCACATGTCTCCAGGAATAGGAGTGCTTGTCACAGGAGAGACAAACTGCATCCACAAATGTACCGTGGTATAAACCTACCCCTACCCATACAAATAAATAAATACATGTAATGAAAACCTTTTAGCGAACAGAAGAATGGCACTTGGTACAGAACAGAGATGTGAGCAGAGATAAAATAGAAACGGGTCTTTGTTTTAAGAGAGTAAAGAAGAGAAAGAAATGATTGTGAAGTCACAAACACTAACACCCATTTCTAGGAAATGTATGTTGAAAATCTTCTTGCCAGCCCTGGAGCCAGCAGCTTATCTATATTCCAAAGAAGGTCACATGCTGCAGAAATAGAAGAACCTCAGCATAACTGGAGGCTGCTCTGATCTAAAAGGGTTTATCTAGCCATGTATTGGGACACATAGATGTCATTCTTGCACTGGGGAAGCTAAAGCAGGAGTGCAGCCAGTTTGAGGCCAGCCTAGGCTACATAACTAGACTCTGACTAAAAAAAAAAAAAAAAACAATAAAGTTTTTATCCTATTATGTATAGCTTGGTGCCCAGCACTGTTGTGATCTAAAATATCCAGAAAGTATACAGGAAAGGTTTCTTCATTCTCTTACTAGATGCAAGTCCAAGAAAGCAAAACTGCCCAGGAGTAAGCAGAAGGGCCAGGCAACTCAACTTTCTTTTCCCTGTAAACCAAATTTCTCTCACTTAAAGGTAATGAAGTACAATGAAGACTTCTAATGTTATTGGTTTTTTTTGGAGTGTTTCCTTAAAGAAATTTAAGAGTGCCAGTATCAAACGGGCCTGAACTTGTTTCATCAGACTTACTTGGAGGGGTTGCATTTCTAACTCATGCCACCCTAAAGCCTTTCGCCCCCTTCCCAGTTTTCACATGCAGAAGCACCAAGTGAATATGGACTTTACCCAGCCTGCTCCCACATACCCCACAGCAGAAAGTTTTCAGTTTTCATAAGAGCAGAGTCACTGGAACCGTGGGCCATGAACACACACAAGTGCATCTAAAGAGCCTGCTTTACAAACTCCAGAAACTACAGAAACAAACCCAATGCAAATTGTTTCTACTGTATCTCCCATCTCTCCATTTTCATCTTTGCATGCGAGAGAGAGAGCTGCAAAAGCTCTTTTCATACATTGATATAGCTGAGGCTCATTTTCCTAAAGCAAGATGAGCTCTTAAACAGAGATATCAACCACATTTAGAGTATCTTTATTTACAGACTAAGACGCAAGGGCAGAAAACGGCATTTCAAAAAATAAAATAAAATAAAGAGAGAGAGAAAGAGAAGAGTGGAAAAATTCCTCCAACCTCCCAGCATTCACGCTGGCCTGCTAATTCATATCTCCTTAAACAGCGCACATCCAGCTGTTCCAATTTAAAGCCCCTGCTATTTTTTGAATGCACAGCAAGAACAGCTACAATGAAATCAGAATTAAAGATGTAAATAGAATATTCAAGACCAAGGGTAAGGCAGGTAGCAACCATTTTTCAGCTTAGCAAATGCAGTTCTTAAGAAGGTGCACCAAAAGCAGAGGTCCGAAGGGAAAATAGGAAGTGAATGGCACAGCTATGAGAAGCCAAAGACTGAAAGGGCTCAGCCAGTCTTTCTTATGGACTGGGACAGGTCTGGTCTGAGACCCCATGTTTTGCCCCTGCTTTGAGTTGCAAATGTGTGTGGATGTGAGGGGCAGCCAACTTCAAAAATAAAATCTACAACAGGAAGCCACTCAAAGAAAGTGTGACTAGAGACCTTAGAAACACAGACTAAAATCATTTAATAAAAAACAAACAAAAAAAGAAAAGAAAAATAAAAATCCCAAATAGACTCCTTTCCTTAAAATATTAGTGAGTTATTTCATAAATAATTTAGTTGGCAATTCCTTGCAATGACTTTTACTTTCAGTACCCCAAAAAGTCAACATATGCAAACATTCAAAATTTTAATTGTACAACCACAGTATTAAAAACCCATAGTGCAGCAAATCCCTAGTTTAGACAAAACTAGCTCTGTTAAGTTTATGGGATTTTTAGAATTCAAAAGATTTCTTTAAAGACAGGCATGTTTGAAGAAAAAAAAAAACTTGCCCTAAAATTTAAACAAAATAAGAATACAGAAAGAAGGCCTGTCTTCAACAACCACAGTTGATCAGATTCAACTGTGCAAAAAAAAACGAACAGAGCAGAAAGGGAGTTAAAGTCTCCGTAACAGAAAAGGGCCAGACAAAAGGAGAAGGGCTGGAACCAGTGTCTAAATTAACAGGGCTCTGGAGAGGTGCTCGGGACTGAGACAGTAGCATAGGTCAAAGCACCAATGTGGTCAACAAAGAATTCAACAAAGAGGCCTCTTCCTTCCCAGCAAGGGGAAGTTCAAGGCTATGACTTCAACCAGGAGAGTGGCTGGAGGGAGTGGAACAAAAAGAGGTTTCTCTAAATCTGCTTAAAAACATATCAACCACGATGATAATGCCGATAAAAGGGGGATGCAGTTTTCTTTCGAAAAGCCCCCATTCTTCTACAAAGCTGGGAGCGTGGGTACCTAACATAAACCCACAGAAGTAAGTCCTGTGGCTGTGAAAATTTCACACGTGTCTTTTATTGGTCAGACTAAACTATGATACATAGATTTGATCTCTCAGCATAGGATATAAATTTTTAAGCATTTATTCTAAGATATTATGGCCCCCCCCCCTCAATTTCTTCAACAGTTAAATAATGTCCTTTATAGCCAGCCGCAGGTCAGTCAGTACTTCAGTGTGTGTATTTAATGCTGCCTCTTAAAAAATAACGATATAACATTTATCAGTAAGCCAGAACAAGTGCATATAAATCCACCTTTTGTAAGAGCAACCGTGTAACACACACACTCATGTGCATGCACGCACGCACACACACACACACATACACAATACACACCTGCTCGAGGCAAATAAAACATGAGGCGCTCACCTACAGCACTCAAGCCCCAAATGAGAGATAAGTAGTCACTCACACAGGAGAATATATATATATATATATATATATATATATATATATATATATATATGGCCAAAACAAACAAAGCTGCCAGTTCTCAGTACAGTTACTGCTTGGTAATGAAATTAAATCCTACACAGCTACAAGTGAGGGAGAATTTGCTCCATGGTTAAACCGGCATTCCTAGATCTTTTCTTTGCTCTGAATTCACCACCATCAATGTTTCAAGAAAAGAGAAAGCCATGCGTTTCCCCCACCACACGCGCGCACACACACACACACACACACACACACACACACATTTTTTCGTTTCCTTTTGCACGTGAAAATAAAATTGCAGCTCAGCGCTAATGAAGCAAGTCTTGCCTAAACTCCCACTGGAAAGCCTGCACATGTACTGTAGCAAGATTATCCTGCATCGGCATAATCACCTTACACGAAATGCGATTACTCTGGGCTGCAATCTTTATCCCCGAAGTCAATTTATTAATCAGAGAAAGAAAGAAGGAGAGAAAGACAGAGAAAGAGAGAGAAAAAGAGCCAGAGAGAGAGAGAGAAACTACCTACCCACAGATACATCATCATCTTGCAAGAGAAATCAAAGGCTCTGTCAGCAAACAGAAGTCTCCTCACTTCACCAAGAGTATCTGGAAGGAAAACTGAAAAGCAGTGGGTAGAAATTCTTGCCTTTTCCTGCCAAGTCCTCAGAGTCCCTCTTAGGTCCTTACACAAGGTTTGGTGTGCTTGTTTATGAGTTTATGAGGATAGCATTCCTTCAGTGCCAATGTGTGTGGAGTGACTTGCTCCGGGGCTGCTTCTCTCTCTCTCTCTCTCTCTCTCTCTCTCTCTCTCTCTCTCTCTCTCTCTCTCCTCTCCTCTCCTCTCCTCTCCTCTCCCTCTCCCTCCCTCCTCTCTCTTTCCTTTTCCTTCCTAACTCTTGCCTTTCTTTTCTCTCCAGTCAAGACTGCTTAGGTAACAATTTCTTGATGTGACTGTCTCATGAGCAAATCCAGGTACTTTAGGCAACCAGTAACAGTAGCAAACACAAACCCTGAGGTTGAGATGATGATGATGATGATGATGATGATGAATAATAACGGTATGATCACCAACAGGCAGGTGCTAAGCACTTCCTGGCGGCTAGTGGGAGATTCCCGAAGTCCCCAGTGGAGAAATTTACTGGAAGACGGCAAATCCTCCTGAGGCAAGCATATCTACACCACGGAGCCTGTGACTCTGAGATTTTTTTTTTTTTAAACTCAAAGTAAAGCTCCAGCCACAGAGAAAAGAACATGTGCCTCTCTCCGGCTTCCCCTTTATCTCTTTAAATGTACTTCAGATAAAAGCAGCATCCAGTTAGGTCAAGGCCTCCCCAGACTCATTACTCTTCACACCACATGCTCAGCACACTTGTCTACAGCCATCTACTGGCTCGTCGGTGTCACTGCGGGCTCAGAGGCTGCGGGTCCGGCTTGCTGCAGCAACCTTGGCCTGCCCAGAGTAGCCTGGCATGGCTGTCAGCCTGGCTGTGTATGGGAATGTTGGAGGGGGTGGAGAATGACCTTGGAAGCCTGTGTGTCAATCTATCAAATCAAAAGCAAAACCAGCCCCCAGCAGCCTACACTCAGCAAGTAGAAAGCTTCAAAGTCCTGCTGGCACAAATGTTTTGCTTTCCTAAATTGAGGGAAGGAATTATGCATACATATATGTACACAGCAGGAGAACTGATGCTGGTGTTTTCAGGTGTGGGCAGGTGTCTCTGTGTGTGCATGTGTGTGCATGTGTCTGTGCATGCACACTCATTCTTTCTGTCTCTCATCTTTTGCAATCGCAGACCTGGGAAATTTTGCAGTGTACATAAAACTTGGTCATGTTGACAGGCTCTCCGTCCAAAATCCACAGGCTTGGATGTACAGCTAAGACGTCTGGAAATCATCAAAAAAAATTTTTTTTGCCTACGAATCAATTCCCTGTTATTAGTTGTTCTTTTTTTAATCCATTTTAAATTGTATACTTTATCTTGAAAATTATCTTCATTACTGAAATGCATCATGAAGGAGAGGACAGGGAATACAATTTGCCCAGCATATTAATTGATGCAGAACTCAATTATTGATATATGGATAACGGAGAAATGAATATTAAAATGTACTGTATCCTTTAAGGGAAAGAAGGAAGATGAACTTGTACCCAGAGCCAAGTTTTTACCATTAGCTACATCTTTACGCATCACACAGAGGAAACCATTGGGCTAAGCCCCTAATTCATTTACATTTCTTCCTAAAACTACATAAGGCAAAATGTCACCTAAATAATTAAAGTGCATTAGTTAAATTGCAGAGTCATCTACAGAACTGAGCAGGTGGTGAGGCACCTGTTTAAGCATCCCATAAACAGGGCCATGGAGACACATAATGGTCAAAGAGGGTGGGAGGGCATGGCTAAAACCATTCTGCTAAATAAACAGTGACCAGCAATGCCTCAGCAATGGCAGTCTCAGAGAAACACAACTTCCTACAATGTCCTCAAGTGGAAAACATGCAAATGGCAGAGCTATGGAGATGCTCAGTCAGTAAGGCGCTTGCAGGAGAAGCTGAGTTGGATCCCCAGACCCTTGCTAAAAAGCTAAACATGGTTCCTCACACTTGTATCCCAGGGTTGGGGAGGTAGAGGTAAGGTGCATCCTTGGGGATCACTGGTCAGCCGGCCTAGCCAAATAAACAAGTTCCAGGTAAAACTGAGAGAGATCTCTCAAAGGACAAAGTAGAGAACAATTGAGACAGTCACCTAAGGTTGACCTTCTGGCCTGTACACACACACACACACAGAGTCAGACAGAGACAGAGAGAGACAGAGAGACAAAGACAGAAAGACAGAGAGATAACCTGTGTTCATGAACCTATTTGTTTCTTCAGTATTCAGTACTGCCTCCGGCCCTGCACAACAAATATTACAAAGATGACAAGGACCAATGTCCTGTTTATATTGGGGTTCCTGGACTATAGGACTTCCACTGCTCTAACCAGGACATTCCAAGTTACCTGGAAGGAGGGGTCACCTTACTTGGGATGCATTGTGTCTACTTTTGACATTATCATTTTAAAGAATGGGGGTATGGGCTCACGAGATGGTTTAGGGAGCAAACCGCTTGCCTCTAATTCTGAGTTACCTTTGTAGATGAGGAAAACTTGGGCAGAAACAGCTATGCATCCCATTTCTTCTTGCCCACATGTGTCCATCCGTTGATTCTGCACATTTTCTCCAGGACACCTGCTGTGTTGCATGTCTCTGGAGGCACTGGATCTTAGAAGTAGTGAATAAGGACACAGATATCTCTAACTTGTGGGCAGCAATTAGTCAGAACTTATTCTGTTTGAGCAGAGTGTCTTTTTTAAAACTATACTCAGATTGCCAATATTTACACATCTGGGACATTTCAAAAGAAAACCTATAATTGCTCTTTAGATACATAGGATGATCCAATGATGTCAGGTTGACATTTTCATAGGCTTAAACGTAAGCTCATGCTGGGGACCACTTGCCCTCTGATACTCTAAATACTGAACAGGGTTACACGGTTCCTATTCCTCCCAGTTACTTGAGATCAGGTATTACTTTGCAAATGAATCAAAATGAATATACATATATATATATATATCGGAGGTCTGAAGGTCCTTAAATCTGTAGTTTTGAGATGGTGTGGGATGTAAGAACATACACACACACACACACACACACACACACACACACACACATGCACACATGCACTCCACTTTAGATATGGAATCTATACAGCACCTTTATAATTAAATCCAGTATTTATTTTTCTTTACTTTTCCTAGAATTCCCTAGATTCTATCTATCTATCTATCTATCTATCTTTCTATCTTTCTATCTATCATATATCTAACCTATCACCTATCTTCTATAAATATATCAACCATTTATCAATCAGCTATCAATTTATCATTTATTTATCTATATATTGATTGATCGATTGATCCATTCATTTACCTATCTATTCATCTTGAGACCACCTCTCAAAATATATCCCGTCATGTATCCATCCATGTATAAATCCATCTAACTAGATGGATATATTTGGTTCACTGATCAGCAGAATACTGTGTTTTATTTACTTATATTTAAATATCTTTGAACTTGAAGCATACTCTCCTGTTTACCACTCTTCATGTGCCTTGATATTATTATAATATGTTTTACTCACTTGATTAATCTTTGTATGTTTTTGAGTCAGCCACTAGATGCCCACGGGAGCTGATGGCCTTTCAGGTCAAAATGAGTGTTTTGCAGAGATTACAGATAGAGGAAGAAAATTATGAACCCTACAAGTGAGGCAGATATTTCTGGGTCCCAGGAAGATGGCTGTATAATGCCCATAGGTAGGTTGGTCTTCACTACAGAGCCATCAATGCAAGGACAGTTAGAGAAGCAATGGAGCCACCAAGCCAAGATGAACCATGGACCGTGGATAGCAGATGTCACCATGGTAACTATGCTTATGGCCCAATCCTCAATCTTATTATTATTGGGAATAATGATGTGACAAAATATCTGATATAAACAACTTAAGAGAGAAAGGATTGATTTGGGC
Organism: Eospalax fontanierii; assembly: GCA_035773235.1. NCBI lineage: Eukaryota > Metazoa > Chordata > Mammalia > Rodentia > Spalacidae > Eospalax > Eospalax fontanierii. Next base: position 34,483,535 of record CM069546.1, on the reverse strand, counting down.
TTATGGTTTCAGATTTTTAGCCCATGGCTGTGGGGAACGTTGTTTCTAGGCCTGTGTTACAGCAGTTCATTGTGATGGTTAATACTGACTGTGAATTTGACAGGATCAGAGTCACAGAACAGACAAGCTTCTGGGAATGTCTGACAGGGATATTCTGGATTAAGTCAACTAAGGTTCGGGAAAAGCTACTCTAAATACGGGCAGCACCATCCCATGGGTTGGGTTCTCCAACGGCATAAGAAAAAAGTGAGCTGAATACCAGCATTCATCTATCTCTGCTCCTTGACTATGGCACAAGAGGACCAGCTGTCTCCTACTCTTGCTTCCATCATACCCCTACAGTGATGGACTGTGCTCTTGAATTGTTAATCAAAATAAGCCCTCTCTGAATTGACTTTAACTGTCAACTTGGCACAGCCTAGATTAACCTGAGAAGGAAGCCTCATCTGAGGGATTGGCCTAAAGGCAGGTCTGCAGGGAAAATGTCTCCATTAATAATTTATGTAGGAAGGCTCAGATCACTGTGGGCAGCACCATTCCCTGGGCAGATAGGTCTGGGCTACATAAGAAAAGGCAGTTAAGCATGAGACTGAGAGGGGCCAGCAAGCAACATTCCTCCATGGTTTTTGCTTCAAGCTTTTGCTTGAGGTTCTACCCTGATTTCTCTCAAAAATAGACTGTGACGTGGAAGTGTAAAACAATGAAGCCCTTTCTCCCTAAGTTGTTTTCGCCCACTGTTTTATCATAACAGCAATAGTATTACATCTATCACAGTGGAAGGGCGTGGTAGAGCCATGCTTCTCACCTCATGGTGACCAGGAAGCCGAGAGATGAGCATGTCTGTGCTATTTAGCTTCCTTCTCCTTTTATTCCATCCTTGCTCCCAGCCTAGTGGATGATGATGATGATGATGCCCACATTCAGGGAAAGTCTACCCCCTTAGCTGATCCTCTCTTGGAGCATCCTCCCAGGCACATCCTAAAGCCACTGTTTCATTTGTATCAAGTAGACAATCAAATTAACCACTGCAGAACCATACAGCTCCCATACACAAACATCCCTTGCAAAAAGGGGTGTGAGACAGCTTAAAGAAAGTAATTTCTCTAATGGGTGAGATAAGCGGCTCAAAATAAATAATGACAGCGTCACTTCTTGCATATCTAAGTTAACAGGCTGAGTTGTCCTGCAAGCTCCAATACAGTTAGTAAAGGCTGGCTGCATCTCTGAAGAGCTGCTATACACTAGATGCTTCCTGCCTCCGACAGGGTAAGAATTGGCACCTGCTGCTCCTTGGTTTTTTCCACTGAACCTTCCCCTTCAGTTAGACTGAACCACTACCCGGCTCTGCTTCTTCGGCCTCTTAGGTACACCCTCCCTCCACCTGCTTGAACATGTGGTCCCTCTGCAAGAGATGAGATTCATTCCAAGATGGTGAGACGTTTATCACTGTGACACAAGCAGGAGACAGCTGTTTCCCATAAATCCACTTCCCGAGGTGTTGCAATCCCCATACCCCTGAGTCCAGAGGTTAAACAGACCGAATGGTGCTGCCCGCTCAGGGGGTGTCTGCAAATGCTGTCTGTGTTTGAGATTCTGCCCATAACAGAATTGATGGCTCAATCAGTTCCTCAAAACTTCTTCCTTGAAATGAGCAGAATAGCATTTCTATTTACTGCTATCCCCAAATCTTCCCTTTTAAAACATTTTATGAACGAAGTAAACATATTCAAATATTCCATTTGCAACCAATTTTTCCACAATTGGCTGAAAGGCTGGTGGGGCAGCAAACTGCTTTTATAGTGGGGAACTGAATGTTCTTTCAGAAAGAATTAATCCAGTTATCAGTTATCAGCTCAGTGGAATAATTAATCAATTGCAGAGCAATGGCTTACTTGAACACTGATTAAGCTGCTGGTGGCTAGTCTGGCAAGGAAGCTTCTAATCTGCTTTGGAAATTGAATATTACTGTGATATGTTGAATCCTAGACAATCGGCATCCAAACTTGAACTTCCTGAAAGTCTTCATTAAAGAGCTTACAGCTCACTACACTGAATGTGAAAGATGATTTAAGAGACTCTGCTTAATCAGTGTGGGCACTTTGACATAACATGTAATCCCAGATGCTCAGGATCACTTGTTCAACCTTAGCATAGGCTACAGACAGAGTTCAGGGTCAGCCTAAGTATCTTTGTAGAATCCTGTCTCAAAAACAAAGTTAAATTAAGATGTGTGTGTGTGTGGTGGGGAGTGTCTAGGGACACAGAAGAAATGAATGTTCTTATTTTTGGAGCACTGACTGGAGGGGAATTTTCCTAGAGCCAAGAACATCTTCTTTTCGGTCTCCTTATAAGGATCACTCAAGTTATACTGGCCCCAGCGTTAAGAGATGAAAATGATACCCATGCTTTGTTTCTTAATAAGGCCTGTGTGGTCGGAGCCAGCAACCAGCAAGAGCTGAGGATGGAGAGTGAAAGGAGGAGGGTCGGTTGAATGTAGTCAGCACAGGGCGGGGGTCTGTTTTCCATAGATCATTGATAAGAAACCAGCAAGATTAGAAGACGACTGTGTCACTGGCTGCTGACCATAGAACTGATTCACAAACTTGGGTTCTTCCAGGCAATGAACACTGGTGTGCTGGACCAGAAAAAATTGGGGAAGGCTGAACTGTTTAGTGGAAACCATGATGGGAAGTGTGTCCAACACTCATGGTCCACATGGCAATCAACTGCCAAATATCTTTCAGCTGAGAGGAATAATGGTGACTGTTTCCCAGGAGAATATGAATTAGTATCAAAGATATTGAAAGAATAAATAGCTGAGCCAGTTTTGAGCAAGTCAGATTCTTAAGTGGCTAGAGGGAGGGCAACTCACCACGATATCATCATTCTCTCTTCCTGGGAAGTAAAGCTCGGTCACACACACACTCCATAGGAAAACTGTTTCTTTGATTTTGAAGTCCTAGGGAAGGCAGCTCTCCCAGGAAAAAGGCAAGTGACTTGTTGCCAAGACTACTGAGTTAGAAGAAAGAAGATGCTGAGGAACAAGTCATTGATAGAAAATGGCATGTCTATTCATATGGGAGTTCCAATAGTGGTTGGCTGATATACTGCAGTCAAGATCCCCTAAAATTGCTTGCCTATAGGGCGTGAAGTCATCACAGGCCAGGTAACCCTCACAGTGACTTCTCAAATCAAAAGGACAATGAATATTATTTTATCCTATTGACTTTAACGTTTGGATTTTGGTATCACATGTACGCTCATTTCTTTTTTAAATTATGAAATATACAGAACATGAAATTAACATCCCAACCATTTTAAGTGATTAATTCAGCTACAGTAAAAACATTCATTATCATGGAAACATCACCATTATCCATACACAGAACGTCTTTCCCATCTTGCAAAATGTAAACTCTGAACTCAGTAAACAGTCACTCTCTAGCTCCCTTCCCATGCCCACCTCAATTCTAGATTGCCCACTAATCTTATGTGTGGGATTTCACAAACACACCCTCTGCAACTTCCGCCCACATAAAGAATTTGAATATCTGCAGAAGCCTCCGTTGTGCCTCACTGGGCAAAGTCTGTTTTCCCAAATCATGTTCTTGGTCCGCTCTCCATCTTAATGCAAGCGTCTTCATGAGGTACTTATTCAAGATGGCATTTTATTTTTCTTTACACTGAAGGAAGCAAGCAGATGAGACACCACCAGTAAATTCTCCAAGAATTTACAACCTGAGCTTGACAGTGAAAGGATTCTGAGTTGTGGAACATCTCCTGCTCTGGGGGCTTGTCCTGTATGGTGAGTTGCAGGGGAGACAGTGTTCAACAGGGTTTGGTTTATGCACAATTTCCATATAACATGGGTATGTTTTGGCTAGAGGAGCCTGCCCTGTACCCATTTTCTCTGGTCCTTCTTCACACACTGCTCTTCACTTGGGACACTTCCCTGTACAATTTCCAATCTGGAGGATCCAGCTGGCACTGAGTCTGATGGAAAATGAGCACATGTCCACTAACCCAGCTTGACCAATAAACATGTGCAGCTGAGTTGGGAGCAGAATAGGCAGGAGGGTCCAGAAATTCAGAATGTGATCTTCCAACTTCCAAGATTAGTTCCGCGTGTGCTCCTGACGACCACTGTTCATCACTGATGAAACAGGCGTGCTCATCTTCATATCACGGAACTATTCAGAGACTTTATGACTCAACAAAGTAAATGCATTAGTACTAAATGTAGTATAGAATAATTATTATTGGGCTGGCTCAATGAGTAAAGTTCAAGCAAGCAGACCTGAGTTTGAATCACCAGAACCCACATAAAATCTGGCACAGTAGTTAGTTGCTAAAATACCAGTGTTTCTACAGCAAGAAGAGATGTAGAAACAAGAGAATCCCCAGGAAGATGTAGACCAGCTGGCTTGACATGCAAAACTACAAACAACAAAAGAGGCACTATCTCAAACAAGGCAGGAGGTGAGGGCCATTATGCTAGGCTGTTCTCTGACCATGAACACTGTGGGGCATGTGTGCCAGCACTGACACACACACGTACACACCCTACGTGCAGACACACACAAGTGCATACGTGCTTGTACAAAAATAATTAAGGTGGACCATCCAAAAGGATACACCTATAAGTCTGGAGAATCTAGACAAGACTACCAGACTATTTGTCCATGTACATTTCTCCTGTCTCACACAGCACATTATAGATCGTTACCAAACATGTTGAGCAGATCACATGATGTAACATATATATATATATAATTGTTCTAGCTCTTATCTCTTCCTCTCTCACTTCTCTTTACTAATTTATCAACAGACAGATGTATTTGCTGCAACCAAGTAAACAGTTTAAGAATTCAGTATTCTAATCAGCCTTTGTTTCTTCCTTGCCTTGGCCCAGGAAGCAAGCTGGTGCTTCATGGCAGGCAGAGGGCTGAGTTCTCTGGCAAATGCTCCTGTTCTCATCAGAGCTAATAAAAGCTATGAATCCCTTGGGAAATGGGAAGCCACAAACACACACTGCAGGGTGCCTGATGCAGTCAATGATAAATATACAGAGAAGTCAGGCTGCGATGGGTGGAAGCATGAGAACCCTGAAAAGGTATTCTTAAACCCAAAGCCTCACTGCCAATGAATGTGACCTCATTGGAAGCAGGGTCTTTATAGAGGCAATCAAATTAAGGTGAGGAAAGTAGGGTGGGATATAATGACTGGTGTCCTTCATAAAGGAGATATTTTAACCGAGTTAACAACTTGCTGAGGAAGGATTGTTATAGCACCCCACAAGAAGCACAGTATCTGGCTGGACCAAGCTGAGGAGAACCAAGGACCAGGGCCAACATTTGAAGTTAGAAGAGGCATGGAGGACACTCCTCTGGAACCTCAGGCCGTGTACAACCTACCCGAGTCCTTAATCTTAGACTTTTGCTCTCGATGTGTGAGATTATTGATGTCTTTTGCTTTAAGTCACTCGGATTGGGGGTTTTGATTTTAAATCATTGGCCATCTTGGGGTTCAGAATTTCCTCCCATTGGGATGCTATGTAGTTGGTTAGAGGCAAGAAAAAAATAACATATGACGATTCCTGTTGCAACTGGATTAGAACTTCTCCCAATAGCATTCCTGCATCCACTTTGGTGATACCACAAAACCCTATGTAATGCATACCAGGTACTTGATTTCCGTGGATTTCATGAAAACATGAAATCAAAAGATGACAGAATGGTCATGCTGGAAAAATAAACCATCCAGTTTCTTACATCAGTTAAGTATAGGCAGGAAAACTCCAGAGTTGCTTGCCTGTCTTAGGGGTAAAGGTAGCAGAGCTCTTGTTAAGTTTGTTGGGTCCCAACTTAACTCCAGAAGCACCCCAGCCCCTTTGTTTACTCTCTCCTCCACTTGACTTAATGAGTTGAGCAAATACTTTGGCTCCTCAATAAAAGCTCAAACTCAAGTTTCTTAAAAGGAATACAAAGTAGCTAATGGACTGGGGGAAATTGGTTGTAGCTGGAAGCGCTTTTCAGAAATACATTTTGTTTATATTAAAGCCCCATTTAAATATCTGTGCAAGCAGAAGCTGCTAACAGGATGAGCTTAACATGACTAATACTCGCACAACCCTAGGATAATCCATTTCCAACAACCTGAGAGATACTATTTTAAAAACATTTAAAAACCACTAATATGGTAAGATGCTACAAATTATAACAGGAAGATCTGAATTTGATACTGAATATTTGCTGAGAAACTTGGTGGCAAATTTGATCATTGTACTAATATGATGACAGGCTGCGAATACCACATTCCACAGCAACATCTCACCATTAAGCCCCTGTTTATGCTGTTACAAATGGCACAGTTATTCACAGATTAGTTCATCTTTGAGACTCTGTGCTCTCAGTGCTAATATATGCACTGTCTGCCACCTACAGAGGGCTGGAATTCCCATTCTGACTTTCTTAAAGAAATTCATCATGTCAAATGCACTGCAGTCTGTGGAGGAGCATTTACACTGGTCGGTCCAATAGGGGAATCGCTGATATGCTTGGAAGCAATTCACCTCGTGCCAAGACGTTCCCTCACGGGCTGTCTGAACAAGAATGAGTATGATTGGTGCATGTAGCCAGGAAGCTGCTTGCTCTGAGAAATAATCTTCCCAGAGCAAAAGGTCTGCGGGACCCTGAAGGGATTTCTGGGCAGAAAATTATAGGTATACTCAGAAAAATATGCCCAAGGAAAACCTCTGAGGTCTCATTCACTCTGTGTCCCCACTCGAAGAAATCAGAGAGGATGTCTCTGCCTGCCCCTCCCACTCCTGCCCCCAGCCTGGTTGTCTGAGAATTGAAATGTTAAAATACTGTTTAAAAGCAAGCGTTAAACTAAGACAACAACCATCAGTCTGTTGACAGTTCTCTAGAGAGGTGACACTAGTTAAGTGGTATGAGATACTGTGTCATTATTCCCAGGCTCACAGAACAGATATGAAAGGGCATGTCAACCATAACATTGGAATAGAAATTTAACATGCATCCCATAATACTTATCAACTGCTATACAGTAAAGACCAGGAAGGTAGCATTTGTTGAAATTCTCTGTCATTATTTTTGTTGTTGCAAAGATTGTGTAATATGAGAGGAAAATAATTCCATTTGTAAAGAAGAAGTGTTTCTCTGCAAACATTTGACAAAATTGAAAATATTTGTAGAAGTTTCACAGGTGGCCCATTTCCACAAACTAAGAAGATAAATGGGATATTGCTTCACATTAAACATGTGAACATCCCTTCTACTTCAAAAATATACTTGGCATATCTTATTTGTGGACCACATAACTCTACTTTTGATTATGAATTGTACAGTGTGGGGATCAAACATGGTGCCTTTCACAAGCTAGGCAGGTATTCTTCATCCCTAACTCTTAGAGTTTTTGATGGTGGATTTTGTTGTTTTGTTTTTCAAAGAAAGGGTCTATCTGCAGCCCCAGCTGGCCTGGAACCCTCTATGCAGACCAGGCGAGCCTCGATCTCACAGAGATCCATTTGCCTTTGCTTCCTGGGTGCTGAGATTAAGAGTGGGCCATCATGTCTGGCTACTCTTAGTATTTTCAAGACAAAGTCTGCTTATGCTGGCCTAGAAATCAAGATCCTTCTGCCTTAGCCTTCGAAGTGCTATCGTTACAGGTATGTGTCAACCAAATTCTCTCTTTTCTTTCTCTCTCTCACACACACTTTTCTTGGTCTTTCTTCCTCCTCTTTCTCTTGCCTCCCTCTCTCTCCCTCCCTGCCTGCTTTAATGTTGTTGTCTCTCCTATTGGAATGGCTCTTATTACCTCTTCTCAGTCATTTCACATCTAGAAGTTCTTAGGATGTTCACTGGGACATGGTTTAGAGGACTCAGTCAACCATGTTCAATGCAGTTCTACACGGTAGATAGAGAACTCTTCTTTCCAAGGCACATGCAATCTGTTATCTTTTTTTTTTTATCCACAGTTTTGGGTTTTTAACTTTATTTTTGAGACAGGATCTCTTTGTGGCTAGAGATCTCAGGCTAGCCTTGAGCTTGCAATTTAGCTGAGAGTGACTTGAACTATTGATCTTCCTTCATCCACCTCCCAAGTGCTGAGATTATAGGTATGCTTTACCACACCCAGCTTTATACAGTATTAGGGATCAAACCCAGGGCTTGATGCACACTAGGCAAGTACTCTACTAACTGAGCTGCACCCTCATTCCTTTTGCAGTTTCTTTATAATGTTCCTAAATAGGTGTATGTGTATATTTATTTATTTAATGTGCATGAGTGTTTTACTTGCATGTATGTAAATGTTCCTATGTCATGCAATACATGTCATGCCAGTGTTCTTAACTGCTCAGCCATCTCTTCAACCATTTAAATAGATTTTTAAAAATTATATTTCCCCACATTATCTGGTGGGTGTTTGTATCAAATTAATACATTGTTAAACTTTTTTTTTCCAGATTTTATCCTCTGTTCCACTTTTCTCTCTCCTCTTCATTTGGAAATCCAATTACTTTTTTGCTGCAACGATTGTGTATTATGAGGGTGCAATGTTTTATAATGTGCAGAACTGTCCATTGTATGTATCAATGCCTGATATTTCCCAGATATCACTAAGGGTTTGTGTGTGTGTGTGTGTGTCTTTTCACTCTCTGTCTTCTCTCTCTTCTGCTTGGTTCAGCTACTCTTTTCTGTGTTCACATTTATAGATTCTTCATTCAGCATTGTGCATCCTGCTTATCACACGGTATCCATTTCAATTCCAACACTACATTTTGCTTCTTGTTCACAGGTTTCATTTGCTTTCTGAAATTTCTCATTTGAGAGCTCATCATGTTGAACTTTCTTGACAAGGACTCCAATATTTGTAACAATTTCCTTGAAATCCTTGTGTATTTTAATTTTTTTCCTCTGAGTGGGAGGTGAGGTCTTTTTTTAATCATATTTTTCATTCTGTGAAAGTTTCATGTATTTATACAATGTATATTGATCATATCCAGAGAACATTACCTTCCTCAAACTCCCCCTATCGCACCCACACTGTCTTCCATCCGATTTAATACCCTCTTTTTAAAATCATTATTAATAACCTCTTTAGTGCAATGATGCACATGGATGTGTGGCCTTCCACTGGGGCATGGGCAACCTACCAGCAGCCATGTCTCCAAAAGACAATGACTCTCTGTGCTGGATACCTTTAGTGTCAACTGACACACCTGGGTTGAGGGAGCCTCAGTTGGGGAATTGCCTCCATTGGATTGTCTGTGACCATGTCTGTAGGGTATGTTCTTGATTGTTGAGTGCTGTGGGGACCAGCCCACTGTGGGCAGTACCACCTCTGGGCAGGCTGTTCTGTAGTGTATGAGCAAGCAGGCTGAGCATGGGCCAGGGAGCAAGCTAGTAAGCAGCGTTCCTCTATGGCCTGTGCTCCGGCTCCTGCCTCCAGGTTTCTGCCCTGGGTTCCTACTTTGGACTCCTTCCTGAACTGTGTGGCCTGGGATGTGAACGAAATAAGCCCTTTCCTCCCCAAGGTTTATTGGTCAGAGTGTTTGGTCACAGCAGTGGTGAGGCAAACTAGGACACTCCCTCGGCAGTTATCAGTGCTAATAACAGTGCCTCAGCTAGAGATGGGGGTTCCGAAGCCCCTCTCCAATACATGTGGGAATCTGACTGGTTTGATCTTGTGCCGGTAACCATAGCTGCTGTGAGTTGATGCCTGCACAGTCATGCCATGTCCAAACCCTTGCATATTTTAATTCTAACATAGTCCCATGTTCCTAATCATTTTCCTTACCAGTAATCAAAGTAGTTTCTTAAAGCACAAGGACTTTTCAGGTCATATTGTCTCTGTAACTTAAACTGATCATCTCTTTTGTTGAAACACCAAGCTAGGGGTCATCAACACAGAAGCAGATGGCCATGGTTATCTTTCAATGAAACCGGAATCTTTAAAGACACAGGTGGTTGGTTGCTTTTTGGGGAAAGGTCTAATTTGAATGTCACCACAATGTCACAACCCTAGGTCACATGCCTTATGAAAGGCAAGGGTTAGTCATAGTTTCTAAAGGACTATGTCGTTACAGGGTCAGGTTTTCTACATGATGTAGGGGCTCAGTCTCATATTCTGTCTTTTTCTATCCTTGAAATACAACATTTTAATATTCCTATCCATGTGTTATACAAAGAGAGTACACCTGCCAGAAGTGTCTGGAGGAACAGAGTTGACTGACTCTTTCTCCAAACGTACTTTTGATTCTAAAAGGCCAGTCCTTTTGGATTCTCAGTTGAACATCCAGTTCACAACTTCCAACATTTTGGCATTGCTTTTCTCTTTGCTGTGACCAAGAGCCAGGAAAGATTAAAATCAGCTCTGTTTTAGAGACACAGATCATCATGGCGGAGAAAGTATGGTTGCTGGCGGAGCCATCATGTTGATGCAAGCTGAGCTTAGATGAGGTTTGCTACTTGCCAATAGATCTGAAAGCAGGAAGAGTTCGGGTTGGAAATGAGACTATCAATGTCAAGGCCTGCTCTTCACCAATGACCTACTTCTTCCAACTAGGATCCATCTCTCATAGGTTTCACAGCCTTTCAAACAGTACCATTGGCCGGGGACCAAGTGTTTAAACAAGCAAGCCTGTAGGGAACATTTTACATTCAAATCCTAAGGAATTCCATCCATCCTCAGCGTTACCTGTAGCTCTTCCAACTGGTCTCATGGAACCTGGCTACTATACATGCAAATGCCAGTCATCATTGAAGAAAGTCAAGACAGCTCCAACACAACCCTCTTTCCAGATGTCCAGCTACAGACGTTCTAGGAAACACATGGCCCTCAACTTCTATCCTCTGCTACCTTAGCACAGTGGATCTTCTGCTTTCTTCTGGACCTTACTGTCTACACTGTAGCTGAGGCACCCAAGTGCCAACCACTGAGTCAATGTGGCTGTGGGTTTCATCCCTCATCTCAATTCTCTGAAACCCATTGTACCACAGTATCTAAAAACTTCTGTCTCATATATTCTGTGAAGTTTTAACACTGTTTATGGTAGAAATCACTCCATCCTGACCCAAAGAGGACAATCAGATATCTTGTCTTTGGGCAGCTCTCTGGGTAAAGTTTATTCTGCCAAATTATGCTTTTGAATTCACATCACTTCCACTCATTCTGTTATCTTTTAAAAGTCATATCCATAATTTTTGTTTCACTCTTACTGTGTCATAAGCATCAGGGAACATTACAAAAATAAGACAAGTATGCTCCAGCCCAAAGGGGATGAAAGATAATGTGAATGAGAATACAGGAGACAGAGAATGCAGGAAACAGAGACCATGAACACGTAAACAAGTAGATAAACATGATAATTACAGAATGTGGGCGTGATGCAGGTGATAAGCGTACTGACAAATGAAGATTGAGAGGAATGCTAATTAAGCTTTAGAAAGGTCATTCTAGTCCAAAGGAGAGAACTGAAGTCTGGGTGATCATAATTTATTCTCCAAACCAAAACTTTATTGGGAGAGATAGAAGTACTAGTATTGATAATTGTACCAGTTGCAACAGGGACTGTTTCAGGCAACCCAGGATATGCATTGATTCCAAATCAAACAGACTAGAAAGGAGAGAAGGTGGTCCAGAATCCACTGGATTACTAAGGCTGAGCAATCAGCTTGATCTCAACTGCACATCTGGGCGTGAACTGGGAAAGGAATTGAATGATGTAAGTGGTACCATGGATCTCAACTCTACAGGAAGGGCAGGGTTGACAAGATGGTTTAGGAGTCAAAATGAATGCCTTCCTGACTAGACTCATCACCTGATCTATATGCTGTTACAAAGAGAAACGACAAGGGAGGAAAACCAGAATAATATGTGTGTGTGCAGGAGAAAGCAGAGTGGGGATCTGGGTATGCTACAGTTAGGATATTTCAGTCAAGCTTAAGAAAATTCAACCCTTTTAAATTCAAGGACTCAAAACTTTAGTAGCACATCAAAGCTAGAGAAGAACAAATCTGCCCTAGTCACTGCTATCAGGAAGAGTAATTATGTCCTCTTTGGAGTTTCATACAAACTCATTTCACATCTAACAATTGAAATTTTTGCATCTTGTATGACTTTACAGTATTTGACATTCTCTAGCAGACTACATAGTTCTGGGAAGCAAGATAAAATCATGCTTTAAACCGTGTTGTGGTTTTATTTTTGATTGCCAATTTACTATAACCTAGAATTGCTTAAGAAGAGAGTCTCAGGTGAGGAATTATCTAGATCAGGTTGGTCTATGAGCATGTCTATGAGGGATTGTCTTTAATGTTAATTGATCAATCCAACTGGGGCTAGCACCACTCTCTAGGCTGGGCCCTACCCAAATAAGAGTAAAGTAGGCTAGCTAAAAGCAAGAAAGGACCCATTTGTTTGCCTTTGTCATTGTGGATGTGATGTGACCAGATGCTTGAGTTCCTGCCTTGACTTTCCTCAATGATAGATCTGAATGTGGAATTACAAACTAACTAAACAATTCATTCTCTAAGTTGCCATTTGTCAAAATATTTATTGGGGCAACAGGAATGAAACTAAGATATATGCCTGTAGTAGATGGTCACCACTCTTTCACAATAACAGAATGACTCTACAATACCAAAACGTCAAAGTAGCAGCAGATAGAATCATCATGTGAAGAACCCAAAATGTCCATCTTAACAGATGGAACCCTCATTCCTCACGCTTGGGAGAAAGATGTTCTCTCAAAAAGCAATGTTATCTTTTAGGAGTCATTCTCTTAATGCCAAAGGTAGCTAGAGGACAACATGACAACATGCTGCTGTGGGCAAGACTGTCTGCACTCAGAGCTTTCTAAATTCTGAGTCCTGTTCACCGATTCACATGCTGTCCCCCTTCCCTAGCCCTAGCCTTGTCAGTTTGGGTCTGTTAATACATATAGAGTGAGATAGTTGGGTTCCAGTTTTCTACTAAAAGCTGAGCATGGAAAGAAGCCTGAGTCTCACACATTCAGTTCCAAGGGAACTGGGCATGAAGCTCTTAGCTATTTAGAAAATTATATTTCCTAGGGCTCTACTTCCAAATCGGTTTATGCAAAGGGAGATGGCTCTGCACTAGAATATTTAGGAGGAAATGAACACAACCAGGTTAATCAGAACCATTTAAATGTTAACTCAAGTATCTTGAAAAGAGCTAGATGTTTAATTCAGACATTTATAAAAACATGCCTTTGGTGTAAAGTTGTCAGAACATATATGCAATCATGATTAAGAGTGTACAGCCACTGAAAATAACAGTATAAAGATTGCAAACATTTCATATCTCTATGTTGTTTTCAGCAGAACACTCTTGAGCATGCCTATCTGTGCTTGCACAGAATGCATTGGAGACAGAAAATGGTTTAGAAATATTGGGTCTTCAGGTTTTCTATGCCACAAGCCTTCTTAAAAACAAAGTGTAACAGAGAAAAAGATACCAGGGCAAATATTAATACTCTCAACAAAGCTAGCTTCCTTGTTATAAGTGGACATTGCCTCATTAATAACCAGTGTCCCAATTACAGAACCCTCAATACAGTGCCCAAGTTACACTCTTTTTTACATTTTATTTAGAGGTGGATCTCCATAAGTTCTCAAGCCTGGCTTTTATGATGTTCCTGACTCATAGGCCAAATAGCTAGGAGTAGAGTTATGTTCTACCACATCCACGCTGAGTTTACAAGTTCAAGATGACCCTCTGCTTTGATAAAGGAATACCTAGACAGCTGGCAGGGACTGTCACAAACATGGAAAGGAAAGAGTTAACAGAGAAGTGCTGCCTTCTCCTGTCTGGTATAGATGGTCCCTTCTAAGTATCTCAGATGCTCTTGTTAATTCGTAAAAGATGCCCTGTGGGCATGGTCTCTTATTTAGTTGAGTGGAAAAGGTATTCCCATGTCTCTTTGGAATTGTAAATTCTACAGTATTCATATACAAATAACTATGTGGTTCAGATAATCAGTTAGATAGATAGATAGATAGATAGATAGATAGATAGATAGATAGATGATAGAGATGGTCTGAATTCACTATCAGTAACTGGCTGGAAATAGAGACCTCATATGATTCAGGGGCTCAGAAGTTAGAGTTGATGTCCTTTTAGAAATTCCTGAGCCAAATCTTTATATTCTAATTCATTTTCTACATAGAAAACTCTAACATATAAAGAAAAAGTATTTCAACCACCTGTTCTGTCAGTGACATGGTCTTGATATAGAGAGACCGTAAAACAATGTACATGGAATTCCTAAGACTGCACTTAGCATTCTGGAAAAACCTCTAGATTGTAAACAAAAAAAAAATCCTCTTCTTTGTAAGACAGGATCCAGAAGGTAACTGTCAAATAAATTAACCCAGAGCACCTGAAACTGCAATAAACTCATCAGCTCACTTTGGTATCTTCCTAACTATCTAATTAAGCAGATGAGACATTTCTAATTGCCAAAGCTGGAAGACAGTTAGGATCTGCAAAGACTTGGCCTCAGTTTTAAGACTAACCCCATATTCAAAGTGTAAACATATAATCCTTTTTCCCTCTTAACCTCAGAGTAGCCCTGGATATACCTCAGCCCCCTTCCTCAATGTAGTTGCCCATTAACCTTGAGCTCAAATGGTTGAGGGGACACTGAGCCATGTGTCACAATTGAAAGCAAGTTCTGAAACAGGAAAGCGGGCCTGGCTTCGAGGCCTGGCTCTAGAATCAGGTATGATTCTTGGAACTAATATTTCATTCTTCCATTTCTCTATAAGACCAGATTAAAGAAAACCTTCTTAGAGATTAATATGTAAAATGCTTAGTCTGTTGCATGTTCCAAATGACCACAGGGTTGAAAGTTCTCAAGTAAAGTCATTGTTCACAAGAACTCAGAGTGTTTTAGATGCTGGAAACAGTCATTGCCCAGTCTCCCACAAATGAACTGAGTCACTTGATATAAATTACATATCAAAACATCACAATGCACACATGAATATGAACCATTTTTGTATGTCTACGTGTATGTTTGCATGTGTGTCTACCATTCCTTTCCACCCCACAACATTGCTGGAATTACAAGTGAGTATTACCACACCTGAATTCTCTGACTCAGGTTCTGGGGGATCAAACTTAGGTTCTCATTTTACCAATGGAGTTATCACTCTTGTCTTTGATGATTTTAGGTAAAGCTTACAAGAAGGGCAATTCTATAAGATCTTTGCCCCAAAGATTTGTCCAAGGAACACAGGCAGATCCCAAGTAGCATGATGGAAGGAAGCAGATGGGCACACAGATGATGATGATGACACAGGAAAGAGGCCCACAGGGATTATCAGATCAAAAGTGTGGACAAGTGAAGAGAGCAAAGGAGCTGACTGTTCAGACCGCCTCTGAGCAGACTCTTGGGAAACCTCTACCTCTGGGATAAGACAGCTGACTAAGAGCGAAATTCCCAAGTTATATACAAACACTCAGATATAAAGCACAAAAATAGGACTTTGAAATAGCACTTGCTTACTCATCTGTATATGGCTATAAATGGGTCTCTGTGTAGATGCAGCCATCAGAGATGGAGCAAGCAGTAAGTCTATCCCTCACATACACAGCTCTTTCTGCCCTCCATCTCTCACTCAGACATCCCCTCAGTTCATGTGGCTTGCTGGATACTGGGATTAGAGATAAGGAGCCAAGGAGATAATTCTGCCTTTAAGAGTACACATCTGTTTAACAAAATAAGACAAATACACATATGGAATATTATGCAAAGTTGTTCTCTTATTGCATGTCAACAGAGCAGTAAGATAGACAGAGCACTAATATGAAAACAATAAACTATAAGTTTCAGGGTTCTGTTTATTTGGCTACATTTGCTTATGTTTATAATCTAACATTTTTACCAGATGAAAACATTGATTTTTCTTGGGCTACCACAAGGAAATGCCAGAGACAGTGGGATTTGAACAAAAGAAATAAATTTCCTCACAGTTCCGAAAACCAGAATGATAGGAAGTATAAGAAGGAAGTTTCCCTGAGGCTTCTCTCTGTGGCTGTGGAGGAGGGCATCTTCTTCCTGTCCCCTCACATCATGGTCTTCCCTCTGTGTACATTTCCCCTAAGAGCTTTCTCCGATAAGGACTGGAATCATATTAGATTCAATCCAACCCACATGTCCTCACTTTATCTTAATCACCTCTAAAGACTCTGTTTCCAAAAAGCTGTCACACTCTGGGGTACTGAGAGTTAACACTTTAACATATAACTTTCAAGAAGTATTTGGATTCAGTATGGAATGCCCCCACAGGATCATGTTTTGAGTGCTTGATATTCCCTTGGTAGTACTATTATGAAGGCTATAGAACCTTTAAGAGGTGGGGCCTAGCTGGCAGAGGTAGGCCACTAAAGGTGGGCCTTGGAAGGTTATGCCTACTCCCGATTAAGACGACAATCTCTCTTCATTGGCCCATCACCATGTGGCCATGTGAGGAGTCTCAACCACACTTTGCCACCAGAGCTGAACTACTCTAGCATACCCATCTTCACCACAATTGACTGAAAACCCTCTAAAAGCATGCTCCCTTATTTGTGTCAAGTATTGAGGTGACAACGACTCAGAGTAAGTAACTCAGGGGACATAGCTCAACCCACAGCAGCATGGGAATCCAATATCTTCAGAGTGACGCTAAAACATCGAAATATTTCACCTGCTAAGTTTTAACATCAATATCCTCTGAGGTGGCTCAATATGCCACCTCAGAAGTGGGAGAGAAATCGATAAATCCTCAGTCCTTTTCCATATATTTAGTCCAAAAAGTCAGAGTGGGGCTCAGCAACCGGTGCTTTTAATAAACTTTCTAGGTGGTGTTCAATGGGTCATCTAAGTAAAATTAACTTCTCAGAGTGGCAAGTGATGAACTCATATCATCTTTCCATTATCTTTAAGGAATGGGCCCCAGTACCTGGGTGGATTATCAGACTTGTGCAAAGAACGACAGAGCTCCAAAGACTCTGCAACTCAGGCCTAGCTACCCAGCTGCCATGGTTTATAGGACTCATACCCTGCTGTGGAATCGAAAGAGGCTAGACAAATCACCTCGCCATCTGCAGGCCATGAACTGACAGCTTCTTGCCATGGAAGTGAGTCAGTGCAGATAGATCTCCCTGCCCTGTGCATGTTATAAACTAATAGCTCCATCCACTTCGTTGCCAATACCAGCAGGCACTGGCAATGCCCAGAGGCATCAGGAAAGCATTACAGGATATGATGAAGAGTCAGCTTTTAGCAAACCTTTTCCCAAACTTTTGACTCTGCAATTCTCCAACTTCGCATGTTTCCCCAGTGTATCAGTAGGGATTCTTTGATCACAGGAAAAAAGGAACGAGTTCTGACTAACTTCGGCAGAAAAAGAGATCACTCAAAGGATACAAGGCAGCTCCAGGGATGGGTGGACGGGTAATCAGGCTTAAATACATAAAGAGAGGAATCAGGGTGGATCTAGGATGCAGCTCTGGGAACTCCCTCTTCATCTCTCAGTTAGTCTTACAAGGGTATAACCATGGAAATGAAACAACTCCTACTTTTCAATTCCACTGTTCCTTTCCCATTTCCTATCACTACTCTAAACACCCAGTGACTCCGGAGAGAGCATCTAATTGGTCAGTTTGGGCTATATCTCCATCCATCAGGGACAGGAGCTTTGATTCATCCTCCTTTCAAGACGGAATACATGGGGAAGTAAAAATGACCCCAAATGGATAATGGGCTGCTGGCTACCTCAGGGTAAAAGTGGTTGATGGCTGTGATGGATAGTTTTAACTGTCAGCTTGCCACCATCTAGAATCACCTGGGAAGAGTCTCAGAGAGGGACTGTCAGGATGGCCTGTGGGCATGTGTGGGGGGATTGTCTTGATTTTGTTAATTGATGTGGGAAGATCCAGCTCTCTCATGGGAGGCACAATTCCTTGAACTTAGGTCCTGGACTATAAACGAGTGAGTTGTAACCATATATGTATTCATTTCTTTCTGCACTTGACTATGGATATGATTTGATTAGCTGTCTTAAGTTCCTACTGCCTTAACTTCTTGGCTACAAAAGACTATAACCTGGAATTGTAAGCAAAAAATGAACCCTTTCTCTTTAAGTTGTTTTGTCTCAGGGTATTTTATCACAGCAACAAGAAGGGAAACTGATATACTGGCTGGTGACAAATATTTGTGCTTGATGCACCCATTAGTCACATATATGCAAACACAGCGTAAATAAGGCTGATCTTGGGCCATAAGGAAAGACAGGAAGCTTTGCAAACTCAATGATATTTATCTTAGGGCCCATAGTAAGTTCTTCCAATGTCATCAGAAAGAAAGATGTTACCTTCCCTCATTCATTTTGTTATCAGTGGTCACAGTCTAGATCCTCTGTTTCCAGGTTCTTAGAGTCATATTTAAAGAACTGGAGAAGGTACACACAGATTGCAAAATGGCCAGGAAACTGTATTTGGAAGCAAAGTGATAGAACAGATGAGATATGCTGCAAGAGAACAGCAGGTACCTCGTTAGGATACTCATGGGGTCATAGTAACTGAGGCTTCTTTCCATGGGGTCTAAGAGAAAGAGAGTTGGTTGCTTGGGAGTAAAGCATGGGCAGCACTCTGCTTTGATTGACAGGCTTTCCTCCACTATCATATCCTTTCCATGATGCATTTGATTTTAATCATATGCATACACAATTAGGCATAGACAAAAGATGGTAAAAACAGCGTTTTCCCTAAAAGTTCACTCAGAGAACACAGCTTGCCTTTACATCACATATAGCCACACTAAATTTGGCTGGATCAGCTCCTGGCCTTCTATTCTCAGATATGGTGTAGGACATGTCTGGATAGAAACTGACCACAAAAGGGGCATCACCAAGTGGTTGTTAAGGAAGAGTAACTTATTCCTTTGTTTCAAGTGGGTACAGCTCGATGCAGATGAGGGTTCTAATGTGTTATTGTATGAGAGGTTTGTCCATGCTCAAGCCAAGTGATGTCCCCAATTTCTAAGCTATCCCTATGCTTGCCAGTCTCAATTCCACTGAATCTCACTGCCTCTTTCCTCCAAGCAGAGACAAGTACAGCCACCTCAGTGATGTGCTTCAGTCCACCTGCCCTAGTAAGGATCTTTTTTTCCAAAAACATGGTATTCAGACCTCAGAGGAACAAACCAGGAAGACAAGTTCTGACTGAGGCATCAGTCACAGAAATGAACAGCTTGGTGACAAATTGAAATGTCAGCATTATTAGCGGTTTTGCTCAGAGCTGTGTGATACAGATTTAACGATAAAACAAGAATTGGGACAGATTTGCTCTGGGAAGGCTCATGACTAGGGAGAATGGGCTGGAATGAATGCAAGGGCAAAGGAGAACAGGATCACTTCGAAGTTTTCCTGGGATAAAATACTAAGATGCCTGAGAAGGCTCAGAGAACAGAGATTAATGAACACATGTGTCAGTCACAGGTTCAATGTCAAAGATGAAGGAATGCGACTACATGCATATTTATATATTCATAGCTCTCAATGATGGTGGGGAAATTCAAACTGGTCTCTGCTGGATTTCTTGGTCTATTCTTTTGAGCTCTTCAGTTAATGTTCTAGCAAAAGTCTGAAGTATGTGAGAGGTGAAAGGAAGAATACAGAGTGCAAGGTCTTGTGAAAACAGTGTTTAAGTGTTTTTATCTGGTTATGGTTATTTGATTTCAGTAAGGAAGCTGTCTTCAGAGATGACTTGGGCATGGGGTGGATATACTTACTGGAAGGAGAGCACTCAAGGAACATTAGTTAGGTAATAGTGAAACAAGCAGATGTCTGTCAGTGTTTTCCTTGCATGTCTGTGAACATGCATCCATGGGACACACACACACACACACACACACACACACAGGCACATAAAATAATGCATATGTGAGATCTGTATAGAGTTGGGGATGCTGACAGTGGAAATCTCAGGCCGGTGCCCTCAAGATCCTCTCTGTAAATCCCCAGCTATCCTTGGTTTCTACTCCCCTTTGAGCTAATCACTGAAATCTGGCTTTTGCCAAACATTTGAGTGTGAATGTGGAGAAGAAAATAATTCCTGAACATAGGAAAATCTAAAGAAGGAACTAACATTTTCTAAAATATATACGAATGGTATCAAGATGGTTCAGAGGTAAAAGCACTTCCTGTGAAAGGCTGATGACTTGAATTTGTTCTCTAAAACTTGCAGTGAAAGGAGAGAACCAACTCCCAAAAGTTGTCCTCTGATCTCTGCACATGTGGCTGGCACACCCATGCCCACAATAACTCATAAACACACATCCTATATATACAAATAAAATGCATATACAATAAATATATGAATTATGAATCTGGGTCAATTAACACTTTGCAGATTTTAGGCAAAGGTACATATTTATAGTAAATGTCACATTCCTCGGGGAGCGTCACCCGGTATCAATTTGCTCTTCCCTGTGGGTTTATGAGGTATTGGGTTATTATGGCTACAATGTAAAAGAAAACACTGCTTTATTTTGTGTTTCAATCCCTTGTTGCAGCTTTGTGCATTTTGAGCTCACTGCAGATTCTTTAAAGGAAGGAATCATTTTATAAGCAATATGGAAATAATTTTTATTATAAACTTCTTATTACATATTTGTAGATCTTTGATGTGAATCTAAGGCCTTTTCTTGGAGGAATTTTTCTGTAGGTGGAAATCCCTTACTATCCTTTCTCTATAAACCTCGCTAACATTTCTATCTCCAGCAGGTGTCAGTCTATTAGGGCTTATTGCTTGTTCTTGTAAATAAAGTTTTATTGGAACAGAATCACAATCATTTTGTATATAGCTGTTTTCCAGTACAACAATATTGTTACATAGTTGCCATAATGACCTCATGGCGTGCAAAAACTGGTACAGTCACAGTCTAACCCTTTAAAGGTTTGCTACTCTCCTCATCTCCTATATCTAAATCAACCCTTCGTGTGTGTGTGTGTGTGTGTGTGTGTGTGTGTGTGTGTGTGTGTATCTGAATGCATGTGTGCTTGTTGGAGGGGCAGGTGCACATGGTGAGTGGGTGCATATACAAGTAGAGGTGGGTGGGAGTGCACATGTGTGTACATACATGTGGAGTCTAGAGGACACCCTCAGAGGTCATCCTCAGAGAGGAGGTCTAATTCCTTTGAGACAGAGTTTCTCATTGGTGTGGAGCTCTCTAAGTTAGTTCCAAGGATTCACTTCCCGGAACTGGGGTTACAAACACACATTTGACTTTTTAAAAAGTTTTATTTAACATGGGGCTGAACTCAGGTCTGCCAGCCTGCAGGGCAAGCACTTTACCAGCTCAGCCATCTCCTTAGTGTCCTGCATCTCTTCTCATTTTGCTTAGAGTCAAATCAGAGTTTGAAGACACATCTCAGAGACATTCTGGCTGCAGAATCTTTCCAGACTTCTGAGGGTTTTATTTCCATGAATACTCTCCTGTCCTCTGGCCCATAGCTAATTGAACTAATTTTTGAATCTTGCTTTCATAGAGTGTTTCCAAAGCGTTTAACTTAGTTTTCATAGAAACAGCTCTTTTTCTTACTGCGCTCATTTTTCATCAGTTTACATAATATTGCACTAAATAATGTAATTACAATAACAAGCGCAGCTGGCAGAGCAGCTCTGGGAACAAATACAACTGACTGTTGGCAAGCAGACACCACAGCGGGTGCGGAGAAAGGTAAACTGGTACACAGCAGTCCTAGACTGGGATGCCATAGGCCGCCTGCTACCCGTATGATTTCTAAAAGCAGTGGACACTGCGTGTTAATCTGCTAAGTTTTGTAAGTACAGGTCCTATTAAAAGCATCTCCACTTGTGCATTTCCACATAGCATGTGACTACATGGTTTTTTGCCAGTTTTGCAGGGAAGTTTTTGGTTGACAAATGCATATCTTTTCTGCTACTCTGCAAGGTATTGGAGAATGGAAAATGCATTGGTTTTATTATAGCATTACATCTCTACTATGAAGAACAGTGACTGGCATCTGGTTCATACTCAAAAATATTTCTTGAATAAATAACCGGACGGATGCAGGCATTCCTACAATGAGCTACCCTGAAACCACACTCAAGAAAATATAAATCTTGAAAGCGTTATGCAGGGGTGGGGTTTTCTATTTCCTTCTTTGTTCCCCTAAGAGAAATGCACGGATTTTGAAAACAGGGAAGGGTACGTCGCGAGGATCTCATGCTGATAGCTCAATTCCAGGCAGCCTAGCAGATTCATTCTCTGATGCCCAGATGAAGGCAATGGGTTTAAGCCAAGAAGATCATTAGCAATTTGCATTTCTGCAAGCCACATCACTCTTGTGTCTTGTAGGAATGAGAAACTTGCTTCTAACTGGCAAATTAATTATTGATAATGTAGATTGGCTAGATGGCATCTTTCACAAGGCTGGCACCCTGATTTCTGTGTTTCTAAAACTTCAGCCATTTGCATTCAATGATCACCAGTTTTATCTTAACTCTGGCCAATCAGCAGTGATGTAGCTTATATTTACCTCAAAAGTATTTCCCTTTTAATCTAAATAGCTACATTTGCCAAGGAAACGTGGTCTTGCCCCTGCAAACAGAAAACCAATATCAGTAGCAGAATCAAAGTTCATGAGAAAAGCTATTGAAATCTAACAATTATTAAAGTGTTTTCTATGTGAGGAAATGTTCTCAGCACCTCCACATGAATTGTTTTAACCTTTGCACACACACCTATAGGAAGTGACAAGCACTTCACAGGTTTATGTACTAGAACACTTGGTACTCAGCTGGTGGGGCTGTTTCCAGAAGAAATGGAACTTGATCAAGTGGAACTTGCCTAGAGGATGTGAGCTGCTGAGAGGTGGGCCTTGAAGGTAATAGTCCAGCTCCACTTCTAACCGGAGATCTCTTGGCTTCTGGATTCACCTGGATGTAACCGGTCACATACAACAGGCTTCCTTTGCCATGATAGACTATATCCCCTGAACCATGAACCTAAACAAATCCTCCTTTAAGTTGCTTCCTGTCAGGTACTGAGTCACACCAATGAGGAAAGTAGCAAAGATGTAGGCACATTTGTGCATGTATGATGCACATGCATGCAAACTCAGTCCTTATAAAATAGGAAAAATTAGGACAGGAGGAACTGCAAGGACAGAGGACGAAAGTATCATGTGCAATGCTACAAAAGTACAGAAACTGCAAAGTTTAGACATTGTCTCACTGGGCCTAGCTCCAGGCCCCCAATTCTTAACTGCTATATTTTGCAAACAATGTTTTTAAAGTCAGCACAGATGCTCAGGCTGCTGCAGGCTTTAAGCCTGAGGCTCACTCCCTCTTTGTTATAAAGAAAGCTTAGGAAATGTTAGAGCCTTGTTAAATCTCTTTTAGTTGAAACTGAGACTTTCTCATTGGCATAAAAAAGATTGAGAGAGAATTGAAAAGGGAGTAACTTTCTCTCTAAGTGATTCACCCTTTCTGAAAGACTTGCTGTTCAGCTACCCCCTCCCCCAAATTGCATCATGCAGGGCACGCATTCTACATGCTGGAAAATACTGTGATACAAGTTCAGTGTGGCGTATATATTTCCCAGGATCCTTTGCGCAGCTTCATCCCCTCGTTGAGAGGGTCTATCTTCCGGGTATGTACTCACCAAACAATGCCTCCTTTTTCCTATAATACATTCTCCCCTGAACAGATGGTTATAGGCAATCACTTTTCTTCATATCATCAATTTCCTAGACAAATCCAAATGCAATAGAGGGAAAAACTGATCCAACTTGGGCCAATCAGACTCTTCCTACAGTATGTTTTTAGGATACACTGATGGTTAGTACCTACCTCTGCATGATGCAACACAGCATAAATCAGAGGTGTTGAAGGTACAGAGCCCAAATTACTATCCTGAAACCAGAGATCAAGGGAAATCTCTGGAGCTGGGAAGCCAGTAAGGGGTTTTCTCCTTTAAGCATCTTTTAATCGCTTTTTTCTATAATCTGTAGACAATAGCATCTCAATGCTCAAAACTAGTATAATTCCTGTGAGGGCAGCCAGTGTGGCTCTATGATGAGCTGGGTTAGATTGGCTGCTCTGTCATTTCTCTGTATCTTACATTTACACATTAAAGGCTCTGAGAAGTCCTGTTGCTATTTTTTAAAAAATTGAAATTTTCTTTAATTCTTGTCATCCTAACCTTCATTAATCATGCATTTTTCTTAGATTTCTTAATCTATTATAGAACACTTCAGAGAGCCCACTAAGAAAAAAATATTAATTTAGGATTTGTGAGGAAGAAAAAGGAATGCTGAAGGAACAGGCAATGCCAGCTTGTACACCATGTCACTGGGCACAAAACAGGAACAGGGCTTTTAGATTTCTGTGTTAGCAGTCCTCTCCAAGAAGACAGGGAGAGATGGATTTTACAGGGATACCTGTATCCTTGAATTCTGAGAAGATATCAAGAGGTACCACGGAAAGCTTCTAAATTTGACAACATGGCCATAGGTCCATCAACTCATGTAGGAAATCTGGAAGCACACATTGACTACTTCATTTAAAATATGTTTCAGGGCTGGCGAGATGGCTTAGCAGGTAAAGGAGTGTGCAATCATGTCTGAGGACATGAGTTCAATCCCCAGGATCATATGGTAGAAGGAGAGAGCTGAGTACCCCAGGTTGTCATTCAACCTATATACACTCACTGTGGCATATGCATGCACACACATACACATACACACACACACACACACACACACAGACAAGGATTTATAAATGTTTAAGTGTACCTCGCAGATACTCTTCAAGGGCGAACAAAACAATAGATGCTTATTTTTCCTCTACTGTCTCTCCTTCTAGGAAAAATAAATGAGATTTTGGGAAAACACTTCCTTGAAAGCATAGGAATTAGCATTTGCATTTCAAATATCCTTATATAGAATATTTCAAAACCCTAAAAGGAGGGTATCCCATAAATGAAAAACTTAACTTCATAAATGAAGTCAATGGACATGTGCGAGACTGAAGGGAAAGGTGTGGGGTGAAGAACGGAAAGGAAGCAGCTACTGAGGCTGTGCAGATAAGAAGAGGCAATCGAGGAAAATGCCCATAGCAAAGAGCGAGATGTCAAAGTGAGAGCAGGGAGAAGTGGTGCAAACCTGCAAAGTCCAGTGTTCCAGAGGCTGTAGAACTGCCAAAGGTTTGGGGACAGCTTGGACTATGTAGTGAGGTTCAGGCTAGCCTGAGTTACAGAGTGAGACCTCACTCAAAAAACAAATACAGGGTCTAAGAAGATGGCTCGATTCATAAGCTTTGGAAGCACAGGAACCTGAGTTTGATCTCTAGCATCTATCTATATCTATATCTATATTTATATCTATATCTATATCTATATCTATATCTATCTATATCTATAGCTATATATGGGTGTGGTGGCAAATGGCTGTGATCTATGTTTGGGAGGCTAAGGAGGTAGATTCGTGGGGCTGGCACCTAGCCTACTTGGTGAGCTCCAGGCTACTGAGAGACCAGGCTTCACCATGAAGGTGGACAGCACCAGAGGAATGAGAGACAATATATTTTTCTCTGGTGTTCACATATATGTACAAACACATGTGTAGCCCGCCCCAACACACACACACACACACACACAAACACACACACACACACATACACACACAAACACACACAAACACACACACACACACACACAGGCAAAATGTGAGACACTAGCAGCATGCTTTAACTCTGAGTCAGGGAGAATACCTGAGGAAACTGGATGCCTCGGTCAAGTGGGATGAGAAAACGTCAATGTATCCTCTCTGGTGTCAAAACCGAACAGCGTAAACACTCGTTCTCTCAACTCCAAAGTGGTATTCATTGATTCAAAGCATAAATGAGTTTAAAATGCTAAAACTACGAATACAGCAGTAACTGCAAAACACCAGTTTGTGATGGCAAAGGTGTGCCTGGGTGGGGAGGTAGCTTTAGGGGGTGGGTACTGGAACCACACTAGGAATTGATCTAAATCATATATCACATCCGGTATCAGCTTTAATTCATTCAGCAGAGGTGAGGACTCTGTCCTTGCTCCTAAACGGTACTGAGTAGACCATGTTCACATCAACTCATCATCCCCTTCCAACTGCAGACAAGCATTTATCTTCTGAACCCATAATTTGCCAGGTGAATGTCATTAGCAATAGAGATATCGGTATTATCTTAATTCTGAGTATGATATTAAGGCCTTCTGGAGATGTAAGCATTTGTTGCTCTTTATCTAGCACTGACCTACTTCTGGCCACCCTCCCCATCCACACAGGGAAGAGAAAACTGAAATTGCAATGCATTATTTACTAGGATGAACCAGTCATTGCAGCCGCAAAGAGAAAGTAGTGAGAAAGTTCAGCAAAGCTGAAACAAATGTCTTTTTCTTCCTTCCATTCTTCCTTTTGCTTAGGCCAGGTCTTACCTGGCACAAGGTAGTGTCAAACTTGCTTTATAGCACTTTGCAGCCAAGCTTGACCTTGAATATCTGATTCTTTCATCTCCACCTCCCAAGTTATGGGCTCACAAGGCTGTGCTACCAGACCCAGTTTATGCCATGCTGGGGCTCCAACTCTGGGTTTCATGGATGCAGAAAGTGCTCTACCAACTGGGCCATAGTCCCCGTCAAAACAAATGTCTTGATGACTGTTCCAATCAGGAGTTGCAACTACTGCTGGTAAAGATGCTTAGAAGGAATGTGAGTGGAGATGAGATATTACTAGAGCAGGGTGACTGAGACTTTCTACAAACTCATAAACATAACAGAAGGAGAAACCTCAAGTTCCCATCTCAGCTTCATGTTTGTGGATTTGTTGTTTGTTTAATATAGGATTTAACACATCAGATGCCAAAGCATTTGGAAAACAGAAGGAAGAGTGGGAGTCCTGACTGACAACCTCCAGACTATGGTTCAGCACATATTCTGAGGTGGAATTATCAGGGCACAAAGGCATTGGCCTGGGTTAATGAGTTATTCTTTCAGCACCATGGTCTCCAGACCCCCAAACCCTGCTGCACAGTAAAAAGCCACAGAGTCCACTGGTTTTTATAATAATTTGGAAACACAACTTTTAGTCACATAGTC
This sequence comes from Eospalax fontanierii, assembly GCA_035773235.1. Taxonomy (NCBI): domain Eukaryota; kingdom Metazoa; phylum Chordata; class Mammalia; order Rodentia; family Spalacidae; genus Eospalax; species Eospalax fontanierii. The sequence continues at coordinate 34,456,333 of CM069546.1, read as the reverse complement.
CAGTCCAAGCTGCTCACCAGCGGCAACATTCCCCAAAGCATGAACACATTTGAAAACAAATGTGGTACAGGTAGGAAGGAACCTTGATATTCCATAACATCTCACACAAACTCAGGCTAAGAAGGACGTCCACCTGAAGCACAGAGCAAAGGCACCGAGTTCCATTTACAAGAAAGCAATCTTTCCCCTTCCCCAGGGAACACGACTTACCTCTCATGCACTCAAACCCAGTTTCATTTTTAAGTAAGGAAATAGCCTACGGAGTTTAGCATTCTGAATTCACCTCCCCCATATACACATGACACCGAAAGCCAAGGTCTACAGATGATTCCAATTCTCTTTTAAAAAATGCCCTTGACACAGTCGTTGCTCACTAACCCAAGTCTACAACAAAAGTGCATTTTAGCCAGTCAGCAAACAGCAGAGGATTCACATTAGGAAGGCAGCAAGGTGTCCTTTTGACCTTTGTGATTACTTAGACCTCGTGTTGTACATAAAAAGAGTCCAATGATGTCAAACAAATTCCACAGGAGAAGTATTTATCGCTGAATCTAAATCAAAAAATCCATATCTACTATAATGGCACTTCAAAAGAAGATATACTATATTTACTAGCTCAATCAATACTAAATTAGCCAGGATAAATATTTCCAACTCTACCCTTCTTGCGATGAAGCCTGTTATTTAGAACCCTGGTCTTGACAGAGACAAGGGAATTTTTGCTTATCACACAGAAATAAAAAGCAGGAAACACGTTACAAAAGGTTGCACCTACCCTCAGCTGCTCTCTTTCACAATTCATCTGTTGCCTCAAAACCTGCAGAGAAAAGAAAAAGAGGGTTTGATAGAAGGTTCTATAGGAAAGACAGCATAAAAATAATTACTTTTAGGGTGTGGATAGGTGGCCTAACTGCTAAAGCACTTGCCATTCAAGCAAGAAGACCTGGAATTTAGATCCCTGAAAATCACAAAACGTTTGGTGTGTGTGACCCATTTCCAATTTCAGCCTCAGAAGGCAGAGACAGGGATCCTTGGGGCAAGCTGGCTAGCAGGAACTAGCCTCTGTCCTGGAGAGTAAGGTAGAACAGGGAGGCAAGATAGCTCAGTGGGTAGGAGCCTGCCTCCAGTTTGATGTCCTGGGCTCAATCCTCAGAACCTTCTTGGTAGAGACAGAAAACTGACTCCAGAAAATTCTCCTTTGACCTCCACAGATGCACCATGGACACACACAAATATGCATGCATGTATGCATGTACATGCTTACACCCACACAAAATAAATTTTAAAATATAATCATATTTCAAAGGAAAATAAAATGGAAGATTAAGATTTCTGACATTGGAACTGGAGGGATGGCTCAGTGGTTAAGAGCACTGACTTCTCTTTCAGTGGACCGGATTCGATTCCCAGAGATCACATGGTCCATAACTCCAATTCCAGGGGAATCCAATGCTCTCTTCTGCCTTCCATAGATACTGCATGACACAGGTGCACTTACATACATGCAGGTAAGACACTCATATACATAAAAATATAAGTAAAATATTGAAAAGTAAGTTTAAAACATTGCTGATATCAACCTTGGACACACACACAGATGTAAACACAAAAAAACATACATAGACACCACATACATGCATATGAAAAGAAGAAGGAAAGAAAGTAGAAGAAAATATAGTTCCTTTAGATGGCTGGATTCGAAGAAGAGCCAGAATTAATTCACTCATGAATTAGTGTTCTGGGTTTGTCAGTGGAAACTTCGCTATCCGTCCCCATCGTGTAAATCAGCAACATGTCACAGGAGTCAGCAGAGTCTCTGAGGGGGATGACACAGGGGTGTGGGAGAGGATGGGAGGCCAGCCTATAAAGCATGAGGGTTCCCTTCTTTGTGCACAGACCCTTTCTTGTCATGTTAGCAGGTGCACACAACCCTCCCTTTGATTGGGTATTACAAAACAGTGACCAGTGCAGGGTCTCCTCCGATGATGTTACAAGCCGCTAGTATTCTGTGCATACCCCAGAAAACAGGTCCTATTTAATGGTTTAGTTCCCTCTTTATTAGACTCTGTGTAGTCCTGGGAAATGAACTCAGGGCTTTACATATCTAGGCAAGTGCTTTACCCATGAACTATATCCCTGTATCTCTCTTTACTTGTTTAAAGACAAGGTCTTATTATGTTTCCCAGGCAGATTCTGAACACATTTTTTAGCCCAGGCAGGCTAAACTTGTGATCATCCTATCTCAGCCTCCTGCATAGCTGGAATGACCAAACAGGGCCACTAGGCCCAGCTTAAACATCCAGTACTAATCAAATGGTGGTAAGGTGGACTATATTGGGAGGATTCTGCCGTCAGGGCTTATATCAGTGAGAAAGCCTAGTCAATTTTTGATATCTGCCATCACCATAACAAAAAGAGATTATAGTACCTCTGCCATGCACTGATTGGTGATTTGTGGCCTATTAATAAGTTTTTCTTACTGTCCAATGATGTTTTACTAGAGTGACTACATAACTTGTTACACAAACAGGCAAAAGGGAATGAATTAGCAGAAATAGTAGGAGAGCTATTTGGTATTAAGTCATTATACTAAGAGCACAGAAAGCAGGTTTGTATGGTCCCTCTGTATACAGGAGGGTTGACGGATGAACCATCAAGGCAAACAAGCCAAATAAAATTAAGTTCTGCATTGACAGTTTATCTTGTATCTTTCTATTCTGTTAAACTATTGAAAAAACCCTTTACTCTAGGCCCTTGACAGTATATTGGAAGTTCCTTGGAACTTTTACTGAAGGATGAGAAGGTTTAGCAACCAACTTTTGATGTATATTTTATGTGTTTTGTACTGAAAGTTTCTTTTCACTTTTTTTCTAAAACAAAAATAAAAATAAGGTTCTTTGCTTAGGATGCACCAGAGCCTAAAGTCTATAAATGTATCCACGTACTTTCCCCTGGGAAAGAACCCAAAGAACGGCTCTTTTGCTTTTCTTTGCCTTTTGTGGTGGCTAGTGTCTCTGCTATCCCAGACTGGCCTTGATTGACCTATGAGCCAAAGGAGCCCTGAACTTTTGATCTTCCTGCATCTGCCTCCCAAATGCTGGGGATAGAGGTGTGTACCTCCATGTCCAGTTCCTGTGTTACTGGGATTCAAACCCAGGACTTTGTGCATGTTAGGCAAGTTCCCTAGCAACTGAGGTACATTCCATTCCTAGCACAGAACAATTTTTAAGAGAATCAGTAGAGATAGATAGGGAATGTAGCTTAGTGGGAAAGTGCTTGGCTCTCATGAATAGACCCTGAGTTCAACTCTCACTGTTATAAGAAAGACAGAAAGAAAAAAATTAAGAAATGAAGGAAGGGAGGGAGGAAGGGAGGGAGGGAGGGAGGGATGGAAAGAGGGAGGGAGGGAGGAAGGAAAGGAACAAAGAACAATAATATATATGAATATAATAATTATCACATTTTTTGTGAAAGACACGTATGTAAACACTATAATGTGTAATATTGGGACTACTTAAGTTACAAACATCAAATAGCAGTTGAATTTCAACTTTGGAAATCAGGTAATATTATTAAAACCCAGCTCAATTTATAAGATAAAAGCTACAAAAATGCACAAATGTTATGGTTGCAATTTTTTTTTTTTGGTCAGAAATATAGTGACATCTAACATTAGGGGTTAAAGGAACTAAAGAGGAAAAATTGAGAATATTCTGAGCTATTAAGAAGTAAAGGGCACTACCATAGAAACAAACAGAACGTTTCTTCTTGAATCGTACTTGACACAGGTACTTTATGTTAGTAAGCTGTATCTCTGTGAAGCTTTAAGAATCAAGAGAGAAAAATCCACAGAGACAGAGGAGCTATTGGTGATGAGGGGATTGGGAACACAGTGGGTTTTGTGGATGTTGGTTTCTGTCAGGGTGTTTCACACTGGGTATAAAGCACAGGACTAGGGATGCACCCACTAGCACTAGCACTTACTCTGCAAGGTGGTTAAAAGGGGCCTTTCATTTTATGGATATTTTACCAGAAAAAAAAGAGAAAGAAAGACAGTGCACGATGTGGGATGGTGTTAGACAAGATGGAGAGGACATGCTTTGCCCAGGATCCCCACTTAGAACAGGCACAGAACCATGCAATGTACAGAGAAAGTATCTGAGGTTCCTGAAACACAGTAGCAGGTAGAATGGGATTCATGGTCTGAGTCTGAAGTTCGTTCTGTTGTCAGGAGAATCTGGCACTGATCCAGGAAAGACCAGAGCCAGCACTGGGCTCCCATGAACGGACCAATGAGGCTGAGAAGTTCTCCGGGTTCACATGAAAGGAGGACTCTTAGTGCTTACACAGCGGGTGCTCCTCCCTCCCTCCTTTCTTCCCTCCTTCTCCCTCAACCTCTCATTCAGTCCTCTCCTGGGCAATCCCAGGCTGTTCTTAGACAGGAAGAGTGGTAACGACAGCAGGCAGCTAGCACACAACAAAAGGAAACTTGCCTTCATGGCATGAAAAGTCTTGAGCCAAGAGGCAGGGCAACCACAGCCTTGCTTTTCTTCTTTCTCTTCTGTGTTTGGAATGAGAAAAGTCCCCATAGGCTCATGTGTTTGAACACTTAGTCACCATTGAGCAGTGCTATTAGAGAAGGTTACACAATCTTCAGGAAATGGAGCCTTGCTGGAGGAAATAGGTCACTGGGGTGGCCCTTTGAGGTTTTATAGCCTTTCCTGAATACCTGGTCTCTCTTTCTCTATCCTCTTTTTTGTGCTGGTACATGTTCCTCGTGTTCCTGGTGCCGTGCCTTCACTGCTGTGATAGACTTTATCCCCTCAGGAACTGTAAGTCAAAATAAACCCTTTTTTTCCTAACTTGCTTTTTGTCGGGGTATTTTATCATAAAAATATTACTATTATACTGTCCTTTTGTTGACCCCAAATGCAATTACCTGAACAGGGGCAGATGGGGGTAAGCAACTTTTTAGCTGAAAGACACATGTACTTTGAAGATCACAGAGTAGAAAAATTATGGAAATAAACCCTATATGGTGTCTCCAGAAAACCCTGGACTCACTTCTGAGTTACAGGTTTATATCTGATTCTGAAAAATACTAATGTATAACCCATCTATTCCTAGCCTGGGTCACATGTGGGACACAGGAAGTTATGGCTGCAGAGGACTACAGAGAAATCTATCATTTGCATAGAACTCAAACAAGACCCCAAGTCTTGTAACACTGAGCACACCTAGAATGCAAGCCAAAGTTCCTCAGCACATAAAGAACAGATATTGAAGCTTAGAGAGGACCAAACCCAATAGAAAAGGTATAAAATTCTTGTCACCAGAATTCTACAATATGAAGGTGATCTGCTCACAGCAGAAAAGTTGATGAAAACAGTGGCTAAAATGTTTCCGTGAGTGAGGAAACATATAAATCCACAAGTTTAAGAGACTGTTAATTCCCAGACAGTTAAAGAAATTCACACCAAGTTAGCTCATGACAAAATTACTGGAAGCTGGGCTGGAGAGGTAGCTCAGTGGGTCAGAGTCCTTGCTGCACAAACATAGGAACCTGAGTTTGGATCTTCAGCCCCCACATAAAAGCTGAGTGTGAGTGAAATCTCCATGCTCTGCTATGGGGAAAGACAGGAGGAGGCTGGGAATTGCTGGCTACAACTCTAGCTCCAGAATCAATGAGAGACCCTATCTCAAGGGAATAAAGTGGAGAGGGATAGAGCAGAGTCCCCAGTGCCTCCTCCGTCCTCTGCACAAACACATAAACAGACACATTCACAGGGCATGTGCACCTTTCACTCTCTTATACTCACATACACACAGAGAGAAAGAGAGAGAGAGAGAGAGAGAGAGAGAGAGAGAGAGAGAGAGAGAATTGCTATAAGCTTAAAGAAAAACTTTTAAACAATCAGAGGACAATGATCAAAACTTATGAAGCATCAATAGTCCAAATAAAAATGGACTTTTCATTTAAAACAAACAAAGCTTAAAAATAAGGGTTTGGGGTAGATTAAAATGTTTGCTGCTCTTCTAGAGGAACAGAATTTGGTTCCTAACACCCAGCTATGCCAGCTCACAACTGTGTGTGACTCCATCTCCATGGATTTTGACCCCTCTTCCAGCCTCCATGGGCACCTGAACTCATGAGCACACCCCCACATGCACACATAATTTTTAAAAAGTCATAAAATAGCTAAAAATTAAACTAATGAGGCTACAATAAAATGCAGTTTTATTTAGTTGATTAAATAACATAACACAGAGCTTCAATTAAATGAAAATAGCCTGTAGAAGTAAAAGAAATTATTGGGGTATGGCTCCGTGGTAGAGCTTTTGCCTAGCATGCATGAGCTCCTAGGTTCCACGGTCAGCATTATAAACACAGAGATTAAACTGATGAAAAACTTTCATTGCCAACTGACCTGCTCTCAATTGATATAGGAAGGATTCCAAAGAACAGAGATTACCTGAAGTTAGCTTGGAATAAGGATTCAGGAAGATAGATAGAAAAAATAAATGTGTGCATAAATACAAATAGAAACACAAGCTTGGAACTGGAGAGATGGCTCAGTAGTTAAGAGCCCGTGTTTTACTCCAGAGGACTCAAGTTCAGTTCCCCATATCCCTATCAGGTGGCTTTCCACTCCTGTAACTCCATGATCTGACACATTCCCCTGGCCTCCCCAGGCACCTGAACTCAGACAGCCTCTCTCTCTCTCTTTCTTCTCTCTCTCTCTCTTTCTTCTCTCTCTCTGTTTCTCTCTCTCTCTCTCTCTCTCTCTCACACACACACACACACACACACAGTAAATTTTTCAAAAATGAAACACACAAAGACTACTCTCAAAATCATTAAAATGTGTTTAATGATTTTAATATAAGTGTTGAAATTTCTGGTGTGCTTTCCGATGCATGGATCTTATGTTACATCAGAAAAGACATAAAGAGAAGACAATAAAGATAGATAGATGACAGGTGTCTATTCCCCCATCTTTAGTAAGATCTAATTAACAAGCAGAAGCTGATATGGTTAAAGCATTCAAGTTGATGCTTGTTGTACATAAACACTGTGAAATAATCATCATCATCAAGCTAATTGAGGTGGGTGTTAAGGTTCCTTACACTTGTGAGAAGCTGTAAAATGTCGATTCTCGGCAGGTTCAGAGAAGTGTGTGTACTGTAATATTTAGCACAACAACCTTACAAGGAAACTATACTATCCCCAGCACCCACAATAGAAGAAACTACAAGACCAGATATACCACAAATATATGATTCTAGAACTGTATTTGAGGACACAGGCACCTATACATACATACTCAAAAGGACTTCGTCCCAACATCACACTTTATACAAAAATTAACTCAGAATATATCACCTATTTTAAATGAAGAACACAAAACTGAGTGAGCAGAGCAATTAAAGCCCTGATAATACTTTCCTCTTAATACTCGTCTAAAGTTCTCAAATTACCCTCTGTGACAGGAGGTGCCTTCATAATTAGAAAATATTGTAATATTAATGCTTAACAAAACATAGGTGTGCTTCTGTAAAATGCTGTAGTCCTAGCAATAGCTTCGAACTGCACTAATTAACCAAAATGTCATAGAACAGGATTAATAACTTTATGTTCAGCCTTTTAAAAAAATGACAAAGGTTTGCCAGGCTCATGGAAGAAACGAGTAGCATACTGACTTCTGCCATGCGAAATGAAGGCACATTGTGTTCTTACTGCAGATGTTATCAAAGACAGAATCCAACAGTGGCCATGTAAATAGCTCTACAACTTTTAGACTAGGCTAATTAAAGAAAAATGATCTGGGGGTGATAAAAGGGATGTTTCAAGTTGTCTCTACAGTGGGGACATTTTGTTTTGTTTGGTTTTATTCATTCTACGAGGGCTCCTATATCGTTATTTCCAGATTTGGTAATAAATTCCTGCTTCCTTTTTCTTCAGCTCAATTCTATACATTGTGTATCTCTCCTTACCACACTTACTGACTGTCCAGAAAGTCTTTTATCTGCCAATCATCGCTTTTCTCAGAAGTGTTTCTAACTAGTCACTGATAGAGTAAACTCATTCTCATCTATGTCTTCTCTGCAAGGTAGCTGGGGACACTTCCTGTTTTGTGTATGGATCATCAAGTACATATATAAGATTTCCCCCCTCCCCCCAAGGTTGAAGAGATGATCTCTAGGCTGTTTCTACAACTGCACTCACCACAAAATGCCCCAGTGAGGGGGGCAACCGTACTCAGAGGGCTTATTAAGTTACTGCAAGGCCTTATGAGGCTTTTATTTTTCCTATGTGGCAGGGGAGATAGTTCAATTGGTAAAGTATTTGCTGTGCAGGCATAAGGACCTGAGTTCTAGTCTCAGAACCTACAGTTTTATATTATAAATCCCGGCATGGTGGTACACACAATCTCAGCATTGGGGAGACAGAGCCAGCTAGATCCCTGGGCCTTACTGACCAGGTAACCTCGACTACTTGGTGAGCTCCAGGCCAATAAAAGTTCCTATCTAAAAAAAAATGGATAGCATCTGAGAAATGACATTTGAGGTTGACAACTGATCTCTGCACACATGTGTACGCACACATATGCACACACGTGTGTGCATATGTGTACGCACACATATGCACACACGTGTGTGCACACCCAGAGTTTCCCTATAACCATGAAGTGGGTAGTTAAGAGAAATAAATCATCTATAACTCTATATCTTCTGTGATGGAGAGAGAGACCCTTCTTGTTCAATCTTGAAAAGTCAGCCTTGAAAAATACCTTAAATGTACACTTTACTAAATGTCATTTCATTTGGAAACTAACATGTGATATTTTTTCCTCCCTTGGCAGTAATGCACAAAGCCAATATATTTTATGGCCTAAATGAAAAAAAAGGAAAGTAGAAGGTCGGGTGATGCTCCTTTAAGATGCTTCAGAATCAAATACCGCTCTCAACAGGGCTGCCAAGTAAGCACTTATGAAAGGTTAGAACTGCAGCAATAAACCAGCACATGCGGCCTTTCACTCTGCTGCTGTATGGGATGTTTAATAGCAAGGATTCATCTTCCTCTGCTGTCTATCTTCAGCTAGCCAGCAAGGCCAAAGACATTCTCAGGCTTGGGCCCAGCTCGTCTCCCTCTCTCTCTCTCTGCTCACTCCTAAATACACATGGAGCACATCTTTTGGATGTCAGTTTTCTAGGTAGTGTGAATGCAATGGTTAGGTCTGCAGGAAGCCCATATGGTAGAGAACCCCTGTTGTTCAGCACTCAGGAGGCTGATGAAGGAGGAGCTCAAGTTCAGCCTGGGTTACAGGGTGATAGCTCCCCAAACCTAAGCCCCATGCTTACACATGCACACTGCAGGGTCCCACCATCTCCCTGAAGAAAGAAATAGAATCAACGATTTTACTACATAAAATATGTTCTAGAGAAAACCTAGAAATGTCCTCACAGCCCATAAGAACTATAATATCCCAGCCTCAGGGAGTTGAAGAATGCATCCATGCCTTTTCTGTTTTTTTCGATCACATATATACAAGAGTAGAAGACATGAAAATATTCAGTAGAAAAAAAAAGAAGGAATGAACATCTCAACAAGATTATGGATGTGTAATAAATTGAATGAGATGGAGGAGTCAAGTGCTGGAGGAAATTGGCTAGAGATCTACTTGCCTTGTGAAAGCAAGAATCAGATGAAATAAGAAGACACAGGAGAAATGAATGGATAAATAGATGTGTGTGTTTTCTTGTTTGCAATAATATGTTGGAAATTCCAGTTTCAGAACAATTGTGAATCATTTTGAAGAAAAGCACCAGAAGATTAGCAACACAGAACTCGATGAATCATATCAATGGGAAGCTGTGTACATTTCTCAGCTTTGCTGTTCTGGTAATCAAAAATTCTTCTGAAACCACAAAGAATTCCCTGTAAACACAGGCCTCAAAGGACCCTAGGTGAACACCATGGGTTTGCCCCTTTCTTAATGCATTTCTAGAATATTATACAAATTTGACATATGCATTTTCCCCCAACCTGGGACGGTGCTAATGCAGGGGGTATGGCTATATATGAAGCACTGTGGGTTTTCAACAAACGGTCTCAGAACAAAGAACCAGATAATGATGATGAGGCCTGTGGAATGCTGTCTTACAGGTATGACAAGACCATGGCACTCATGAACTCACAGCAGTGTGGTGACTTGCATAGAGCTTGCACAAAATGGAGTCCCTAAACATAGATGGGGGAAGGCTCAAGGGACTCTACAACATTCAGAGGTGCTAAAGCAGTCAAAGGTTTATTGTGTAACCACTGGTGAGCTGCATAGGCTCCAGTGGACAGCTTCAAACATATGCCTACATGAGGGGCCCTGGTTACATCCTTTGGGTCACAAAGCAAAGTCTAATACAAAGCAAATACATGAAAAAGGGATGGGGATTTGGTGGCAGGAGTGGATGAGAGATGTGGGGTGAACAGAATGTATTCTATACATGTATGCAACAGTCAACGAAAAAAAATTAAATGTTTAAAAGGGTCTCAGAGAGCAGAATAATGATTAAAAAGGAGACCGTGTTTTATAGTCATGAGAAGAAAACAGGATATACCACGGGTATCCCAAGAACAGACAGCAACCCAACCCGTAGGTGGGGCAGATTAAAGGAGGACTTGACCAGGTGCTAAAGGATGTGGAGCTTTTGAGCTTTCCTGAGGGGTGAATGAGTTGGGAAGGCAATCTACCCAAGGATCTGGGAAGGCGATTATCCTGTAGACAATATCTATCATCAAAGTTAGAATAAAGGGCAAGGTACAGGACTAGATTTGGGGAGGGACGCTGAGCATTCTTCCATGGATTCCCTTTTTCAGAAAAAATGTTTAGGATGCGTGTGAGTGTGTATGTATGTTATCTATGAGTATGGTATTCATGTGTATAAGGTATGCAATAGTGTGTATGTGTGTGTGTATGTGTGTGTGCGTGTGTAATTTCCCTTCTGAAAATGTGTAAGTGGAGGCCAGAGGCCATATTTCCTTGAAATAGGGTCGATCACTGAAACTGGAGTTAGGTTGGTGACCAGCAAGCCAAAATGATCATCCTGTCTCTGCCTCTGTCCCCAGTACTAGATATGCAGGTGCATGCCTGGTCATGCCCAGGTAGTTGGGATTAGAACTCAGGTCCTCATGTTTGTGTAGCAAGCTATCTTACCCACTGAGCCATCTCTCCAGTTTCCACGGATTCTCTTGAACATGAAAATAAAATGCCTGTATTAAATGAAATCAAAACATAGGAGTTCTATTTGCTCTATCTTACTTCTAGGGAACTGCATGAATGTTTATTAGAGACATGGGTTCATGAAAATACCACACCCTTCTCCCAAAAAACAATAGTATCCATCATTGGCTATAATTTATTGATTTTTAAAAATACACCGGAAAATGCAGTGTATCTTCCTGCTATAAGAAGCTGGTTTTTGTTCAGATAGCAAAGTCAGGTTTCATCACCTGTTGCCAAGACTATTTTTGCTTTAAGGGTAATAAATGCTTAGAATTCAGGGCAGGGATTAAGAAACAATCAATTAAAAAATAAAAACACAAAGTCACAATGATAAGTCAAGTCAACCATGTTTAATTAACTTGATTCGATTTGTGAAGTATCAGTGAAGAAAATGCCTTGAGGAGAAAAACTTGGGGGATGCATGTGGCTCTTCCATGTAATTTTCATTTTAGACATGAGAAAAACTAGAATGTGCTACACGTGTTTGGTTTGGCTAAGAAAACTGAGCCAACTTCCAGGGTGGGATGAGAAGGAAGAAGGCACTTGGCAAGATCAAATAAGTAGGAAAAAGTCATAATGATAGACTGGTTGTTATATGTAAACATGAGCAGATAAAAACAGATGTTGAAAACATTACCACACTTAATTTATGGGTCATGATTCTTGGGGAAACCTTATTGAGCACATCCTAAAATCTCAAAGTACTGTGTTGCTTTTAGCACTGTGGTACAATACTTGGAAAGCAGTATACAATAGTGAACCATTCAACAGTTCTTTTCAAAACCACATCATTGCATGCTCATGGTACTTGAATGTGTGTGTGTGATCCTTGCATGCTCCAGGTACATAAGAGAGAAGTAGCTTACATGGATATCTGGGGTTTCTTAATCCAAAGAGAGTCGAGTCAAGTATGCTTTACTTCATTAAAGGAACAGCAGACGTCAGGATGCCCTTAGAAATTAAAAGAACTTCAGGCAACTGACTTTAAGGAGTCATTTGCTTTGAACTAAATGTTTTTAGTGCTTACTCTCTTAAGCAGACCCACATGAAGTCTCCTAGGTCTGAGATAAGTCGGTCTAGGAAGAGAAGTGGAGCAGACAACTCTAAGTGAAAGGTATCTGGCTGGCACAAACATCCAGTGATGAGGATCCACTTCATCCTTGCATCCTTTAAGCATCCATATACTTTAAGCAAGGATGTCACCACTTAGATTTCTGAATTTAAGATTTCATGCTGGTCTTGGAACAAAAGGGCAGCCCTAGGCTGGTGGGAGGGACCTGTATAAATACCTTCACAAGCCAAGCCAAAAAATGTCTCTGCTGCAGATTACTTGCAAGGTGGGGGAAGTATATTACCTATGATTTAATCTAATAATAAACCACCACCCCAGGCATATTTTAAATTCTGTAGATTTAATAAGGTATTTTGTGAACCAAGGCAGGGGAGGGTTGGAGAAAGCAACTGCCATCATGACAAAGGTGATTTCTGTTTGTTTTGGTGGCAGACATGATCAACAGTCCTTTCCTCACAATCAAGGGTTATAATTACCCCCTCTAAACCTTATCCAAGTCTCGTTCTCAGTCCAAAAATATTCAAACGATGCTCATGAAAATTTGTTACAAAACTAAAAGGGTTTGGCAGGCTTCCCTGGATCAGTCTCCTGGGACCATCATTACCCTACAGCCAGAGAGCAATGCTCATGTAGCATAAATATCACAATTCAGTTTTTCCCATCATGCCCAAGCCCACTTCTAGAGGTGGAAATGAGTGAAGGACTGAGCAGGGTGAGGTGGGTGATTTACATATCATTTGCATTTCTCTACTTGAGAGGAATATAGGTTCTCTGGACACTTTAACGGGACTTTTTCTTTCTTTCTTATTGGATGTTACAATGCTCTAATGATAATTGTTATCAGAGTTGATGATTTTGTAATCTGATTCCCAATTAAATAAATCTACCCAAGCCCCACAGGCCAGAACTTCTCTAGGCAATCATCTTAATTATGTTAATGGGTAGACATGTAGCAATATCTTAAGTGGGCAGAGAACACTCTAGATATCCTCCCAAAGAAGGTACATCAGATCCCAATCTCAAAGCCACTCCTGACTTGGGCCTGCCTTGTCCCTCAAAATGTCATCATCACAGAGTTTCAATGAGCTTATATTATCAAAATAATTACAATTAAAATTTTAAATTCAAAAATTCAAAATGAAAGTCTCTAGCACAGAATACATTCTGATAGTGCCTTTTTAATTCAAGAATGTAAATGTCATGTAACTGTGATGACTAGTTTTAATTGTTATCTTGACACAGCCTAGAGTCACCAGAGAAGACAATCTCAATGAGGAAGTGTCTTCATTGGGCTGGCCTGTGGACATGTCTATGGGAACTGTCTTAATTAAGTTAATTAATGTGGGTGGTACCATTCACCAGGTAGGAATGGGGTGGGTCCTGAACTATGTTAGAGTAGAGACTCAAGCTGAGTCCAAGGGAATGAGTGATGTATTTGACTTTTTCTCTGCTCTTAATTATGTGATTTGACTAGCTATTTGAGGTTTCTGCCTTGACTTCTCCACAATGATGGACTATCACTGGAGCTGTAAGCTAAAAGAAATCCCTTTCTCACCTGCATTTATTTTTGTCAGCGTTCTTTTAACAGAAGAGAAATGAAACAAGAACAGCATCATTTCTGCTTTTGTTGTGATTTGTTCTTTCTACACGTTGAAAGTGAACCAACCCAGCCTCTGAAGGTGCTGTCAGGCCCTGGAAACAAAACTGTAGTGGTAGAAAATGGGGATCTCGCAAAGCGGTAATGCCCTAGAAAGCTGTGAGGCTGACGGTTCTTGTCCACAGTCAGAAAGAACAGAATGCTGGCAGAAATAAATCATGGACCTACACTCTGCTTCTGTAGATAAGAAACGGGTTGAACTGTGTCTCAGTGGAGTGTTTCTTCAGACAAGGAAAGAGTGACACAAGTACCTTTTCCTCTAAGGCCCCAAAGTGGACATCGGCTGGCTGGCTTTCTCGGCTCTGTTGTCTTCAGCATCTGGATACCTTTACATAGCTCTAAGGGGGCTCTTCCAGTTCTGATTTTAGGATATGACCAAATGCCAGCATTTAAAACGTGGGAATGATTTTGTAGCCCAAGAAGAAGCTTGAGAAGTATTCTGTTTCTAATTTTCCACTTCAGTTGTTGAACGGGGTGGCTGAGGGTGGTAGTGGTTTTCCTTGCTATGTATTCATAGAGGTGTTTTATGTGTGTGTGTGTGTGTGTGCGTGCGCGTGTGTGTGTGTGTGTGTGTGTGTGTGTGTGTGTGTTCATGGTCTTCCTTAAGGAGCACCCGAACACAGACATTTCAGGAGTCTTAAAAACCCCACGCTTAAGGAATCTTTACTCCAAGAATGGGAATATCAAAACTTCTGAACTAATGAAGAAGCATTTCTATAATTTGCAGCCAAGTAACTTGTGGAATCTAGGTCAGCTGACTGTTTGCTTTGTCATTGCTGGTATTAATTAGACACTGGAAGTAATGACCGAGTTTGGAGAGCTCTTCAGATCTAAAATAATAATAATAATAACAATAAACCAACAGAGCAGAGTTTTACCTTCAGAAAGAAAATATTTTCACAAGGAGCATTCAGAAAAGAACTGAGAGCAGGAAAACCTTGCAATTAAATTCTGCAAATGTGCTCTGAAATAATCCCTGGGGAAGCCTTATCTGTACTTAATATTCAAATAAATATTCTTTTTGTGTGCAGTGCATTTGATAGTGTGCATTCTATTTAATTTAAGTGAATAACATAATCGGTATCATGAAGAACAATCCCAAGGAACAGGAGACCCCTTTAACTAGGATCAATGGGCTGCTCAACAACAGAATGGGCCATTGTGGGCGAGGAGGCAAAGGGAGGGGCAGAATCTTAAGCATGGGTTATTCTTGGAATGTCGCAAAGGACCTTAATACTGAGAATCAGGCTGTGCTCAGTACTGTGGGCATCTCTTAAAGTTCATTAGCCACAAAGTGTCCCAGACCCCACTCCAGGCCAATGGAAGGAGAATGTGAATTTTCTAAGACTCTCAGTGACTGGTGTGCAAGCTAAACTAGAGAAGTGTCAGTATTGGGTGTGCAGCTAAGATCTAGGGGCATCTCTGCTATCCCACCCTCCTCCCGGAAAGAGGTTACTTTGATAGCTCCAGTCACATGTTCTCAATGAAGCAGAGTCCAACATGTTCAGAGGTCTGTACCAAGCATGTCATGCGGTGGAAGACAGTTGTAGAGCCGCTTCTTCTGACCAGAGGAGGGAGAGACACACCACTGACCAGGGTGGGGAAGTTCAGAGTCGCACAGATTTATAAGTTCACAAGGCCTTGATGCAAGGTTAAAGAAGTGGTAACAACTGCTGGACATGGAGACTGCCTCCTACGGAGCTGCCTGTGGCTTTCATGAGTTGTGTGCATGCTGGGTTGGACTTTCTGGTGACATAGTTTATCTGCCTTTGAGTCACCCAAGCTCCATAAGTAACCATAAATAATAATCCAATGAACTCATTGGTTCTCCACGCTACACTTGTTTCTTTAGTCTCTAGCCAGTGCCTGATCTGGATGAAGAAATGTTGGAGCATATCTCTCCTGGAGAAGTCATGGCACACGGCCTCAGGACTCTCTCAGCAGCCTCAGTCACTCCTTACTGTCTGTGTTTCAGGTATTCCCCAGCAATGGGCAGACTCCTCTCCAGCTGGAACCCATCGAGCACATGGAGCAGGCAATAGGGATCATCACTGCCCATTGATGTCCCCAGTTTCCTCCCAGTCTACTTGCTTCTACCTTGACCCCCCTTCTTCTTCAGCCCGTTATCAATCCTGCCTGAATACAACCTAGCCTTCTTTCTTCTTCATTATTATATTTAATCCTCTCAGAAGTCTTATTGTGGCTATCACCATCATTATCATCCCATTTCACTAGATAACTGAGTCCTAGAAGCTCAACTTGATACCACAGCACAGTGAAGGCTCACATGGCGACCAGTCAAACCCAGAGCCTGCAGGAGGATGCTACACATCATGAAAAATGCTTCCTTACATGCTGCAAGCTTGTCCTTAGCCCAGCTGTGCAGTACACAGAAATCCATAAATATGGCAACTGGTGAATGATGGTCCACTATTTACAGCCAGCCCCATCTCCAAATCAACCTTCCTCCCTCACATACCCTTTTCTTACAGTTATATAGGATTCTATAGGCAGCCGGCCATTACTCCTTCCATCTGACCTATTGACACCTGCTATGGTCCTTTGTCCACATGTTAAAGATGACTTAAACTTCAACCTCTGAGGGGGCATGTACAGCAATGCTGTCCCCTGTGTTGTCCAATTTCTTCTCCTGGGTGTCACAACATACTGACATCACTTCCCACGCTTCCACTCAGCCCAGCCTGAAGACAGAAGAACAGGGTTGGCTTACTTTTCTTGATGTCTGAAGGCAGTCTTGGCATGGTTGGTGTCTTTGCTGAATGGAATTCCAGACATTTAGCACTACCCCAGAGGAGCCCATTATTTCCAAATGGAAGAAATTCTTCCATCAGCCTGAAGTGACCTCCTTCCTCAAAGGTGAGGATTACTCTCTCAAACTCAGTGATTTGAGACTGAGGACGCTATACATATCACAGCAGCTGTACCATGAGTCTAGAGACATCTGCTTTCCACAAACCCTCAATGAGATGTGATAATCTGTTTAAGGTATTCTTTGTGTTTAGAATAGCTTTGTCAACTTTAGGTAAAATACTGATTTGTACCAAGACTTCATTTTTGCCGAAACCCTCTTCCACTGAACTTTACACCCAGCTCATGTACACATTCTTGAGATGGATTTGTGAGTACTCACAGGGCCACCACCAGACTATCTTCCAACCTGACTGAGTATGACTGCTCTGGACAGAGTAGACAAGAGCCAAAGCAACAGAAACATTTAAGTTATCCTCGCAGCTGTCCAAGTCTACCACATTGTAACACGAAGTAATTATCTACAAAATTCATGCTGGAGAAGTGCAAAATTGAGTTATAAAAAAAGAAACAAAAATCTCAGAATCTTTTAAATGCATTTTGATTTCCCCCCCAATCTTAGCTATCCTGGGCTGTGTTCTCCCACCTCCGTGACCCAATGAAACCCTTTGATTTTCTTCTATCCTTCCCACCAGGCAGTTCATCTCTGTCTCACTCTGACTGGTCAGAATTTGTTTCTAGATTGTTATTGTTCACCTTAGTGTTACTAGCTGAGCTACCCTTAGGTCATGTCACTCCCAAATAGCTTCCAAACGGTCTGCGACCATGTTAAATGCACAGTATTTGCCACTTTGGGGAAACCATGACTCAGATCGAAGTGCCCAGGAGCAAGTGACTGAGTAGGGGAGTTGGAGTCACTGCAAGACGAAGGAGCTTAGCAGATCCTCCTGTAGGACGCCTGACCTGTGTATCACAGATTTCTATACCCCATACCTTGCCCACAGTCACATTGCCAAGCAAAAACATCCCTATACTATTTTATGAGAATAACCAACACCTGTTTTACATTTTCAAAGAAAGCCAAAGAGATACAGATATTGTTTGAGAATTGTTCATAAATAGAAGTCAAAGTCACACTTGGTGCAATTTAAAAAGTGAGGGCTTCTTATCAGGATGGAACAAAGAGTCCATGATCAACTGTCAACAAGAAAAAAATCTCCATCCCATCTAACTCCAACCCTGCACCAAGGCAGAGCAATTTTACAGCATCCCATTTATACTGAGGTGGAGCAAGGACTGCGTGCCAGTTTGATTAGAAAATGGCTTACACACGGAACAAGCTCTTCTATTATGGGGATTGCGGCACTAATGAATCTTGGAAATGGAAGCATCTAGCTATCTTTCTTCAGATCTGTAAGCCAATTATTATAGTGGATCTTGACTTCCAATATTTCTGCAGGTTTTGAGGCACTGAAACTGTGCCAAGCAACAGGCAGATAGAAAGCCGTTGCGCGGGCCTGAAACTTAATCCCCGAGTGGCCTCCTTTCTTCCCTCTTCCCTCCCTCCTCATTCCTCCCCTCCCTCCTTCCTTTCTGGCCTCTTCCTTGCCTTCTTCCCCCCTCGCTCCTTTCTTCTCTCTCAAATCTCACCCATCTTTCTTCCCTTCCTCGCTCTCTTCCCTCCCTTTGTTTCCTTCCTTCCCCTCTCTCTCTTTTCTTTTTCATTCCCTTCCTTTCTCCCTTCTTCCTTCCTGCTTGCTTTGTACTTTCTTCCTTTTCTTTCTCATGTCCTTATCAGCTCTCTCTTCCTCCTTTTACTCCTTCCTTCCTTCCTTCCTTCCTTCCATTTCCACACCAAGAAATGGTACTGCTATGTTGCAGAGATGAAGGAAAATTCAAAGTCAAAGTTTCATAAAATATCATAGTTTGATCATTCATGAAAATCTTCCTTGCTGTGCCTTATGAAAGTTCAGCCTTGATGGCTGTCTTTGGGATTAAACTCTGTGCCTGCCTGCTCTTTGGCTGGGTAAATTTGAGTACATTTGGCTCCAAGCAAGTGTCTTGGCTAGTGTGCTCTTGCAGGACTCCATTAGAAAGCCAGGAAAGTCACATGGTGGCATATGACAAAATTTATAATAGGTGTACGTGATTTTATGTGTCAGAAGCTTTTTAATCAGTCCCTGGCCCTAAGCCGTATTCTATAATGCTTGCTAAATAAAACAGATGCAATTAATGGATCCAGAAACATGGTTCATCCTCTTTATCTAATCACTTGTTTATTAATTGAGCAAATATTTGTGTGTCTGTGATGTAGGAGAAGCTAGTGTAAGCCCGAGTTCCTGCCTTCAGGAAACACACAGTCCCAAAGAGTGGGGAGCTGTTTCTTGGAACCATGGGGTCTGAGCAGAACTTTGAAGAGAGGAATTCATGAAATGGAAGCAGCAACCTGCTCCCAGAACCAGCCATCCTTAGGTAGTGTCCTGATGAACAGAGAAAATGGAAGAACTTGGAGATGGGAGCTGTTGAGCAGCCATACGATGGCTCAGCTTCTCAGACAGACTCATTCCAGATCCAGGGGTGATCATACCATCTTCAGAGGAAGCCCAGCAGCCAGGATCCTCACAGAATTCCTGGGAAACACAATTCACAGCTTCATCACCAGACACAGCATCCTTCCCTTTCAATCAGGTGACATGGCAAGCTGACAGTAAGGGCCAGAGCAGTAGAAGGAAAGCATCAACTTCTATAAAACTGAGCACAGCTGGAACCATGCTCACTGGAAGCAAGAAGGTAAGGCCTGTGCATCGGGAAGGAAGGACGGGTGAGCTGATGCTGGCCTTGCTAACTGAAGGGCACAAAGTTGGCATTTCCACATGATTGCTTAGCCTGACCCTTCCGGGGAACTGGAGCCCCTTGTCCTCCATTGCTAAGTAGCAAAGCCACAAGTGGGGACAGGGGGAAGGAGCCACGTGAAGGCGAGGTGAGAGAGCCGTGCGTATGTGCGTGAAAGAGCGAGTGAGAGGACAAGGCAAAGCAGGAGGATGAGCGAGTAGAAGAGGAGGGTAAGAGAAGAGGAGGAGGAAGAGGAAAGGACGTGAGCATGTTGGGGGTGTGGTTGACGTAAGAGATAAGAGAAAAGGGTCTAAAGTTAAGATTCAGAAATCTAAGTACTGTCCTAAACCATCCTCTGTGCATCCTAACAGTGCAATTGTGAAAAGGAGCTCAAATCTCTTTGTAAAACTACCTTGTTGAAGACACTCCAGTTTAACTGCTTAATAAACATGCTAAGATGGCCTGGTAGTCAAGCCTGTACCTCAGAGCTGAGAAAGGGCAAGGGCAATACCAGGTTTGACAGTGAAGGACTGTGAGCCTCCTCTGAGTCTTCCATCCTGATTCTTGGCAATAGTCCTGCAGAAAGAACAGGCATCCAGTCTGTACACAACAGCTGGGTGGGGTCCTCCTGCCTCCCCTTACCTTCTTTCACTGTTCGGAGAATCTGATCCAAAGCCCAGCAGGCCTAGCCAGCTGGAAATTGCACATGTGCCCTCAAGTCCAGCTCTCTTTCCTATCAAGGAAAAGGCTTCCCAGTAGACCCTGCCGTACAGAATGAATGCCATGCCCTCTCCCCAAAACAGGTCCTATTTACAGAGTTTGTGAATCTCTGCCCAGGGCTGAATTTGGACATGGCTGCTTCAGTTTGGTTCCCTGCAGCACCATCTGCTGGTCAGTTACTCTCAGTACGGAGGATCCTTGGCCACCTACATTCTGGCTGGCCCAGATGTGAGGCCCGGAGTCAGCCACCTGCTCCAGAAGACAAGCATTCTCCAGGACCACATCCCCCCAACTCAAACAAGCCCCCCCCACACACACACACAGAGAGAAAGAGAGAGAGAGAGACAGAGAGACATAATTTCCACTTGCAATGTAAGACCATGCTCCTTCTTTTGACTGCAAGGCTGAGAAACAGGTTACTGTGAATCAGATAACAGATTAACAGATAACTTGGTAGTGCATGGTTTCATCTCTGCTCCTCCATCACTGTGTCACCTATAGTGATCCCTCTTCTTGGGGCCTCAGTTTCCTTGTCTACAAAGGAAGGTGTAGAATGAGATTATTTCTAAGTGCATTTCTAACTTTGACATTCTGTGAACTGTAAGTCCCCAAATCTATGCAAATGTCACTCTGCCTGAAGGTCAGCAAGTTCCAGAAAGAATCGCAAGCAATGAGTGTGAATTCAGCCTGGAATGGGCCTTCAACAAGACCAGGACAGGGCACTGTGCATTTGGTGGCTAGACAATTCTGCTGACATCTACTTGATAAGGAAGAGCAACCAAGTTCCAGGCACATCAAATGAGCAAGGAAACAATCAAGCATTCATCCAGTGTCAAACAATCCCCTGCTTACCCAACATGTGCCAGATGAGCAAGGATCTCCCAACATCTGCAGAAGTTTTGCACGAGGGCCTATAATTATTGCCCATTATTAAAAAGTGAATGAGAGAGAAGCTATGGATTATAAATTCATGGTAGATTATGTTTTAATGTTCCCCAAACAGAATAATAATTGCTAAAACTGCTCTGGGTATCAAGCTTCATTGCACTGAACCGCACTTTAAGAATTATCATTATTATTATTATTTTAAAATCACTTATGTTACTAGGATGGCATGATGTCTCAGAATCAGGCTCACTGTGGCAGCCACTGTTGAAGCCACCATGCCCCTATGCATTGATGTCCAGGGCAGGACATGAATTCCAGGGGTGTAAATTAAGGTGCAATTTGTAAATGCTTCATTAATATTTATTAAATGATGATTAGATGCTCTTGCGATCTTTAATAAGATATTATAGAGTGTGTCATTAAAATGCATTAGCAGCACATTCTTAGTGAGCCACACCACAGCCTGCTGTTAGGAGATGCCCAGCTTTACCATTCTCTTCCTAAATCCTTTCCCGATATATGATGATTATGAGGCTAGAGAAACTTAAGTGGCTATCTGATCAAAACATCTCCCAGAAGGACAGCAGGGATCTCTCCATACAGAAATCTCTCTACAGAGAAAGTCTTCTATGCTTTCAATTCAGGTTCCAGATTCCAGAACTTTGATCCCGCATGAAAGATCTGCAGGAATAGCAAATAAATTCTACTTCTGGGTGATTAAAAAAGCAGACAGCTATATAATGTACTGAGAAGGACTGTGAGGCTCTAGCTCAGTTAAGAGGGAAAGGATATTGTGATAAGTAGGGTCTGCCGTGTGGACTGTGTATTATAGCAAATGTCTGTGCAAAAATCCTAGCATCTCAGATCTAGGAAGAGAGAGGTGACAGAGGCAATGGTCAGAAGGGTTCCCAATGATTGGGTAAACATTTACTACATACACAGGTCACCATCTGGTATCAGTTTTGGTTTCCCAGAGATGTATCTTCTAAAGAGAGTGTTGGGATAGACAAAGAGCAGAGCTCCAAACCCACAGCCCCTTCCCTCTGTGATTCAGTCATCTCTTACTCATTTCCTGAAGGTCTTCAGCTCCCTGAGTCACCATCTTCACAGTGGGCTTTGTTTGCTTTGGACATGCTGAGATATGCCCCTGTACAAACATTGGCCTGTAGTAGAATTCTCTCTGCTCTACTCAGAATCCCTCTCAACACGATGCAGTAGGCTGCCATTTTTACAATCACAACTCCTTCTTTTTCAGGACTCAAGTTGAATACCACCTCCTGCATGAATATCTCATCTGTCTCTTTCCTTGCGTGTGTGTGTGTGTGCAGGTACACATGTGTGCACTTGCATGTGGAGTCAGAGGATAACCTGAGGTTTCATTTTCTTGTTTTATTTTTTAGACAGGGTCTAGCTTGTAGCCTTTGCTGGTCTGGAATGTTCTATGTAGACCAGGATCCCCTTGATCTCACAGATTTCTGCCTGTCTCTCCTTCCTAAGTGCCAGGATTAAAGGTGTGTGCCACCATGCTTGGCATTTTTGTCACAGACCTGAGGCTCACTGATCACCCTAAGCTGGCTGGTCTACAAGTCCCAGGGATCTTTCTGTCCCTGTCTCCCCAGAGCTTGCATTACAAACATGCGCTACCACTCCCATCTTTTGACTCATGTCTTGGGGCTTGAATTCAGGGCCTCCTGCTAATAGGAGCACTTTACACACTGAACCATCTCCCCAGTCTCTGTCCTTGCAGTCTTTATTTAGTGAATACGTATGAAGACCCAGAAGTGAGGTGGGGTGGGAGGTCCAGTTATGCAATGTTATGGCCTTGTGAACAGTAGAGTTAGTTGTTCAGTTTCTTATCACTCTGCTTCCTTGGATATAAAAAAGGGCTCGTGCTTTCCTTTTGGATAAAATGAGTTAGGATGAATACAAAGAATAGTTTTCAAAAATTTTTATAACTTTTGATGTGTGTGTGTGTGTGTCTGTCTGTCTGTCTGTATGCACATGTGGAGGTCAGAGGACAATTTGTAGGAGTCGGTTTTCTTCATTCCACCATGTGGGTTTGGAGATCAAACTCAGATCATCAAGCTTGGCAATAAGTACCTTCATTTGCTGAACCATCTTGCATTCCACAAAGAACATTTGCAGAGGGTTTGACACAGGAAGAATGAGACCAGTGCTTGCTTCTTATATTGTGTCTATTTCCCTTTGTTTCTCTCTGGCTTTCTTTTGCTACACATGATATTCACACAAGTAGCGGGGATAGAATCAATGGAAGCACCAGCATCATAGTACATGCCCAGTGAATATTACTTTCAACCAGGGACTTCTGTGGATTAATCATGAGTAAGGACTGGCTCCTGCTTCTGTGGAAGACCTGGTCTATAAACAGAAGCATAGAATTTGAATTCTAGCCCATCAAGCTGGTGAGAGATGTGTTGGAAAGGGTTAGGAACACATGCTGGGGTCAGGCAGACTGAGGTTTGAGCCTGTCTTCACCACTTCTAGGAAAATTGCTTTGGGCAGTTATCTTGGCTCTCCAGCCTATGTTGGCTCCTTTTAAAAAAGAATACAAGCCCACCTTCCCTGAAAGACTAGAAATTATCAATAAAATGGCTCTTGGTGAGTGAATGTCTGCCACACAGTCAATGAAAGCAACTGTTGTTATTTTGTTTTTGTTTGTTTTTAGAAAACTATGTTTTATGGGTTCTTCCTTTAACACTAAACATATCATAACTTTAAATATACTGAGGCAGTGAAATTAAAATTATTTTATTTTCTGTAGGAGTTTTGCTATATATAATACTCAACTCTTAATGACAGGTATGAAAATAATCAGAAGACAGGAACCCAATAGAGAGTCAGATATGGCCAGAGAATCTGGAAAAGCCTCCCAGCGGGCTTATACACTGAACTAGCTGCTTGCGTCTTCAGAGAGGGTATCTTTGAGTTCCCCGAGGGACTTTGCCTGTTTGGAGTTTAGCCACTTGTTGGGATTCCCTGAAGACTAGGGTTTTGTCAACTTGGGGACTCTGGTAGCCTCTGCTTCCCTGTTGACTCTGTGTTGACTCCAGTCCCCTGTCCACCTCCTTCACCTGGCTCTGGCAGCAGCGATAGGACCTCAGCTTCTGGCGGCCTCCTCAGATCCCTCAAACCCATCTTGCTGCTCGCTGCTACAATTGACACAGGGTTCTGGCGTTCTTGGAGAGCCTGTTTCCAGTTCCATACTGCTCAATGACAGCCCATGGCGCCACATGTCCAAGACAGTCTGTGTTCTCCTTTGGATTTTGAAAGACCTTTGCCTCTTGATAGCTATCAGATTTAAACCATGACAGCTTATTTTTAAACTTTTAAGTGTTATCCCCACTTAAAAAAATATGGGTAAAATATGGTACCTTAATGTTATAATAATAAGGGTAGTAGGCACATAATTTAAGGTGGCAATTTTGCAATCCACATGTAATATATTACAAATTCATGTGCTATCACTTAACCATGACTATGTCCTGTTTGCACCTACCTAGCCCTTCCTTTATGTAAGAGGCACCTGCCTGGAACTTTCAAAGTATTTCTCAGTTAGCCATTAGTATAGTTACTACTTGCAGCAAATCTGTGTGATTTGGTCAAAGCAATCTATTGGTGTCAGAAACCACAGAAGGACCACAAGTCTCTAACACAGGAGAGGAAACTGACCTATAGATCTGAACATTTGACATCGACCATATAAAATGAGGTCCATGCTTTCTTCAGCTTGATTTTGGGAGTCTAGATGCACTAATCCAAGAAGGGAGAACCAAAACATTCATGGAGTGTGACGGAATAGTGGGAGAAGAGAGGAGGAGGATGTGAGCATCTGTGTTGTGTGAATCCATCTTTCAGAGCAGCAGGTTCCTGCTTCCAAATGTTGCATGGGAGGTGTTCAAGAGCTGAATGGACTTCTGGACAGCCAAGTACCAGTGACAGCAAAACAGGCTGTCCAGGCTGGGGCTGTCTTGGCCAATGATGTCTGTGAAGGAACTTTGAGGCAAGAAATAACATAAGACACCTGAAGGGTCACCAAGAGCTGTGCATGGTGGACTAGAAGAGTAACTTAGATGGCAGGTCCAATGATGCTGTAAGCAACAATGCAGACAGACTCCACTGGGAGTGTGGCTCTGAGAAAGCAAACTCTCTCCACAGCTGAGAACATAGGGGCAAGAGGACTCGGGGTGACAGGAAAGGGTTCTTTTGAGAAGGAAAGCCACAAAACATCTTGGGGAAAATGTACAGTGGCAGGGAGGGGGTCTAAATAGGATTAGGATGTATTGTGTGAAATACACAAAGTTTAGTAAAATATGTGGCAATAATAATACAAATAAATAGTGTTATTATGTAAGAAAAGTTTGGTTTCACATAAAATGTTCTTGGAACTTAGGAAATATAAATACAATGGCAGGAGTTTTATTTCCTCTCCCTGTCCACGTGTCCTTGCCCCTGGCTCTCCTTTCCCTTCCCCCCATGCCTCACCACTGTCCTCCTCTTTCCTCTTTTCCTCTTCTCCCCTCTGTTCGTCTCTCTCCCTGTCTCTGTATCTCTCTTGCTATCTCTTGAAGAATCTCTACAACCCTTCAATTATTACCTACTCTGCTTTTCCTCATGACCTATGCTTTCATAAAGACTATGAATTTCAGCTAAAACCTCCTACTTAGATATCTGGATATCCTTTCATTGTAAGCATCAGATCTGAACAATTTAGAGAGACCATGCCTCAATATATAAAATACAAAGAACTTTGGGTATTTGTCTATAGTTAGGTGGTAGAGGACTGTCCAGTATGTGCAAGGACCTAGGTTCAGTTTCTAGGAGAGACAAAATATATCTGGCTTTGTTTTTATTTCCCTAGTCAACAATATAATGAAAACATAATGAGGTAAATGCAACAAGTTCTGTTATATTCTAGTTTTCTCTCTCTCTCTTTCTCTCTTTCTCTCTCTCTCTCTCTCTCTCTCTCTCTCTCTCTCACACACACACACACACACACACACACATGAAAAGAGTTGGATAGATGGTTTGACAGTTAAGAGCACTTGCTTCAAGTTTGGTTTCCACCTTCCACAGTGGGTAGCTCACAACTACTTCAACTCTAAGGAATTCCATGCCCTCTTCTGGCCTCTCTGGGCAATGCATTCATGAGCATGCACTCATACACATATACATATATTAAAAAGAAAAGTATACAGAGAAAACCAGAGTGTTGTGACAACAGTTATATTCAAAAATCATTCTACATGTATTGATAAATCCCAGGAATTTTCCACACTAAAAGAATGTGTGTTGTTTGCAAGTTGAACAGGTATCACTACCTGTTAGTCTACACATTGCTATAAAAATCTAATGAAATAATGCAGCTTTCAATAACAGCATGTTTTAATTCATAAACATCATCCATTTCTCCAAAATGTGACACATTAAGACAACACATGTGATCAGACACTCATACCCCATAACAATGCTCAAAGAAATGTCTAGAAAGAAACATCGTTCTCTTCATGTAGATGGCCTGAAGCAATCTTTGAAACTTGGGTTTCTTGTGGAAAATAAAGATACTGCTTAAAATGCCAGGGATCCTCTTACAAAAAGAGAAGTGCCAAGAATGATCTAGAGTAGCAGCCATTTAGAGAGAGATTACCTTCTCTTTGTCTCTCCTAGAAATCGCACCCAGGTCCTTGCACATACTAGACAGGTCCTCTGTCACCTAGCTATAGTCACATACCCGAAGTTCTTCCTATTTCATATATTGAGGCATGGTCTCTCTAAATTTCTCAGACCATCCTTGAACTCACTCTGTAGCCATAGCCATGGTTGGCCTTGAACTTGCAGTTCTCCTGCCTCAGCTTTCTGAGAATCTGGGACTATAGGTCTGTGCCACCAGGCCCAGATTTTCCATTTTTGGGGGGTTAGTTGTAGACTTGGAAAGATCCACTAATACACAGCTATTGAAATTTCAGCAAAGGTTGGAGACCCATTTCCAAATGGACTTCATTTTACAAGACCTATATGTTCTAATGACAGAGCCAACTGGGGCCCCATACAGGATGGCTGGGAGAGCTTCTATGCCCTGTTTTTAAATGTGCATGAAGACCTCCAGTCAGGGTCTCCATAATATTCCCTCTCCCACATACTGACTGTACAGAAGGGGAAAGATACACACCTCATCTGTACCTTACAGGCAGCTGGCAAACTTTCCATCCCAATTAATTTGTTTCACTCTCTCCTTGCCAAGTCTACAAGAGTCCAGTTCAAAATAAACAAACACTCAGAGAGTTTAGATAAACAAGAGCACATAGAGTGGAGAGAGAAGAGTAGGGGATAGGGGAGTAATTGAAGGAGAGGGAATGGAGGAATGGAGTTGATCAAAAGATACTAGATCCATGTGCAAAATTGTCAAACAATAAAAAGTAGATAAACAAAAGAAAAGACATACAGAGGACAAAGCTTTCCCAGAGGGATATAATTCATCAGTATTTATTTGGAAGTCAGCCTGTCACAGGGCTGAGAAAAGGTGAAGAGCAAAGCTATTGAGCATCTGGAAAAGGAAAAGCTTCCCCCACCAAGGTCAAGTATATATCAGCCATGAGACAAAGCAACACTCATTTCAAGCTGAGACCACAATGTACCTTGACCCCATCTCAAGAAAACAACAATTTGCAGTCATCCATAAAACACTTCCTTTCCTTCCTCTGTTCCATTGGCTTCTTCCAAAACCAGACTCCTGACTTTGCACTCTCTAGCTGTATTTTACAAGCTTGTGTGCCCATGTGAGTATGTACAGTGCATTCTAAGGTTTGGAGCCCAAGATTTATCTCATTCTCTGATGGCATTTTATCGTTATTAAAGAGTCATAAATTTGAGCTCCGTTAGCACTGCATTTAAATATGTACCCTCCAAGATAGAAAGGGGCTGGGTCTATAGTCCACTATAAATTCCCCTTATTCACCAATACTCTATATTTGGGCCTTGGCAGAGCCCAGCAAAACTGCACATTTTGTTTAGATAGCTTCTCTTCCCTGAAGGGAAACTTCGCCAGCACTTGAAGCAGATACGATTTGCTGGCCGATACTCTTGTTTGCACCTTGGCAGCTGTTTTGCCTTTTTATTTAGAGAGAGTAGGGTTGCCACCATCTGTCTTTTGAAAAATGAGTTGTGCTCACAGGAACAAAGAACGAGAGAGAGAGAAAGAGAGAGAGAGAGAGAGAGAAAGAGAGAGAAACCAGAAGCAGAAAGATGGCTTTCAATGTCAAGATCAAAGTAGGGCCATGTCTACTAGGAGACAAATATAGAGATAAAACATTTAACACTTTGAGGAACAGGGAGTCAGGGATTTCAAGGCAGGTCAATGAGAATGGAGTGACAACCAGAGAATCAGAGAGGAGACAGACTTTAGTCTTTTCCAACCAGGAGCAGCAAATAATGAATCACCTCTCACACTAGATGCATAAACCTCAGCACTGCATATTGAATCCTAAACTGTCCAAGGCGGCAAATACTTCAGAGCTGAACATCATCTGCCAGCTATAGTTCCAGCACATCTGTTTCCTCATTTTGCATCCTACGTTGTGACTACAGCTGCCCCCACCAAATGAACAGTGCCTATTCAAATAGAAGGATTAGAGTGTCAGGAAGCAGGCATGCTTAGTCAACTTCAGCTCTACCTGTTATCAAAGAACTTAACTGACTTCTGTTCACCAATGTGATATCTGAATCAAGACTTCAATGCAGTTTGCAGAATTCAAGCCTCAAGTGTGTTGTATTTTAGTGTCTTCTATTCATTTTCTAATACTAATCTGTATAGGCATCTTCATGTCATTGTATCCCATGAGCTTTCAATCCTCAGTGACATAGAACAGCACAAAATCATTGCTTACAGGTGCCACTTGCCCAAGATGGATCACATGGACCATGGGGGTAAGACAGATTCTGGTCCAAAAGGTTACTCATGGACCCAGCTGGATGGAGGTTCTACCACATCACCACAAGAGTTTGTATTCACATGGTGAGAATAACAATCACTGAAATCTTACTCTTCAACTTTCATGCTTTGTACCTGATATAGAACACATTATTGTTACCTATTACCCATTGGTTTCACCTAAGGCAAGGAGTCAATTAGAATACAATCATGGAATCAGGACAGGGCTCTGATGGCCCTATAGTTTTCTCCAGCCAAATGGCAGCTTGCTGTTTAGTGGCTCACTTTGGGAGCACAGCTGAAGACATCCTGAGTCCTAGAAAAACCACACATAGAGAATAGTGTATAGATTGGCAGCTCATAGCTTCTCTGCCTACAGTTCACATTCCCTTTGCAAAATACCTTTTTAAGCTTCAAATAAAGAACAGCAAGCTATGCATAGGACCCATCCTGTTAAGGCAGCTCTGGTGACCTTTGATCAAAGTCATGCCAGGTTTTTCTTCTCTCTGTGTCTCTCTCTGTCTCTTGCTCTGTATCTCTCTCTGCCTCTCTCTCTCTCTTTCTCTCTCTCTCTCTCTCATTCTTCTGCTACTCAATAGATTTCTTTTTGATTTTTCATCTACCTGCTGTCTATGAGTTTTATTCATGAGACAAGACTTGTTGCTGATCTCTCTTGTGGGATGTTTTGAAAAGCAATGATTGTCTCACACCTTTGCCACAATTCCAAGCCCTCCCAAGTCTATTGATTAGACTCCATCATACTCAAAGAGGTCTCCTGAATCTCAAAAACAGTCACACGATTTCACCTAACTGCAACAGGGGACAGGGAAGTGTGATCCTTCTGTTACTGATGTTTCCTACTTTACCAACTCTTGGGAAAATGAGGGATGAACTGGATCTTCCTCATTCATATAGATTTTATGTTTCTTCGAATCATGTTGTTTTCTTCCATAGACTCAAAACTCAAATAAAGCCAAGAAAATTTGATATTTTATATTTTTCCCTCTATAACTGTCTCTTCCTAAATAAGGATAAGGCATTGATGTTAGTAACTGGGAACAGAATAGAAGACACTGGAGTAGGAAAGCATTGTATATAAGAGAAATTTCAATTATCACATTCACAAATAATCAAAAAAAGTTTCAAACATGATCAGTCTTTCTTGCTTACTGAAAATAATATCCTTAATAAGAGGAGAGGAATCGAAATGGGTATCTTGGAGGATCTTCAGTTAGCCAGAAACTCAAAATAATATAAACAGCTGTTTGATCCCAAGTGTCCTGAAACTAAGATTATGTTTGATATGGGAAAATTGCATGTCTGTAAACTGTTTACTACAACTTCCTGTTTAATGATACACACACCCAGGGAGAGGAATCATGAGGTCTCCAAGAGATGTTAAGTCTCTTTACTTACTACAGCTCTGTGAGGGGAATTGATTCCAAGGAAGGCAGGGCTGGAACACCATGTCCTGCCTCCATGGCATAGGAAGTATAGAGTCTTTCCAGCAAGGCCAGAAAATTCTGATATTCAGCCCCAGATCATTGGTGCTCTCATGGTCTTGGTATTCTTGTTTGTGATCACACAGTGGGAGTAGCATCATCTCAGCTATGCAAAGAGATCCTGATATTCAACCAGATCATTTGTGCATACAGAGTCCTAGTGTCTGTGTCTGTCATCACACAATGTGTATGGCATCAACTCACATGTGTGAGAAGATACTGCTATTCAACTCCAAACCACTGTTCTCTTGTTTGTTACCACTCGGTGGGAATTGCATAATCCCAGATGTGTGAGGAAATCCTGATATCCACCCCCAAGATCATTGGTTCTGGTACCCATGCTTATCATCGTAAGATCATATCCACAGGAAATTCTGACTGGGCGTATGATATCAGAAAATACATATACAGAGCTTTCCGTAACGTTGATGGGCTCTTGCTACCAAGAAAAATACCACCCAATGAATATGACAGAGAGAAGAGAAGATTACAAAAGGATGTGAAAAAAAATGATAAGCACAATTCCTGCTTTCATGAAGTTCAGAACTTAATCATCAAAGTCTCCAATGTGGTACCCATTGTGCTCCATCATAGGACAATTCTTATGACCCAATGTGGGTGATAAAGCCTTAATGTCCCTAGGTCTTTGAATGCATTTTTGTAAAGACAGTTTTCCAATTTAAAGTTCAGTTTAAGTATTGTTTTGAGCAGTTCTGGTTCCCATAGTAAGTGTTTCAGGACCATGGATAACTCTTCTTTATGCTTATCCTCCACACTGTGGTCCCTGTTTCAATATACCTGCATTTCTCTCACGATAATTTTACTATACTGAGTGAACACTATTACCCGTTTGACATCCAGTTCCATGGAATCTCTTTCTCTTTGTTTCAGAGAAAGTCTCCCCATGTAGCTATTCTAATATACAAACTTTGGTTAGGCTCTTTCTCTTACTTTCTGATTAGAAGAACTGCAGCACCAGAAGCCATGTTGCAGTACAAAGTGGCATCATGGTTTCTTGACTTCAGTGCTGTCAACATTCTGAGCCAGTCAATTCTTTGTCTTGGGGGCTGCCTTTTACATTGGAGAATGCTGATAAGCACCCCTTGCCTACCTTCCAAATGCTGATTTAATCTTTTTTTCTGTTGTACCTCCAGACATTGCTCTATGTTCTCTAGAGAGGCAGACAGGCACAACTGCTTCCCATGGAGGCAGAATGGCTTATATTTACTGTACACGCATCCAGAGCAGGACATGAAAATTCTTAACTCATCTGATTTTCTTAGGAGCTCTATATTAGGTGGAGATTTTTTTTCCATATTTTGGATAAAAGAACTTAAGCTTCAAGAAGAAAGTGACTTTTCCTTAGTGACAAAGCCAAAAAGTGTCAGATCTGGTCCTCCAAAGACTTTTCTTGATCCTGCATATTTCATAAGGCCAAGCCCCCTACTTTTAAAAGTTCATTTAGGTTTAAATGTAACAAGTGAATAAAAAATAAGTTATGATGCATATTTAATACATTAGGTCCATAGCACTGTATGGAATCTGTATATGTCTGCTTACAGAAACCTGCCAGCTTCTGTGGATTAAAGAACGTACCTCATTTACCAAATTCACATCAATACTCTATGTCCTAGTTTGGAAGCATTTGAAAGGTACCTTCCAGAAGATGATTACAAGCCCCATACCTAGAAGGGTTGGCTGAGCATTCTTATGAGAAGAGGAAGATTTCTTACCTTCCCTCAGTTCATATACATGTGTACATACGCCCCCCCCGACACACACATACATGCACACTTACCATGTAAAGGCTATCGGATGACCCCTCAAGGAAGATATTCCTCTAAGCCAGGAAAGGAGGATCAAACAACTGGTTAGATCTTTCAGACTCCTGACCTGTGAAATAAAACTGATCCATTCCTTTACAGTCCAGTTCTCTGGTATCTTAATACAACAAACCTTCAGAGTTAACACAGGTTGTCTACTGCCACCCAGATGGTATAGTTTTTTTTTTTTTAACAATTCCAAAGTCATCCACTATGGACTACTATTCTGGAAAAGTCATCTGCAAATTAGCTTCTTGTGATTAAGAAAATTCTGTTGGATCTAACTTGGACCTGAAAAAGATGGCTGACCCAGACCAAATATGTGAGACAATGTCTGCATAAGCTACTTAGAAAAGGCAATGTCAAGAAAGTTTCTAGATTCACTTTTCTTGGTATGCTGTTTGAATATAGTCTCTTTGTTCAAGATAAAAAAGATAGAGAGAGAGCAGTGTTTCTATATCCTTTCAGAGTCAGTGTTTTTTCCATGAGGTAGATGGAATTGTCTGTGACATAAGAGAGAAGGTCATCTGCATTCTGACATGACATTATAGCCCCCAATACTATAAGTAGATAGAGATGAACCATGTTACATAGATTAAAAAGGAAATGAGATGGACTTGAAGTGATGGTGATGTGACCTCATCCATAGGCCCTTGGACTGTTACCTTTAAAACTGAAACAAGAAATTCTATTGTCTTCTAGGGTACAGAAGAGTAAAGTAAAGAAACGAAGCAAATGAGCCTCCCAAAGCTCTTCCAATTCGTCAATAAATGATGACTTATATTCTCACCCTCCCCAAAGGTTCATGTGTTGAAAACTTAAACACTAGTGTGGTAGGGTTGAGATGCAGGCCCCATTAGGAACTAAGCATAGTAGAAGGCAGGTAGATCCAGGGAGGAGGATACTTCCATAAGAACTTCCAAGGAGAAATTAGACCTACAGAAGATAAGGATTCTGATGCCCTCTTACGAATGATATCACTCCCTCTGATACGAGCTCCCACTATGATGCTGCTGTGGTGTTTGTGAGGAAGCCGTCATGCCTTCTCTCACGGGGCTACATGATCTTGAAATGTCAGCCTGTACACCTGTAAGCTCATCAAATCTCCTTTCTTTTGAAAAGGCCCAGCCACAGTTATTTTCTTGTAACATAGCAAAACAGACTAAGATAGATCTAGATCTTTGCCTGACTGCATTCTCAAGCCATTTTAAAGTGGCAGTCCTTGTGACTAGAAGCCACATCTTAATACATTTCTGGAGTTGTGAATGAATGGCTGATGCAGAATGCATCGCCCAGATCCTCACTTAAGAATTTACATAGAAAAAGACATGCCCAAGGATGAATGGAATGAAAGTAGGGGGGGGGGTTAAAGGAAAATCTGTAGCCCTCTCCTCAGAGTTGAAACAGTCCATCCTTGGAGGGAAAGGAGGCCCAGGAGACTCAGGAGGTAAACAAACTACATATCTGGGAAAGCTGAAACTGGTGAGATTTACAAGGGCCCTCTCAAAGGTTATGGAAGCAGTAAACCACTGCTAATGGGACTCTACACTGCCAAGGGACTGTCAGACCTATGGACCTGCCTCCAACTTATGCAGAAAACCCCTCCAGTGATTCAGTTTTTGTGAATCATCATCCATGTTGGGGTGGGTTTTCTGAGATGCAGCTGCTCTGGAGTCATTCCTCCTGTAAGCCACCCCTCATCCACACTCTTCTAAGCATCCCTCATAAAATTCACAGGCTCAACAAGTTGGACCTTGAAAGAATTGTTCCTTTGGTCTGTAAAGGATTTCCTAGATGGGTGAGTAGACACATGTGGGCCATGTCTCCCCAGGGGAAGTATCACACAGCATGTGTTAATGCCACCCAGTGGTAGCCTGATGATTTCTATTTTCCAGGGCTGATATCACTGACCCAGATGCCCCTTAGAAGGACCCATGTATTACTGAAGCACATGTACAAAGGATCTATGTTATATGCTTAACTTATTAAACTCACCCTCTTGAAATGATCACATGCTTTTCACCAAAGACTAGAGTTGATGCCTTCAGGCAAACTATTACAGAACTTAACTAAATCTGAATCCTCCCAGGACCTCTTGAGAATATATTCATTCATTCTCTCTCTCTCTCTCTCTCTCTCTCTCTCTCTCTCTCTCTCACCCCCCCCCCTCTCTCCTTTCTCTCTGTCCTTAAGAGTTCTCTGAGCCTATATCAAGTCTAATTGATTTTTTACACAGGGATACCACCTCCCAATATAGCATGAGACCCTTTCCCCTTGCAGTCAATAGCAAAAATCCATTTATAAATTGTTAAACATGCTCACAGCTAAACGACACCAAAATAGCCCAGGAAAATTTTAATATTCATGGTTTGCTTTGATTAAAATACAAACTTTTCCCCATTAGCCACTGGATTATTTTTCATAACACAGGCAGGTTGCAGAGCAGAGTGCCACTTAATTTAGTGTTTAATCAGGAAAACTACTATGGCATCAGGCTGATTATGTTGGCCCAACTGCTGCCTGCTCAATTTTTCCCCATAATTGCAGGATATTCTTTATGGTGACAAGTGCCCAGACGGTAGAATTCCAATATGCTATACATCAGCTTCTTCATTATCGGATTAGCTGGATGTGGCAACATCAGGGCTGGACTTTCATCCCCGTCATTGATCGCACCGTTCCCTTCTATTTCACAATTAATGTGAGCCAGCCAGATTGATCAATCTTCTCCGGTGCTCAGCCCACAGTCAATAGATTCTTACAACCACGTGTTAGTGATCTGCAGGGTTTCTCAAAAGGCCTGTGGATTTGTCACTTGGGTGAGAGATTTTCTCATTTTCAGATGCATCTGATCACATCAGGTGTCTGATACAGTGCCTTCAAATGACACACTTATAGATTTTCTCAAGATGAAGAAGGAGCCGGCAAAATGGCTGAGTGGTTTTAAAGGTACTTGTGGCCAAGCCTGACGACCTGGGTTCGATCTCCAGTACCCACGTGGTGGAAGGGGAGAACTAAATCCTTCAAGTCATCCTCTAATCTCCAGATATATACACTGGTGAATAAATAAATAAATAAATGCAATAATAAAAATGTTTTTTTTTTTTATAAAGAGGAAGAATATAGAGAAAAGAATGACATTCCCCTGCAAGGCAGGCTACCTCTGCAGTTAATACTCTCTTCACCGCGGTCTACTTTTGCAAACTTCCTGACAGCTATTCAAGTCCCATCAAAGCCAACTTGCCAACTGTCAAGGCAAATGATACAGGGTTTGCAACAACTTTATACCTGAAATTAAAGATATGGATTTTCTTCAATAATAACTTGCATACAAGTTTTTCTTTTTCTTTTTGAGTCAAGGTGTCATTTTACAAGTCAGGTTGGCATGGAACTGTTTATAGTAGAGGATGACCTTGAACTCCCTATCCTTTTGCCTTTATTCCTGAATACTGGGGAGTAAAGTTATGCTCTACCAAATGTGATGTATCTCTAGCCACAACTTGCGTGACACCAGAAATGCTTATAAAGCCAATAAAACTGGGTAAATTTGCCATTTGAATGTAGCTGGTGCTAATCTGAGAGAGAGACTGCATCTGGTTCTTTTGTTTCCAATCCTAAAATTCATTGCATTTTATAGACTTCTCTGGGTACAGAACCCTTTAAGATGCTCTGACCAGCAAACCTCAGAAGAACACAGGACCAAGATTACAATACAGCTCTAAGTCTGGCAGGGATGGTATAGTTGAGTCATCATAAACGTGAGGACTTCAGTTGAATTCCCAGAATTGAAGTATAAAAACTGGAAGTGGTTTTCTGTACTTGTGATTCCAGCCACGAGAGGGTAGAGGCAGGTGAATCTGTGGGGTTCACTAGTCAGTCTAGTCTAATCAGCAAGTTCTAACCAGGTCAGTGAAAGACTTTGCCTTAAAAAAAAACAAGGTCATCTGTACCTGAGGAATGACACCTAAGTTTGACTTCTGACCTCCATACACATAGACATACACACACTTGTCATGCATACCCACATGTACATGCAGGAACATGCACACTCACAAATAAAGTGTAACTTTGAAAACTATGTTTTCTTAGTGCAAATAAAAAATGCTTAGTCAAAAAGATCTCTAACCAGGCTCTTCTAGTTCTAATTTAGTGCTTCCATTTATACTCATTATTATCCTGAGCGTCCTAACTGTATACATTTCCCACTAAGAAAATAAGAAAGTTTCTTTTCATGATCAGTCAACTAGAAAGTGTTTTTCTTAAGAATTTTTACTGAAATGTGTAGATTTCATATATCTTGGTCATATGTAGACTTTCTCCCCTCTCTGCAATACTCCTATTACATTCCCCATCAGATTTCCTGCATTCTGTTATACCCATTAAGACTTATCAAGTCATGGCTGTGTCCCCAAATGTCTCTCAGTGTGAATCCATCCACTGGAGCTTAGTCAGCCTACTTAGAATCGCTCCCTTAAAGCAAACCAGCTCTCCCCTGACCAATAGCCATTGATTGCCAATGGAACTACCCCAGGTGAGTTTGTGGGGTGCTTCTTACCCATTTCTCCACTTCCATGCCAGGGTTTTGTCCAGTTTGAGCTTGGATCAGTCTTTTACATGCTGTTGCCAAGACTGCAAGTTCATATGAGTAGCTTCCCCATCACCTGAAAACTCTGTTTCCTTGGGGCTGTCCACCACCCCTGGCTCTAACAGTTTTTCTGCTACCTCTTCCACAGTAGTCCCTGAGCCTTGGGTGGCAGACCTTAGATATAGGTGTCCCATCCAGGGACAAGCACTTTGTGGTCTCTTACTCTCTGTACTTTGACCACTAGTGGCTTTTTCAGTTAATCACCATCTGTTGCATGAGAAATCATCACTGGTGAGAGGTGAGAGATGCATTAATGTTCTTTCTGCACCCTGCTCCACTTTGTTCCCTGAGAATCAGGTATAGAGGCTGCATTGTAGATGTCACTTTGGGACGGGCACCTCACAGACACTTCACCTCTGCATTTGATCAATTGTAGAACTCTCTAGTAAGTGAAATGTGCAAGTTAAGGGATGGAACTAGAAGCTGTTAGATTAAGCGAAGTAACACAGACTCACAAAACAAGCAATGAATGTTCTCTCTCATTTGTGGATCTTAGCTCAAAATCCTTAGATATGAGGTGCTTTTATAAGCACCATATCTAGGAAAATGGAAAGGAACCATGGGGGCAAATTGGAAGGAGCTTGAGAGAGAGGGACAGTAGGACATATAATTTATCAAGGCAGAAATGGTGGAAATGAGGGCATTTTAACAGGGGATGGAGGAGGGGAAGTTTATACAAGGCTGAGAGAGAGGAAAGATATGTAACACTTAAGGTGGTGTGAAAACTGGAGGGAAATATGTTAGTTCCAAAATCCTACTTACAAATATACTATATATGTCACATATATGTGTAGGTGTGTATGTGTATAGCAGAAGTCTACATATCAATAACAATTAAAAAACCCACAATGCCAAGCAGAAGAAAACTCCCTTCAGAGTAGTCCAAGAGGCTCCCAAAATAACATAGGCTATTACCACATCCTTGATTTCCTCTAAGAACTTGAATGTAAGACCCTATTGATGGAGACAGGATATACTGCAGACACAGGACTTGGAGCACTTGATCTGGAACTGACTTCAAAGACTCCTTCCTGATGATTAATTCTCATGGTATCAGAGGATATTATACAAGGTGCATTGGGGGGAAAAAGATTTAATGGTTCTACCCAGCTACAAAGCCTGATAATCACAATGATTGGCCTAGCAAACTATCATTATTGGTGCAGTATTAGCACCTCTTATTTGGAGGCAATCAACAGCTGTCTAGTTGGGTCTAACACTTTCTCAATGACAGGAGACTCATGAGTGGTATTGTGAATGTAGTCAAGTACACATGGCTGGAGAGGTCACAGATCCTAGAGAAAACCCCCCTTTTGTAACATCCCTAGAACAATGTAATATCTGATCATTGTATTTAAAGATAAGTGTACCTCTCATCATTCATTGAAAAAAGATTTTTTCAACAGATGGAGACTACTAGAGAGTTCTGAAGTGTTTCATTTTAATTAACTGTATTCTTTTAATTTCTTGAGAATTTTACACAATGTATTTTGATCATGATTTCCACCGCCTCCCAACCCCCGCCATGCACATACTTTTTATCCAGCGCTTTCCAGATCCACCCCACTCCCTTATGTCCCCAAACTTATGTCCTCAACTTTATGTCCTCTTTATTTTTTTCAATAATCCATGGAACCCAATTTGTATATGCTGCCCACATACCCAAGGTGTGGGGCCATCTACTGAGTATGGGGTCTACCTTCTAGGGACCACACTCTTAAAGAAAACTGACTCTCCCTCCCCCAGAAGCCATCAACTGTCCATAGTTCAGGGATGAGTGCTCATGAGCTCTTCCCCATTCATGCTGGAAGGTTGACTGGCTTGATCATGTGTAGATCTTGCTGTGAATTCATGAGTGCAGATACTCTTCAAAGTTAGGAGAATGATGATATCGAAGTGGTAAGTCGTATCAGCAGCTTTCTTTTAGAGAGCAATATGCCTTCACTGTGTTTATCTGAAGTGATCCATGGGGAATTGAAAGTTCAATAGAAAAAAAAAAACGGGAAGAAAATGACAAAAGTAGAGATACTAGCATCTAAACTAAAAATGAAAATGCTGCTGACAGTGATATCTATGTGATTTTTGTTGGACTTACATCTTCAGTAGTTAGACGATGGAGTAACTGTCCTTTTAGCAGTGAGTACTTAAACAACTATTATCTAATATCATATAATCCTTCAATGTTTTCATTTGTGTGCTCACACAGCGTACACTAGGTTCATTTCACTCTGTAAGCATGCTTTAAACAATTACTTTAGGTTTCTTTGCTGCTTCTGTGATTCATTTAAAGTTGGTACTGTGACCAGTCTGTAAGGAGAGATTCCCTTTTTTTCTTCTTTATTTTAGATATCGAAGACTAGTCAATATTTGGGCTCTAGTAGTGACTCAGT
Organism: Eospalax fontanierii; assembly: GCA_035773235.1. Classification (NCBI taxonomy): domain Eukaryota; kingdom Metazoa; phylum Chordata; class Mammalia; order Rodentia; family Spalacidae; genus Eospalax; species Eospalax fontanierii. The sequence goes on along the minus strand of CM069546.1, from coordinate 34,416,808 downwards.
AAGTAAATTTTTAGATAAATAATATTTTTCAATAGAGAAATAAAATGGCAGTGAGAATTAAAAACAAATAAGTAAAATACAGCTCTAGTGTATATAAAAAGTGGTTTCTATGCTAGGGAAAACATGCATTTTTTTAATCTTTTCTGAGACAGGGTCTCCTTGTAGCCCCAGCTGTCTGAGAACTCCCCATGTAGACCAGGCTGGCCTTGAACTCACAGAAATACACTTGCCTCTGTCTCCTGAGTGCTGGGATTAAAGACGTTTGAAACCACACCTGGCTAAGGAAAACATGCACATTTTTAAAAGAGAATCAGACAATTTCTTGAGAATCACTACTCAAGACTGTCATATCAGTCCAGGGAAAACCAACATACCTACCAAACAAACCTCTGAAAACCACGAACGAAGCTTTGTGGTTTCAGAGTAGAGCCTAGAAGAAAAATTGACCCTCAATGACTCTGACCCCAAGAAGTTCCATTCATAAAGTTAGAGGCTTGGATGGGTGCATTTTATAGATTTTTTTTCTAATGTACATTAAATAAATTACATTCTTTACACTTAAAATTATGATGTCAGCTGAGGTTTTCTTATGCTTCTTCAGTATTACAGGTCTCAGTACAGTTACTATATGAATGACGTTTCATGGAACCAACTTTCTTTTTTTAAGGGATATTTTAACCCCAGGCTTTATTACATGTTAGTAAAACAAATGTGGAGGGATAAATGTACACATGCATATTCCTAGAGTGGAGAGCTACAAAAAGAGTTCAGAAAGTCCTGTCTCTCATCATCCATTATTTCATTAAGCCTATTGCATGCAGTTCTCCTTACAAGTTAAGTCACTACCAATCCACCAATTACAGCAGTTTATCCACTGACATTTTATAAATATTATATTTGTATATAATTATAACAAATACCACTTTATGTTAAATGTAATACACATATTATGATTCTTCTTTTACATATGCTTTTTTTAAACCTAAACATTTCCAAACAATAGAAAAACATCTATCATTACCAGACAGAGTTTCTTCTCTATTTTGTTAGGAGTAATGGGTTTAGGTGGAACTATTAATAAAGCCAGTGTTAGTAGCTGGAGAGGTAGCTGAGCAGTTAAGAGCACTTGCTGTTCCGACAGAGGAGCAGAGGTCTCATGCTCACTTCTGACCTCTGTAAGAACCTGCACTTACCTACACATACATACACATAAGGATAAACAATACAAATAAAAAAATAAAGTAAAATATTAAAACAGATGGGGGTTGTAGTTTTTTCTTTTGTAAGAATTTCCTTGTTACTGTACAACTCTTAGACTTTTAAAAGGTTCTTCTGATAACGCATTCCTCCTTCTATTAGAAGACACATTATTTATGCTAAGAGAGCAGGGAATCCTACCTTAGAGAAAAGGGAACTGAGTAGCTTGCAGTTGTGAGAATAAAGTCAATGTTCAATTAAGTTCCACACCAAGATTTATACTAATCATTAACCAAAAGTTGTCTTCTGTTCAGTACCAGAAAATTGAACAATATCCTGACTAAGAGAAAGACGGACCCTTTAGAAATGAAGCAGTAATTGTGGCCTAGTTGCAAAATGCAGTCTATTCTTTGTATTTTGAATTTCTTGGTGGTGTAATTTGTACATACATTAAAGTCTGTGGGAAATTGGAGAGTGATTCGGAATTCAAAAATTAAAAGATACAAATTATCATTGCAAGCTTTAACTTAAAGTTTACTACGGGTGCAGTATTAGATATAGATGAATTCTGGTCGTGCATCCATTTACTTCCTGGAGGTTCAACTACTCCCATGGTCTCTCTACTTGTGTCTCTGAGTCATGGCTTTTGTTAGGAACACTTCATATGCATATGTGAAACCTTCCAAGGAATATAAACCAATTGTCTGTAGATTATTTTTTAGCATTAGAAAAATAAGTTGAGTCCAAGTTGTCAGAGATTTAAAAATACTTGCAATCTTTTAAAATACCTTAAAATTATCAGTGTGTTCGTGGGGGCGGGGGGGCTACCCAAATCATTCTATGTTCAATTTCAGCTCAAAGTAAAGATAACTGTGTAGAGTTGTGAGTGTGAAAGCAAAGCAACTAACAAAACAAGAGGTACTTAAATCTCTTTCATTTTACATGTCTATATTTTTGCTTATAAATATACATAGATATGAATATATATATGTGTATGTAAACTGCTCAATATCTAAATTATTTTCATTTTACTACATCAGAAACTAGTCTAAAGTCTTTTTAAACTTTTGTTTTGTTTGAAATGCTAGGGAGATTGAAGTCAGAATACCTGCCGGGCGTGTGTTCTACCACTGAGCTACATCCCCAGGCCAAGAACTTTCTAGATTAATTGGATGGGTGCAAAGCTCAGTTTCACCCCTTCTAGGTCTATGACTAAAGGCATGTGATCCTCAGCCTTTGAGCATTCATCTGTAAGAAAGGACCATAGCAACCATCAGCTCAGAGGACTGTTGTGAAATATTTCCCCTCACATGTAAGAAATGCTCAGTTGTTGAAACTACAATTTTTATTAAATACTGAGATAAAAACTGTATCTGAATTCCACCATATGCCTGTTCTACAGTCAAATCAGCATAGGTCCCGCTGTCTTCCCTCTCCCTCAGGCAGGCCAGTTTTCACCAAGTAGGCACCTTCAGTGTTTGTTGCTTTCATGTGTAAGCATTTGGAAACAGGCATTTTATTTCATTCTTAGTGTGTCTCAATGTCACTTATCAGAAAAATGAGGATAGAGTATCTAACAGCACAAGCTGCTAGAACACAAACTGGATAAATATTTGCAAAGCACTTATAACAGCACTAAGAGCACATATATAGCATGTATTCATAAATATTTTTAAAATCCTTACGTGTGTGCATCTATGTATCTCTGCAAGTCCATGTACATGGCATACATGTAGAGGTCAGAGGATAACCTCGGGCGTTGGTCATTGCTCTTTACTTGGTTTGAGATAGGGGCTCTTGTAGTTTGCTGTTATATACACCAGGCCACTTAGCCAGTGAACTTGTAGAGATTCTTGTGTTTCTTCCTCCTATCTTACGGTAGGGACAGTGGGACTACAGATGTGTTCTAAGGGACTTGACGTTACATCTGCTCTGTAGATTTGAACTCAGGTCATCATAATAGCAAGGAAGAGCTTTACATGCCAAACCATTCTGATAGCCTGGTAAATATTTAAGAATAGAAATGTACATGTGTAGCTAGGTGGAGTCCTGGGGACATCTAGACACATGCAGCACACACATGCACAAAGAGAATGAATGACATAGAGCTGTCAGTATAAAAGCAGAAAAAGCCCAGCATTATCTCATTATTTGTCTAAACTAGAGGCATTCATATATCTATATTCATTTTAGTTTAAAAGCAAAGGGTCAGATAAAACTTTCTTATTTTCAGAACAGCCCAAAAGACCAAGAATGGTTTATTAGAAACACTATGTATTCTACAGAACCAGTTTTCAGAGAGTTAGGGTCCTAGGATTCTAGGAGTTAGAGTACTAGGGGATGCCCTTGACATTATAACTAATTGAATATACTTTAATCATTGATGGGCCATCCATATGCCCCAGGGCCATCAACATGGGGACCAATTATCAAGGTAAGTCTAGAAGCTTAGATTTCTGTGCTATAAATACACTTCCAAAGGGGACAGTGTGGGTAGGGACTAGAAAGTTTCACAAATGTAAGAACTAGAATACTTTATTTATATGTGTTTTCTAATAACTGAGCAACTCCTATGCTGGAGGGTGAAGAGAAGCAGAAAAATATATGATGTAATGAAATGTGAGCCAGTCTAGAGTGAAAATATGTCTAGCTTTTCCTTCGAAGCCTGCCTCTTCCAGTTTTATCAGCAGGATAACTGGCGCAGGAATTTCCCAGTACCATTAAATCCATTATACACCACACTAGAAAACTACAGAAATTCTTCCAAATGTTGGTACCGTGTAACAACAACAATGGCGCGCGCACACACACACACACACACACACACACACACACACACACACACAGAGGACCAATTTCAGATATCACTTTCATTCTGTAACCACCACTGGTGTGACCAATACAAATTATATCCTATAATCAATCATATTACACGGAGTTCCCATTTGTGCAAAGTCACAGTGCAGGGAAAGTGTCCATAGCAAGTGAATTGAGATGTCACTGTAAATCACAGGCTGTTGGTGTTTCATTTCCCACTTAATCACAGACAGTTCCAGTAGTAGTAATTAAATACTATAACCATGAAAATACATACATAATTATATATATGCATATACATACCTATACATATATGTGGAGATTTTATGTATGTGTTTTGTGTGGTGTATGTACTTGCTGTGTGCATGTATGCATGTGGATGCACATAAATGTGCATATGTGTATGGAGACCTTGCTTGTTCTTTGCATTTTTTTGAGACAGGGTTTCTCACTAACCCTGAAGCTCACTGATCAGACTAGAAATGAATGACCAATAACTTCTGAGATTCAGTTGTCTTCATGTACCCTAGCCCTGGCAATACAAGTAATAGCTGCCACCCTCAGATTTATATACGTGTGTGTGTGTGTGTGTGTGTGTGTGTGTGTGTGTGTTTTAAGCAGTCTTTGTGTGTTTGTGTATGCGTATAACATATGCATGTGTATCCCTGTGTGTATGGGGTATGTGTACATAGGCAGGCGCACACACAGTGCAATGCACATGTGGAAGTCAGAGGAGGTCAGATGACAACTTTGGGCATTGGTCCTCATCTTTCATTTTGTTTAAGACAGGGTCTCTTGCCACTATGTATGCAGGCTAGCTGTCTGGAAAACTTCTGGAGATGCTGGCCTCTACCTTCCACCCTTTTCAGGAGCAGCGGGATAACAGATGTAAACTACTGTATCCAGCTTTCTAAATCATTTTTTTTAGTTTATATTTATGTTATGTGTATGACTGTTTCACTGCATGTAAAACTGGAATGCCCTTGGGGGCCAGAAGAGGGTTTCATATCCCCTGGAATTGGAGTTTCTGACAATTATCAGCTTCCATGTGGATGCTGGAAACTTAGCCTAGGTCCTCTGCTAGACCAGCCAGAGCTCCTAATTACTGAGCCAACACTCTGGTCCCCTGGCTTTTAAAATATGGTTTCTAGGAATCAAACTAAAATCCAAATCTTTATGCTTTTGTGGCAACTACCAACTGAGCTGTCTTCCCAACCCCGTGTTGTGTGTGTGTGTGTGTGTGTGAGAGAGAGAGAGAGAGAGAGAGAGAGAGAGAGAGACAGAGACAGAGACAGAGACAGAGAGACAGACAAAGACAGAGACAGAGAGAGTTGAAATACCATCTAACATACACAGATAGGACTTGCATGGTATTTTAGCTTCACAGACTGGTAAAGAGAAATCCAAGTGCAATTTGGTATTCTGATTTGATAACATCTCACCTGTGTCTACCACCTAAAGTAGATTTTCATCTGTCTCAGCAAGCAAATGGTGTGCATGCAATTTGGTCAGTCGAATCTCTAAATGTTTCAAGCAAAACAGAATAATGTATTTCAAAAAGAGCTGAGGAAAACGATAGTTTTAGGACTTCAGGGATGAAACCAGGATCTTTTCTGGTAGAAAAGTGTAAAAGAGATTGAGTGGACGGTACTTTCTTTGAATTATTGATGTAATCAAAACACTGGTGCTACACAGCATCATTTTTCCTGGTGTTGGGCAAGGCATCGAATTCTAGCTGCAGTTGGCTTCTTTATTTTCCATTATAAAAACTGCTGAGAGAAAGAAGAGTCATCTCTTATTTCCCTAAAAGGGTGCGTCCTAACAGACCCTCATAGTGAGAGCAGGACATGTTGTTTAGGGTTACAGTGTTTGCCCAGCATGAACAAGGCTCTGGGTTCCATCTCCAGCACAAGAGAACTAAAAAAAAAAAAAAAAGAAGAAGTAGAAGAAAATTGCAGATGATTACAATCATCAGGTGCATAAGGTATCTGCCCACTTAACATTCCAGTTTATATTCAACTCGGTTTTAGGTTCAACATCATTAGAAAGAGAGATTCCAGTGTGGAGCCCTGCATTAAACTGGAAGGCAGAATTTTCAGATAAAGCTCTGTTCTCCATACCTCAACTTTACAAAGCTCCCGCAGTATTTCCCCCCATTCTGTGGGCTGAAGAGATACTTCCTGCGGCTTGTTGTTCCCAATGGTAACCCAAGCCCAATTCCCAGGCTTCCTTCATCAAGAGCTGATATCATTTCAACAGCTGTCAAGAACAGCTAAAGTGCACTTAGGCCTATTTGTTAAATTCCTAAGAGGGGAGGTAGATTGGCGAAATTCAGGCAGTAATTAAACCACATACTTCTTCCAAAGCTGCTGCTTCCCCTCTCGCCTGCACAATCTCTCTGCCTCACATCCAATCATTTAAGCACTTATTGGCTACAATCAATACAATATGAGATACATTAATTTGGTCCCTGAGCGACTTTCAGGGAAGAGGTGGTATTGCTTCAAAAGCATTTCGGAGTCTTCCTGCAAGCATACCATCTAATGTAGCAATATAGTTTCTGGGTTCCACGTTGGCAGATTTATGTTCTCCCCTTCCCCCTTTCCCATGGAGCTGGGCTGCTGCCAAACACACGCAAATTGAATCAGAGTGAGAAACATTAAATATATTACCTAATGCACACCAATGCTAAACAGTGCAAACCAGAAGGAAGAAGTGGACTGGCAGAGTGAAATTTGGACAGTTAAACTCAAGTCTTCCCACATATTCCTAGATCCCGTGTGTTTCCTATGTAGAATGAAATGAAGGAGGGAGAAAGACCTCTCATTGACTTTCCCGATCATGGGGTCTGTCTCTTCAATGCAACACAATTTTACTTCCTTCATCTTCCACTTGGACTCATCCACCAGTCTGTAATGCGTCTAGAATGGAGTCAGGAGCCCTTAACCAGAAGCAAATGCAGCCCAGCCCACCACCTTGGCTACAAGGGAGGCTGAAGTAATAGGCTCCTGAATTCAAGCACTGTCTGGGCTACAGGATCTTCCTACAGACAGAGTGACTTCAAGGCCAGCTTGTACTCTGTATCAGAATAAAAAAATTAGAAGAGGACTTAGAATGTAGCTTAGTCATGAAGTACTTGCCTGACAAACACGGGATCTTGAATGAAAGTCCATTATTAAAACAAACCAATAAATGCATTAATGATAATAGGATAAAAATAAATGTCTGAAGAAGTTTCTAAAGAGATTTTAGCCTTAATAATTATTTTCAATACTAAAATAGGTTATACGAAACTAGAGAAATGGCATAGTAGTAAATAGCACATACTGGACTTGCAGAACCATATTCAATTCCCAGCACCCATATCAGGCAGCTTATAACCACCTATAACACCATGGTACCAAAAGGTACCATGGATCAGGCAGGCACCTTTTTCTGGTCTACAAGGGCATCTGTGCTTATGTGGTGCATACACACACACACACACACACACACACACACACACACAGACACATAAATAAATATAAAATAAATTCGGGCTGGAAAGATGGCTTAGTGATTAAAAGCACTAACTACTCTTGCAGAAGACCCATGTTTGGTTCCCAGCACCCACATTACGGGTACAACTGTCTGTAACTCCACTTTCATGGAATCCATTGTTGTCTTCTGATGTCCGTAGGCATTGCATGATACAGGTACACGGACATACATGCAGGCAATACACTCATACACATGACATAATAAACAAAAAATTAAAAAATAATCTCTTTTTAAAAAGTTGAACTACTTTTCCGTTTGTTTGTGGATTAAGTCAGCACATGTTAGAGATCCTGATACACTGAAGGGTCATTTGGACGATTTCAGTCAACAAGAAACATAATGGGAAAGGCAAATATACGGTTCCCACCAATTACCTTTCCTGTGGTAGAATGTGAGGAAGGCAGTGGAAGGGACTGAATGATACAAGAAATCGGGGGCATGACTGTGGGAATCAGGCTTTAACTGAAAAACTAAAATCTACCAGTAAACGAGAGGAGCAGTGATCCCAGTGTCAGGTTGCGGGCATCATGTAGAAAGCAAGGAAGGAATGAAGGAAGGAGGATAATGTTAGAATGAAACTGATATAATTTTCTAATTAATTACACCCTGTTTGTGTACCAGACAGTGATCGTAATGAAATCCTTTTTTCCTTTTGGAAGGAAAGGACTCTGAACTCTAATCAATCATCATCAGGGACAACATGATATAAAATGAATTCTAGATTCAAGGGAGTGAGAAGCTGTTTTCCTTTGTCAACTTTGGCTGATCGCAAGACCTCATTGGTGCAGGCCACTTTGTAAAGTCAGTAGCTGGCTTCCGAAGCCTTATGTGGCTTTAGCAGCATATGGTGCAAATTATGTAACTTCTATCCTTATCTGCCTTCTTCCCTCATCTCTGAGACAGATCCTTTCTGTGCAACTAACACCACAGAGAGTTGTCATGACTGTTGATGAAGCTTGGAATGACCGTGGAAAAGATCAGCACCTGTACAGGGAACTGCCTCCTTGTCTCCCCCACCTCCTTTAGCCTCACACACAGAGTCCAAAGGAAGAGAGAACAGATTTGCTTTGCTGAGGCAAAGGGTGAAGTTCTGAGCAGTGAAGCTGAACATCAGTTTGGAGGCAAATCACATCCTGTCTTCCACAAGAGCATTTCACGACCTACCACAATATGAAACAATGGGGCCTATTCACCACACAGATTTTGGGAAGCCCAAGGTCCTACTGATGGAATCAGAAACTCTGTAGGTAAAATGGGAAGAAACTAAATTTGTAACAAGTGCCCTAAGATAGTTAATCTCAACTCTCAAGTCAACTAGATTGAGAGATGTCTAGAAGATTAGTAAAGCACATATTTTGTTGCGTCTGTGATGTCTGTGATGATACTTTCTAGAGAGAATTAACAGTGCATAAAAATCCACCTGGGATGCCAGCTGTATCATCTAAAAGACCAGGGCCAAGAAGAAACAAACAGGGGAAAAGATTCCTGATAGCATAAGCATGTCTTCTCTCTTTCTTCCTTTCCCTCTCTGTTCCCTGGTTACTACTCCCACACCATTCCCTGGATACTGCCTCACTGCAGGATCAAGGTTACAGAGAAAACCTGTTTGACTAAACTAAACCTTTTTTCCTTTAACCTGTTCCTTTCGGTATATGTCGGAGTGACAAAAGAATCTCTCTAACATTGCACACACACAGTGCACTCATATAGGCAGAAAAAGGACTCACACACATAAAATAAAAGTCTGTATAACACTATCCCATGTGATACCTATGCATATTAGAGCTTGAGAAATGCGTGTCTGTTATAAAGCCTCATCTACAAATACAGGCATCTCTGTATTTGTTCTAGTGCCTGAGACAATGCTGCATTAGCAACATCAGCTTCCTAAGGCCCAGACTGTGTCTTGCTTATCAGTGATCCCTGGTACCTTGTCTAGATGTAGAAACTGGTGACCAATAAATACCCAACCAAAGAAATCTAGAAGATCTAGAAGTACCCTCACCTAGCATAGTGGATTCAAACATGTAGGGTGAGAACTTTTGACTATACAGAGAATGAACAGCTTGGTGATTTCTCATTCACAATATGTCATGAGAACCACTTTTTCCAGTCATGACATTTATCATGAAAAGGAAAGCTTTCCCCTATACAAAAATAATTATAAATAGGCATGCTGTGTTTTTTCTGCTCTCCAAGCTTCTCCTGGATTTGGACAAGGAGGTTGGCTGTAATTCTCCTGATATGGGCACACAAATATAACTAATGTAAGAAGTCTGTCTTCACTCACATTCCCAAGGCCAGGATGACACCTGTGTGTGGATGCTTGTGTCATATTGATGGGAAACACTGTTATCTTTGTATCTGATAACTATCAGAAAAATGAAATAGTCAAACCAAAGAGCTCCAAACTGTAGAGCTGCAGCGTGCATTTATACAAAGTGTGGGTTGGCCGCTTTTCACCGTGCTGGAAACATGTCAAGCTCACATTACAGTCCATGCTCCGTCCTGAAATTTACATTTTAGTATACATAGGAGTTAAGCTATTTGTTCCTCCAGTGTTCCAGATAATTCTCCTGGTTATCTTTTGTACTCTTATCCTGTTCTGTTTTTAATATATTTTATCCATATTTAAGATACAAAGCATGATCTTACTATGTATATATACCCCCAACCTATTTCCTGAGTGAGTGGTCACATGGTTTCTTTTCCTGTTGTTCTGATAAAATACTCTTACAAAAGCAACCTAAGGGAGAAAAGGCTTATTTTAGCTCACAGATCACTGTGCAGTTTGTCACCATGGTGAAAGTCAAGGCAGCAGGAACCTGAAGCAGCTGGCCACATTGTGTCCACTATCAGAAACAGAGAGGGCCTTCTGCCCACCACTCAGCTCTTCTCCACTTACACAGCTCAGGATCTCCTACCCAGGGAATGGTCCCTCCCAAATTAAGGCGGGTCTTTACAAATCAATTAACATAATCAAGATACTCCCCCACAGATATGCCCTGGAGCCTAATTCTCAGTGATTCTAGATTCCATTAAATTAACAATGAACACAAACCATCACAATGCCTGACTTTTTAGGTACCAAACCCAGAGAAATTGTCCAGAGTTCCTCTGATTTGACCTTTTTACATCTCACACCATTGCTCCTTCATGGAACTCCTAGCTCCTAACTTTTATCAGCACCTCTTTCCTTGGTATTCCATCCCTTCATTCTTAAAGCAGTGCAGGGATAACTCAGTCACATCATAAACGGTTGTCTCTCCAGAGCTGGGTCTGCTTTCTTTTACTATATACTCACCAATGGTACTATATATAAATTTATGGGAAATTCAGAGCTCAGTTTATTTAATATTTTCTATATATTCATTAAAGATGATAATCCTGATATATATATATATATGTATATCAACATCAGAAAAGATCTTCATGTTGTATTATAGCTTGATGAAAACAAACCATAATTTACTGTACAGTAAAAATAAATTGTAACTCAGTGTAGAGTATATGCTTTTAACAGATGGTTGATACTGATGAATAGAACTATAATTGTAAATATACGGGTATATTCACAGTCAAATGATCTAGATCTATATTGTCCAATAGAAAAATAATAGTAAATGTAATTTTAAATTTTAGAGGTGACATCTTAAAAAATCAGAAAAAGGTAAGAGAGAAGAGCTAATATCAAGGACATATTATATACTTAATCTAACATGCTATAATTTCCATAGGCAAGCAACTTTTTAAAAAAAGTGTGTATGAACTATGCTATAGCTTTATTATTATGCTAAGTTTTTGAAATAGCTGCATGGAGTGAGTGTCTACCATACTGAACATCAAGAAGATTGTTTATCACCGCAGGAATTTCCTGCTACATAACCGGTCAATGGAGCATTATTGAGCTGAATATTTCCATCTAGATGGATCAGGCAATAAGGTCCAAGTTTTCTTCCCTAAACTTAGGGAGAGCTCTACTCTTAGGGACCTCTAAATCTGTGGGATGTTTTCACATAAAATGTATTTTCTTAGCTACTCCTGGCTCTCACAAAAATGGGGAGGTTAGCACGGGAAAAAAAAGTATCTTTGGACCCATGTTTTATTCTTCTGAATGCGTATGTGTGATCATGCGTTTGCACATTTGAAGCAGTCGGTGCACGTACATGTGTGTATATACGTACAAGTCAGAAGTCAACCGTGAGCATCTTCCCCAGTCTCCCCTAATTTTTGAGACAGGTTCTTATTGAATCTGCAGCTCCCCGATACAGCTAGATCGGCTAGTGAGCAAGTCCCAGGGAGCCCACCTGTCTTCCACACCCCAGACCTGGGAATACAGACATGCACTGCCGCACCTGGCCTCGTACATGGGTGCTGGATATCCAAAACGAAATCCTCATGCACAGCAAGCATCTTACCCACAGAACCCTCTCCCCAAGCCCCTGTGTTTCACTGCTAGCATCATCATTTCCAGGCCATGTGTGAGATCTGGAGTGAGCTATAGCCTGTCCATAACTAATGTTCTCACAGTATCATGGCCTAGATGAGGGTTAACTAAAATGATGCGCAAGCTGAGTGCCTGGCTGACTCTCAGAAAGCTCGAGTGTCCTTTGGGGTCTCATTCTGGCTATCATAAACATTTCAGTTCTGACCCAAATAAGGATAAAATATGAGTGCATTGAGACATTCTCTAGGTAAAGCTGCATCTCTCAGTTTCTTTTCAGATAGTCATCTGAGCTGCCATAAGATGACTAGCTTTTATCCTTCTCTACCCTGTGAGCTGCTGCACATCTATGCAGCTGAAGGGGCCATGATCTCATGTTTTGACGTGTTCTCATGGCCAGGTTCACAGTTCTAGATTACAAAAATAAACTAGCAACTTCATCTATGAATAAGATTGTGTGTGTGCTCATGAACCTGGTGCTGTCCACATGTGGATATGTTTAGATGTCCATACGTGTGAATGCATGTTTCTGTGGACACACGTGTGTTGCTGCATTCAGGCACATGTGTGAATAGATGGCATATGTGGGGATCTGGTTACTGAGCAAGGCAAGCAACTCCTGATACCCTAAAGGGATGGCAGGTGTCTGACCTGCTCTGCCTGTGTGATAACCTGGCCCCAGGAAGCTACTGTAGATATGAATTTTCCTTTCCCCCACCCCAGACCAGAACCAGGTTTTTGGGTTTCATTTCCTCATTCCTGAACTTCCACAACCTTCCTGCCTTTACCCCAACACCCCACCTTTCCCGCCTTCTGTAACGGTCAGAGAGGCTTCCCTATATAAGCCCCTGCATTGGCTCTAATAACCGAACTACCCACCGACGTAGTCTCCCGGGAGGGGACTCCTCCCGCCGCACTCTGAGCCACCTGAGGTCCCGTTCCATCGTCCTCCATTCTCTGGCATGGCTGGAGCACAACAGCCGTGCTGGAGATGGAGACGCACCCACAGGCATAGTTCTTGGCAAATACATGTCTGTACACATGAGATCAGAAATTTACATGCAAACATGAATGTATATGTGTGCATGCACAAGGATGAAAACATGTATGCATACAGATATATGAGCATATATAAAAGTGTGGGTGGTATGGGGCTGATGAAAGTTTTCTGTATACTATATTCAGATCAGCTCACTGGCTTGAGAAGCAACTTGGCCTGGAATAAAAAAGCCACAGTAGCTATCAGACTTTAGCAACTTTCGTCCCTTCTCATTTTCCCTTTCCTAATCTGAAAAGTATGTAGACTGGAGCAGGTGATCCCTAAGCTTCTGTCAAGCACAGTATTTCCATGGTTTACTCAATCCATGCATAACCAAGGACAAGGTTCTCACTCTTGCTGTTATAGGGAGCTAATGGTTGGCAAAGCATTTCAGTCCTTTGTCAAAATGCTATTCTTGGGGCTGGAGAGATAGTTCAACAGTTAAAAGCACTGATTGCTCTTGCAGAGAAGCTGGGTTCAATTCCCAGCACCCACATGGTGGCTGAAAACCCTCCGTAACTCCAGTTCCAGGAGATCTGATACCCTCTTCTGACATCTGCATGCATTGCATGACACAAGTGTATCTGCCCACGTGCAGGCAATTCATTCATACACATAAAAGTAAAAAATAAATATTTAAAAAATGTTATTCTTTTATAGACTCCTACTAACAGACCTGAAAAATGCATATAGCAGACAACTGGGATGGTGTCAGGAAAGGGGCAGGTGCTCCGTAAGGCCTCATTTCCAACATTTTTCCACTCAGAGCTGACTCACCTCCAACCCTAGGAAACATAAGGAATGGCGCCCCAAATTATAAAGTAAGGAAGGGCAGATCGGGAAGCAGACTGGGCTGAATGCCTTTTTAGGACTGCATGTTTACATTCTAGCATTCTGCTAGGACTGTGTGGTGGTTTGAATGAGAATGTCCCCCACAGGCTCCAAGTATCTGAGCATTTTGTCCCCAGTTGGTAGCACCGTTTGGGGGGATTTAGGAGGTGCAGCCTAGCTGGAAGAAGCGTGCCAATGTCACAGGGAGTAGGCTTCGGGAGCTTTGAAGCCTCGTCAGATTTCCAGTCTCTCTGTTCCTATGCCTGCTTGAAGATGTGATCCAGAGGCCCCTGCTTTGGCTACCACTTCTGCAGTACCTCCCCACCCTAATGGAGTCTAACACTCTGGAGCCCTAAGCTGAATGAACTCTTCTTTCTACAAGTTGATTTGGTTAGTGTTTTTTTTTTTTTTTTTTTTTTTTTATCACAGCAACAGAAAGGTAACTGATACAGACGGGAGTTTGGGAAACTATCAAGAAAAATATATGACCCACACAGACATGTACCCTTCAGTATGTGCATTTATTTCCTTCAAGGTAAGCAGAGAATGCCCCAATGGCATCTGTATGATGCCCTTCTCACCACACTTACATGGCAATGGCAAGATGGAATAAGAATGGTGGAGTCAGATGGGGTGAGAGCAAAAGAAGACGGAAAGATTAACATGTTAGAATGGATAGGTCTGTAGAGACAGCCCAGCACATATGAGAAACATGTTACTCTTGCTGAAGACACAAGTTTGGTTCCCAGCACCAAAACTGGGTGACTGGCAACTACCTGTAATTCCAGTTCCCGTCCTCACTTCACACCATCCTCACACCACAACATCCTCTGAGAGGAAGAGAGACCACACTTCATCTCTGACTGACTGCTTTGAGATGCTGGACACAAGAAAGCATGAGAAGATATATCAATATTCACAAGAGTACACATCCTAAGAAAAACAGGAGAGGTGAGAAAAAAATATTATAATCATAATTGATACTTGTTTTATGTGGCAGTCCATGACTTCTGTGGTATAGAATGGCAGAAGTAAAAAGCAGACTAATATCTGCTTAAGAGAGCAGCAGTCATTTACCATAGGCAGGTACCTGGAAAATTACTGGGACTGCAGAAGAAAAGTAAAAGGAAATATGTCACCATGGTCTGCTGACTTTTCTTCAACCAACATCTCATCCTATCAGTCAGAATGCTGCCCATTGGATGTCCAGTAGATATTTTCAAGTGTTTCCTCCTAAATTATTTATTCTCCTTATAAGATACTTGGAGGTGAGAGACTTATATATTGGGTTCACTGGGAAAACCTGACTTTTTGCAGCATGAATATCTCAAGTTCCAGTGAGTCTGGAGCTCTCTGAAATGTTACATCATTCTAAGTGAGCAATTGCTAAAAATGAGGATGCTTTAGGGTTCAAGTATCCAAAGCTAGAAAATGGTTGCTTAACAAATAGAGCTATATATTGTTAACCTCCTTGCATATCTAGGGGGAGATAGTCCCCAGCTGGTTAGATGACTCATCATGGGCAACAAGACTCAGGCTTTTCACCTAGGACCACATGACAGATGCCATTGACAGCCCCATATGGGTTAGAAGAGATGGGTCACTGCCTAAAGAATCTGCTGCAGAAGCAGGAGGACTTGCGTTTGATTCCCAGAACCAACACAAAAAGCTGGATGTGGTGTTCTGCAATTACGACCTCAACGCTGGAAAGGCGAAAATAAGTGCATCCTTGGGACTCAGTGGCTAGCCAGGCTAGCTGAATCAGGGAACTCCAGGTCCCACTGAGAGGCCCTGTCTCAAAAACAATATGGATGCCTGCTGAGCAATACCACTTCTTGCCTCCAAATGATGAGCGCACACACAAGAACCGCATGTTACAAAGGAGGGGGCCAAGTTTCTCCCAGTTGTACAGGCAAATAAGGAAGAGTCAGGAGTTTCAACCAGAGAAAAGTACAAAGATTTTACTCTCAGTAATAACACATTACTGCCACTTTAGTAGCCACTTAACACGTTCTACCCCATCCTTTCCAGTCCCCAGCACACCTGGTCTCCCATCTGATGCCCTTGTGCTTGATTATGGCTCATCTTCCTCTTAGAAGGGCCTGTATGTCTCAAGGTAACCAGGCAACCTGCATTACATCACATAGCCCTTCTTTGTTAAGGAGTGGCCACACACATTTATGAAGTCAACCCTGATTTCTAGGAGACCTGGAGGCTTCACCTCTTCTCCCCACAAGAGATTTCTAATTAAGCCTGCAAAAAATTAAGAAATTAATATAAAAGCTACCATGATGCCAGCGCTTTTATTATACTTTAATTTACTAGAAACACTTTCCCACCACCCCTGGGGAGTAAGTGCAATGTGAAATTGCCAACATTGCTCTTAGGAGCTGAAGTAAGTATTTCCTTTCATATTCTATAATCCCACTAGAAAAAATAAACCAATCCCAGTTACCAAGCCTATTTGAGTCTTGTAGCTCAGTGTACCTCTGAACGGTAAATTGTGTTAGGCCGGAGTGCCCCAATGCCAGCATGCTCTGTCTGCTGTTACAGGTTCCAGGCCTGCTTGGGTCTACCAGTTCCATACAACAGCCTCAAGACCTGTGAGTTCCACCAGAACTGTGACTTCCCCAACGCCAGCATTCCCTGTGCTTCATTACAGCTGCCATGCTTGCTTAGGTCTCACAGCTCTATGCAGCCCTGAGACCCATGAGTTCTACCACCCTCTCCTGCCTTGACACCAACCCATCTCCTGGGCCAAGCTAGGATGGTGCACCCCAGTGTACCTGTCAGACCTTTGAGTATTCTGGCCCTAGTGTTGTCATTCAATTGTCCCACTTCTCTGGACCTAGCTTAGGTGCACAGCTTTTACATTGGTCCATCTTAGTCAGTTCTTCAGGTTCTGTCATTGTGATCATGCTCCCAGCCATAGTTGGATTTGTGCATCCTGAACCTGACCCACTCAGACCCAGTCAAGAGTTACATTTGCATGTTGTCTTGGTCATCACCAAACTGGAATCATTCTCATCCTTCCAATAAAAAATCAACACCAACATGTCTGTAAGTCTGCTCACCTAGCAGCCACCAGCCTTCACTGTCACTCCAGGACTGCCTCAAGTCTGTCCTGGAACCTCAGTCTTAGAAATCATACTCATCCCTACCTGAAATGACACCACTCCTTACTTCCTAATTTCATATCGACAAAGAGTAGGGCCAAGACTGAACACCAAACACTGCTCACCTGGGTCACAACCTGACAAACTGGAGTAACAGAAAACAAAGACAGAAATACCAACTCATTAAAGAAGAGACAAATTATCCATGCCATGAAACACCACCAAGTATATAACTCCAGATGCTTAGTCCCATTACAAAAACAAAAACAACAGGAATAACTAAGACAATATGTCTCCTACAGAAATTAGCACCCCATCATGTTTTCTGAGGGAAGCAACCTAGGTGATGCATAAGACAATGATTTCAGAATAGCAATTATAATTATCTCAAAAAGGATATGAATAAAAGACTGAATGAAATCTGTGACTACACAAACATTTGAATGAAATAACTAAAACAATCTGAGACATGAAATTAGAATTCAATAAGGAGATAGAATCTTGGAAGAAAAGGTAAACTGAAATAAAATTTGAAATGAAACATTCTTAAAGTTAGACTAAAAGCTCAGAGGAAAAATTCATCAATAAACTGGATCAAGGGAAAGAGAGAATACTAGATCTCAAAAATAAGGTCAAGGAAAATGATCACTTTGTCAAAGAAAATGATAAATATAAAGTAATCCAGGAACAGAACATGCAGGACCTCTGAGACAGTATAAAAAGACCAAGCCTATGAATAATAGATATAGAAGAAGAAGAAGAAACCCAAGTCTCAGGCACACAAAATGCTTTTCACAAAATCATAGAAGAAAATTTCCCAAATCCCAGGTGCATCATAGTATAAGAGATGTATAGAACTCCAAGTGACAAGACCAGAAATTAAACGCACTATGTCATATTATAATCAAAACATTAGATGGTTAGAATAAAGGCAATATATGAAATCTGCAAGAGGAAAATACCAAGTCACATATAAAGGCAAGATCAAAATTAACTGATTTCCAACAGAGGCTATGGAAGTCAGACAAGTTTGGACCAATGCCCTACAAGTCATGAAAGAACACAGATGCCAGCTCAGATTACTATATCCTGCAAAATTATCAGTTGTAATTGAAGGAGAACAAATTTTCAAAGATTAAAAATAGACTTAAAGAATTTATGCCTAGTATGCCAGACCCACAAAAGATATTAGGAGGAATACTTGGATCTGAAGAAAAGATTAAGCACATCCAAGAGGTACAATAAATAAATAAATTATTTCAGAAGTTTGGGGAAAAGTTCTGAAAAAAAATAATACAATACCAACATAAGAAGAATTAATAAATGTTGGTTAATAATAACTCTCAATATTAATGGTCTGTTTCCTAATAAAATGATACAGATTAACTGATGGGATTAGAAAACAGGATCCATATTTTTCTGCCTCCAAGAAGCACATCTCTCCAACCATGATCATCATCACCTAAGGGTAAAAGGATGAAAAAAGTTATTCTAAGCAAATAGAACTAAAAAATAAGCAGACATAGCTATTTTTACACTTGACAAAATAGACTTCAAACTAAAACTAGTTAGATGAGATGGTAAAGGACACTTCATACTCATTGATGGAAATATTCACCAAGAAGATATCACAATCCTAAACATATATGTACCAAACACAGGGGCAAGCAATTGGATCAAAATAACACTATAAAATCTAAAATCACAGACTGATTCCAACACAGTGATAGTGGGTGATTTTAATACCCTGTCATCCCCAATATACAGGTGATCCAGACAAAAACTAAATAGAGAAATCAGAATTAAACGACATCATAAATCAAATGGACCTAACAGACATTTATAGAACATTCCACCCACACACCAAATCATACACTTTCTTCTCAAAAACCCATAATCTTTCTTCAAAATTGCCATGTATTATGACACAAAGAAAGCTTCAACAAATTTAAGGAAATGGAAATGACATTTTGTATTGTATCTGATCACAAAGGAATAAAGATGAATATCAAAAACAATAGGAATTGGGAAAAGTACAAAATTGATGGGAATTAAACAAGGCATTACTGAATGAAGATTGGGTCAAAGGAGAAATTAAGAAGGTAATTAAAAGAATTCCTGGAATTAAATGAAACTGAAAACGTACCATATAAAAAAATCTATGAGAGACTTTGAAGGTGGTCCTAAGAGGCAAGTTTATACCACTAAGTGCCTGATTGCAAAAGCTGGAGAGATTAACTCAGAACTTCCATGAATGTTATGAGAGGAACAAACCACCTTCTGATTTGATTTACAGCCTACTTCGCAAGATGAATCCCAGACCTGGCACTCTTATTAGGGCTAAGAATTTGTGGTTAGGACAGGTCACAGACCATAGAGGAGAACCCACAACTTTCATTCTGCTTACTAGACGTAGCATTAAATCAACTCCTAATTACTAATTGCTACACCCACAGATATGTGTTTCTTTCAACTATCAGCAGAGAAGCTCCTTCTTACAGCAGATGGTGATGAACAGAGACCCACTCCTACTCAGCATGCAGAGAATAAGAGACTGTGGAGCAGTCAGTCCTAAATGGGACACCTATATTGCGTTCTTTTCTTCCCCAGTCTCAAGGATCGTTGCAGAAGAGAGGGCAGAAAGTGTATACTCATGATAACATTCTCAAAAAATTTTTTTAAATGAAAGAAAAATAATAGAGCACATGAAGACAGGAGGCAGGTAATGGGGAAGGGGACAAATGAGGGTGGGGACTGAACAGGCTAAAATTCAATGCATGACATTCTCAAAGGATTAATCATTTAAAAAGTTTGAGAGAGTCTCCTATAGTCCCATCTTGTTTCTAACGTGCCATGTAAACCAGGCTAGCTTCACAGAGATTGGCCTGCCTCTGCCTCCTAAATGTTTGAATTAAAGGTATGAGGCACCATGCGTGGTCAATAAAAATATATTTTTTAAAACGCCATCCAACCAGTGAACAAGCAGTAGACCAACAAATAGATAATCATACCACTGGCTATAACTCTAGCTCCAGAAGATCTGATGCCCTCCTGTGACCTCCACAGGCAGTTGGACTCATGTGTGCACAGCCACGTGTAAGTAGACATGCATACACATAATTAAATGTGTGATGACTTTTATAGTATGGACATATGCTGGACACATGACTTTCCTAACCATGCAACATAATATAAGAAAGTTCACTGAGCCATGAGCTCTTGTGACCTGGGTATATGATAATTAATCCCTCATGACCCTTTCTTGTCTTCCACCCCAAATAATATATGAATATATGTATGTATGCTTTATATATCAAAATGGTGGAAACAGTGCTTATCTCATAATGATGGGAAAAACTGTATGGTGTGTGTAGCATGCTGGGGATTAAAGTACAAAATTCTCTGATACGAGTACAAGTCTTATTTCCGCATTTCATGCTGGATATAGTGTTTCGATGAAATAAAGAGCAGGCCCTTGTTCTAAAACACAGTTGTGAGAGAATTCAGAAAGCACAGGTTCTCTGCAGTTGAGGTCTCCTCTTCATCTTAAAATAGCTGCTAAGAATTAAGCTGATTTTTAAGGCATAATTGTAATGTGGCATTAAACATTACAATTTTTTAAAAATTAAATTCTTAAACATTAAAAAAAATTACTAGAAATTCTGGGTAGCTCTGGAATCACAAATGGATGAAGCAGAGAATAGCCAGGGGAAGGAGACAGACAGGTGAAGATGTGATGCTGTGATGTTCTCTAGACAGCTGCAGGGTGAAAACCTAAGGGAATATGTATGATGAAGACCGGAGGACCAGAGCCCAGATCCCAGCATGGACACCTCCCAGCAGTACAACGTTTAACAACTTAACTCAACAAACCTCTCTGAGCCTCACTTTCCCCTTTCTTCAAAATGAGATAAGGACTAAACCACTGCTTATGTTTATTGTGAATGTATATTTAGCAGCATACATGAAGAGGCTTTGCTCAACTTGAATGTCAAAGCAACTGTTAGATTCATAGTGATTATGAAGGGAGCTTTCTGTTGAGCACTCCTTATCTGGGATGTTTGACACTCAGGTTCTTTATATGGAATATTTACATACACATAATGAGATATTTTGGGGGATGGCATCCAGGTTTATAGGGAAAATTCATGCATGTTTCATGTACAACTTGCTCACACAGGCTGAAGGTTATTGAAAGTAATAGTTTAAATCAATATATGCCTGAAACAAATGCCCACAGTGTGGACGTCCATGCTCATGACGGGTCTGTGCTCGGAAGTTTCAGAGATGGGGGATTGTTTCAAATTTCTGACTTTGAATTACACGTTTAACATGTAGAGTCAGTCTGTTGGACAGTAAACGGAGGACAAGATATCTCCATGACTATTTAAAGATCCTTCCCACCCATGTTGTCATGAGGGATGACAATAGCATGGGGTATTTAAAAATCTTTCCTTTAGCAATTGATGCTCCAGGACCTGAGCCCTGAGTTCAGATGTAGACTTAGCACTCTCACGAAGACCAGCAATAAAAATAGATGCCACGTGCTCGTCTCTGATGAGTTTTCTATCACAAGCACAATGGAAAGACGTATGTGACTCTTGTTACCTGGAAAATGATTTTCAAGTGGAAAGTGGCTAAATTTCTCCTAAGGTGCTTGATACAGAGCTAGACCATTCTTGATCTCCTAAAGTTATATGTTAGATAGTACACAACCTGAGAATCTTAGTGTCAATAAGTTCCCTGAGTCAATAGTTTTACTCTGTTTGGAGCAAGGAACACAGTATCGTTATGTAAACCCACATGGGTAAAGGATGGGAAAGAAGGAAATGTTTACATGAACTCATAGGATAGAACATGAGACTTCAAAGAAATCATTACCACACTAGTAGGAGATATGCTTGTTCTCATCTGCCATGAAAGGGTTAATGAAGCAGAAAAGCAGCATATCTCCTCATTACTGAACATTTCCTTTCCACATGCAAATCTGACTTCTGCTTTGTTGGCATCACTGTCTCCCAGTTCTCTGGGACACTTCAACTCTTTGTCATTCAGGGTCTTCTTGTTGATAAACAGCAAGTCCCTGTTGAGAATGGGAATTTTTAAGCAAAAAAAAATCCACCATCTCAAATTTATTAATGCTGTTTTTTAAGACTGTGTTTTGAGTCTTGGGTCAAATGTCATCTTACACAATATTGTTCTAGTTATGGGTAACCAAGGAGCCAAGAAAAGTGCAAGAGATCAAAGTAAGATTTGAACTTCTTCATCTCTCTTAATATAGGTTTCCTGTTCAGAAATGGCAAGTGAGCTACTGGGGAAGCAAAAAAAAAAAAAAAGTCTGCATAATACTCAGTCCTAATACTTAACAAGATAAACCCTAATCTACAATATACCACCAACTATTGCAGAGGCATCAACATGCCACTTTTACAAAGGAAATAAAGACCCGTAGTTACTTGTAGACAGAAAAGATACTAGCTGCAAATAATAGAATCTCCAACTGCAGACGTCTGAATGGAGGTCAGTTTTCTCACACAAAATACATCCTGAAGTTCTTCAAGTGACATGGCCTATCTCCTCAAAAGCTGTCAAGAGACGTCAAAGCCAAAGTCCCAGTACTTATGAATCAGCCATGGTAGACTCACCATTAAAATCATTATGATGCCATTCTAACCACTCTGACTTCATCATGAGCATTATGACATGATTACCATGTGATCCTGATGATTATGATATAATTTATGGTCAATATGACATCATTAAAGATGTGAAGGAGATCCTTCTCTGAGGAAAATGAGCTTCTTTGTAGAAGCTCCTGGAAAACATCCAGTTACCTCTCTTTGGCCAGAGCTTTTCTCATGCCCTCCCCAGATGCACAGAAATCTTGCAATGCAGACATCTAGGTGAGCACCTTGCTAGGTGGAGCCCACTGACATGTTGGTAGACATGAGACAAATGTCAAATGCACACCAAGATAAACTGGTGTTTCTAGAAAACGCCCATCCACTGCTAGGGTGATCAGTCAGAGCTTTGCTACTTACAAACATGATACTTCTTTAAATGTTTATTTACTTCGGTTCTTTTGTGTCATGAGCTATTCTGCAACCCAAAGGAAAGTGATAAGCTCCCTTCACTAGTTGGAAGAGTGAGGCCCCTCTATACCGGTGTGTGCTCTTGTCTTTTATTTTACAAGAACATCACCATATCCACTTGAAAGAATTGATTTTAATTAGTCACAACATACAGCCCCCTGGATCAATATCAACATACAGGGGGAAGAAAAGAAACTGCAAATCATTGCTATTTCTCCTCTTCAGGGAACTTTCCTTCAACTTAAATTCAGTAGTTCTATTGTACATGGACGCTGTTCAGCTCCAGCCATCATGCTCATAATTTTGCTAATAGCCACCTTTGCCTGAACACTATCAGATCCTGGGTATTTAATCATGTAGTACTGCACAGGGTCCTGAAATATTCTTACCATTTTTCTGTGTTTTACCAGTGTTCACATTTTAGCAAGGGGTAAACAGACATGGAATTTAAACCATATTTTAAAGTTCCAACTACTGTTACTATAATACTAAAGCTGAAATTTGAATTCAGGTCTGACCAGGCTACGATTTTGTTTGAGATCCTCGTGTTCTTCGGCGCTCATGTCATATAGTCTGATTTCTAACTGTTGTGGTGACTGGGCAGAATCTCTCCTCAGAAGTTATATTTGAATATCAGACACAGTTGACAATTTCCCTGACCCAGCAAGGAGGTAGTTGAGATCTGGAACTTTACCAGGTCGAGTCTGGTCCCCAGAGTTCAGTTTCCTTCTACAGGGTCACCAACGTACAATGTAAGAAAACACCACCATGTGAAGAGGTGTGGCCATTTAGGACTGAAATAGGGATGAAGGTGGGATCACAGAAGTCACAGAAGATGACTGACTCCAGAGTCAGGCTACTAGGTTCAAATCCATTTTAACACATCCTGATTACATTTGTAACACCTGGAGCAAAGAGATGACTCAGTGGGTAGAGCACTTGCCACACAACCTGTGGTGGAAGGAGAGAAGCAACCCCTAAATGTCCTCTGACTTGTATGGACATGTTATAGAACATGCACATTCATGCATCACACACACATATACACCATCCACACAAACAACATATGAACAACACCAATAATAATAATTCACTACTACTACTACTAATATTATTATTATTATTATAAAATTTAAATTTGTAATGACCCGGCTTTCAGATCCTTAAAATGGGATAGAAATAGCATGAACTCATTGAGAGAAGTAAAAGAGAACACACACAACAAACTTAAAGAATTGATGGCTGCTGGGAGAGGGAGAGACAGGGTCTTAGAGACTTGAGACTCTAGGTAGGTTAACCAAGTTCTAGATGAGCTCACACTCAAGGATACCTGGGGACACAAAGCAGACTCTATAGACCGTGTAATATATTCATATATTCATATATATATATATATATATGAATACATTAAATAGGGTAGAGGGCAATGGAGGGAGATGTGCAGAGGGGAGGGGATATATACGTCATCAAACTATTCTGTATGAAAATCTCAAATTCAATAAAAATTAAAAAAATAAAAATACAAGTGTCTCTGAGTTTATACATTTCCATCCAGTTTTTATACCACCTAAATTTTATGTATCTCTCCCTGTCTAACATCCCTCCTCCCTCTCCAGCTAAAGTATTCCCATTTTCCTTTTCCCCTTGATAATCTGGGAACTCACTCATAAGAACTTGCAGCCATGGTGACAGAATGCACAAAAGCCATGCTGACTCAATCAGACACAAACTCAGTATAGAACTGGGGAAATTGGCAGCAGGCCCAGACCTTAGCTGAGAAATCATTGTCAACTGAGTACTGCTGGATGAGGGAGAGTTGATCTTCTTTAAGGGAGTGACTGTGTAGGTAGGCTAGACTCCAGTGGATGAACTGCACCAAGAGATATCTAGGTACAAAAGCTTGACAGGATAGGCCTTACCATACATGACAGAATGTATGAAATCTGGTGGGAGGGCTATTGGGGTGAAGACTGGGGAGGGTCTAAATATGATTATGACTTATTGTAGGAATGCACAAAAACTCAACTAAAATATATGCTATAAGATATACAAGTGTCTCAAAATATAACAATACAATTTAGAATAAAGAAAAAGATAGAGTTTTTTCTCTTGTATAAAATGAAGATGGCAACATCACCTCCCTGTTCTGAAGACTGAATAAATTTAACCAGGAGCTATAATCGTTTTTTTTTTTTTTTTTTTTTTTTTTTTTTTTGTGTGTGTGTGTGTGTGTGCTTCTATTTTATTTACTTATGTGTATCTGTGGGTGTGTGTGTATACATGTGTGAGTGCAGATGTCAGTGGAGGCCAGAAGAGGATGATGGATTCCCAGGAGATAGAGTTGCAGGCAGTTGTGTCTAGCCCAACACAGGTTCTGGGAACCAAACTCTGGTCTTCTGTAAGAGTTGCAAGCGTCCAAGTGTTCTTAACTGTGGAGCCGTCTCTCCAGCTCATTTATAAATGCTTAAGCAGGGAGTATACACTAAGTTAGTTGTCATTTTGATCATCAGACATCTCTATGAGCAGCCACAGTTAATCTCAAACACTATCTAAGAGTAGAGCACCTTAATTAGAGAGCTAATGTTTGTTGGGTGGAGTCGGGATAGAGACATACAGAGTGTCCACGATGCAAAAAGCAATGTGTGCCAACATCCGAAGCTTGTTTACAGAAGATCTTTGCAAATCGAAGCAGAGGGTACAGCCAAGCCTGGCTAATTAGCTGCGCTGCCTTATGCCATGGGGCTTGGTGTCTCACACCAGGCTGTTGTGTTTAGGGGCTGGAGCTGCAAAGTCAGCTAGAATTGACATCCCCATGGAAGGAGGAAAGGAAGGGAAAGGAAATGGGAAGGCAGGTTTGGAGGACTCTGGAAACAAAGATGCTAGACCTGAGGAGCCCAGTGTCTTGCAAAGACATGCTCAGTCACATTAGAAGAGGAAGTTTGCTTTAGTTTGTTTCTTTTTCTGGGGCCGCTGGAAGATGGGCATCCTGTTGCCATCTCTGGGGTCCTCTCTGCTCATGTGTTGCTCTTAAACCAGATTGGAAAGCATGTTTTCTTGTTATGGCCAACAAGCCTCGGATGACTTTGATCCTGCCTGTCTATCATAGAAGGGACTAGCTCTTTTTCTTTCTTTAAAGATGTGGCCTTTATTTGGCCTTTCTCCATTTTACCCTCAACTCATTTTAAACAACCTCCCCCCACAGCACCCCAGAAGGGCTTGAATACTTGCTACTTTAGAAGCACAGGAGGTAACAGAGGGAGTCTCTCATGTCAAACTGGGTCCAGGCAGGAATCTGAGCGGAGTTAGGAACCATCAGATAGGTGTCACACTAATATCTGTGGCTCCAGGAAAGACATTGGCTTCCAGAAACTGACTTCTGCACATAACAAAAGCTTCCTTTGTTCATGGAAATATCAAATGAGGAGATGACATTTCCTTTTTTAAAATTTTTTATTTTTATTTTATGTGTATGTGCGTACTCCCTGTTTGTACCTAAGTGCACCCATGTCAAGCAATGCCTGTTGAGGACAGAAGAGTTTGTCAGATCCCCTGGAACTGGAGTTATAGAAGGTTTTCAGGTGCCATATGGATGCTGGGATTCAAACCTGGGTCTTCTGTAAGAACAGCCAGTGCTCTTAACTGTTGAGCATCTCTGCAGCCCCAAGATGACATTTCTAAATCTCACAGAAGAGCAAGCACATAGTCAGTGCTAATTTGATAGTATTATTATTATTATTATTACTGTTATTATTATTATTCATTCTGTCTACTCAGTAATTTACTAAAGGACTCACAAAGTAAATCTTAAGGATCCTAAGGAATGTAAGTTGTTCGGCCTCAAAGCACACAAGCTGATGGGTAGACGTGAATAGATGTTGACTCCAATTGGAGTCAAGTGCCTTAGACTTGTAGTCCATGGCATGGGAAACGTGCACCCAATCCACTGGAGCATTTGTGACAGGGCACCTGTAAGCACTCTGCACTAAAGTGGAGCCTAGCTACGTGAAGGAACAATGCTCCTTGGTAATGCTGTCCCACTTTACAACCTGGGTCTAAGGGACTCCATGTTTATCATAATATGAGAGGACTGAGAGGACACCCAGGAAAGGGGCCTGCCCACAACCTATTCATCCTATGAGCTGAATTTACACAACCATCCCCTAGGACAGAATGACTGGCAGGCTTTGGCTGGTTATTAAAAGCACAGAAAAGTTCTAACCAGAAGCTGGGTATGGCTCAGCAGTTAAAAGCATTAAATGATCTTTCACAGGACCCAGATTCAGTTTCCAGCATCCACATGTTGGTTAACAACTGTCTATAACTCCAATTTTAGGGGATCTGATGCCCTTTTTTGTTTTTTTGCAGCCATTGCACGACATGAGTGCACTTACATGCATACAGGCTTTATTAGTCACTTTTTCTGTTGCTGCGGTAGAAACACTGACCAAGGGAACTTGTAGAAAATAGAGTTTATTTAGCTTGCTGTTCCTAAGGGGCAAGAGTCCATCATGGTAGGGAGGAATTGTGATCGAGATAACTAGAGTAGACTCAGAAGCTAAGTGCTCACATCTTCAGGCACAGGAAGCAGAGAGAGACTGCAGATTCAGCAAGGCTTAAGGACTCTCTAAGCCCAGCACCAGTGACGTGCTTCTTCAGTATGGCTACACCTTCTAAGACCTCCAAAACAATGCCACTAACTGGGGAGAGAATGTCCAAATACTTAGAGCCTGTGGGGGACATTCTCACTCAGTCTACCACACAGAAAAACTACTCTTACACATAAATACAGATATAGATAAGAGAGATGAAAGATAGATAGATGATAGATAGATAGATATTCTAATGAGAGAGAAAAGCAGAGATGAAGTTCAGCCACTAGAAAAGATGGCTAAGATTTAAGAAACCCCCACAAACCCTAACTTGATGCAAACAATTTAAGCGAATGCCAAAATCCTTAGAAATCAAGATAATATTTTAGTTCTTTAAAAAAGGGAATCCACTTTTTATGAAAAAAAAATCCACTAGCATCAAATTTCAAAAACTTGTAGAGGCAAACCCAACCTGTTTGGGTTCCAACAGAGGCTGTTCCAACCTACTCAGGAGACTGAGACAGGAGGATCACAAGTTCAAATTCGACATGGATTTTGGAGTGTATTCAAGGTTAGCCTGGGCATCTTAGTCTCAAACTAAAAAGTAAGCAGAGAGCTGGGGATGTAGTTCAGTGGTAGCATGGAGTGATGATCCTGGAAGTCAAAATGACTGTCATACATTTAACATACTTGACTCAAAAATCTCAGACTACTTTGCTTTTCAGTCATTGGCCCAGTTTCTTTATTAAAGGTTTCTTTGATAAATGTCAAAAACAATAAAAAGCTCCACTATTTACAGTATCCATCTTGCTCTCCCCTCGGGAGGAAAGAAATAAACATATTCTCCAAATTGAAGCTGAAATATGAGGCTCATATGGTGCTTCAGCTGGAGACAGGAGCATCTCATCATCAGAAAATTCCTGGGTGCGTCCAGAGCTGTCTGTTACTTGCATGTTACACTGTTGGCTTTGCCGGGTGAAACACTTCCTGACTGATTGATGTGTTATTACCTCTTATAGGTGAATTATCTCTGAAATGCCAGCTATTATAATAAGTACCACGCTTGTCTGACAACAAAGCCCAGTGTTATTTTGTCTGCTTTGCCCATGAGAAAGTGCATTAACTTGATTTCAAGTGCCCACTGTTAATCATTCATCCTATTAACAGAAGCCTCTTCTGATGGCCCATTCATGCACGTATATTCCTCTTATAAGGAACCAATGGCCTTATCTCTAGTTTCACTAAGAAAATAGGAATTCAAGGAGGGATTTTCTCATGCGCTCACCACGAGATCTACCAGCTGTCCTGAGTGACCATTACTGTGGTCAGAGCTGTCCTGCCCTGTTCCTGTGCAGCCAGTTCTCCCATCAGCTCTTGTAATCTCAAGAAATTTGCTCTTGGCATTTGACATGTGTTCTCATCAGTGCTTCCATTTTCTTGACTGGTTCCAGATAGGGTAAGGATATCCTGTACTACATCTGTGCATTGTTTGTAGAAACATTGTTCTGTTTGGATCTTCAATGTCCCTTGAAAGCCTGTCTGTTAAAACTTGATGTCCTTGATGTCCAGTGAATGGTCCTAGTGGAAGTCAGTGAAAACTCTAGGAAGTAGGACTTGATTGGTGGTAGATCCTTGAACGTTTCCTTTACTCCCTATCCCCTTTGGTCATGCATAGCTTCTTATCCCTCTGTGCCACTCATGACCCGAGCTACCAGGAGATAAACATCTTCATTCCAATCAGTGCTTCCCACCTTGAAGCATTGTCTCACCATAGATCCAGACATAATGGAGCCAAGTGACCTTGGATTGAAACCTTGGAAAGCATTAGCCCAAATCAACCTTTCCTCCCTTGAGTTGACTTTCTTAGATACATCCCCAAAGAGACAGGAATTTCACTCCAAACACTGTTAACAATAACCAAGAAGCAGAAACCACCACCACGTCTACTGCCAGATCAATGGAGGGGTGAATATTATGCACATATAATGAAGTCATAGTTAGTTTTATGAAAGTGAAGAAATTCTGACCTGTGCTGCAACATAGGCTGTGCTGCTATGCTAAGTGACAAAAGGATAAGTGAGGTCACCTCATAGGAGGCAGATCAAGACGAAAGCAACAGAAGCTGGAGAACGACTATGACCAGGAGTTGGAGAACGTGTACAGGGTAAGTTCTTCAATGGCCAGAAAGCTCAGATTTGTAAAATGAAAGAATTCTGAACATCTATCTGCCAAGAATAGGGCTATACTCAACACTATGAAAGGTATACTTAAAATTAGTGTAATATAGTGAAGGTTAATGCTGTTTTTACTATAATTACTACATATCATAATATCTTTTTTGGCTTAATTTGTTGATTGTTTTTTGACAGGGTCTCCCTAAGCACAGCCCACCTGGAAGTCATGATGTGAACCTGGGTGGACTCAGTCTCACAGAGATTCATATGCCTCTGACTCCCAAGGGCCGGGATTAAAGGTACACACCACCATGCCCACTGTATGCCATAATATATTCATCTTAAGAAAAGAATAATGGTCTCTGACACTCTGATTGTCTTCCTTGCCTCTATATTCATTTACTTCCGGTCCCTTGTGTAGGCCTTGTCTATAGGAAGGCTACAATCTCATTCATATTCTCTCCACATCCCACATCTGTCCAGTTTCCACCATCCACACCATAGGGTCTGCTGTGTGTAGCCACCAGCAAATCGCCACAGGTGATCAGACATTAGTATTTATCTGACATTCTTAATCCCTTATTTTTCTTTGCTAGCCACCGTCATTGAAAAGAAACCTATGCCCGCCATTTCACACATGCTTTCTCTCCCCCTCCCCGATTACATCTCCATAGACAGGACCCTTAATGCAGACAAGGTCTCTTCTATCCAGGGCTGACGCACTGGTTATGAGAGTTTCTTTCTCGGTGGTATCCTCACCCACACTCTATGCTCCACACAACAGCTGGTGATCTTTAAATAATGTAAAGTGGGAAGCTGTTCTGTTCTGCTGCTCCAAACCCTCCAGGCTTTTCCAAGCACACAGGCACACAGAAATACATGCACATATGCACATAAATGTTCACATACACACGTGTACACACATACATACACGTGTATATTTATGCACAGCACACACAGCCCCCTCCCCCCCAGCAGAGTTTGAGAGGCTCAGCACAATCCAGCATTCCAGCCCTTCCTGCGCATGTTACAGACCCCATCTCACTCTCTTTACTCTGGTTTCCCACTCCAAGCTGTGTCTTCTGCATCTGAAGCCTGGATTGATCTCTCCTTGCTGTTTCTGTGGCTGACACTTTTTTTTTTCATTTCTACACCATCCTATTGGTGAATTCTCATGATCTCCCAGAAAATTCCCAACCCAGGTAACAGTTTAGCTGGTCTTTAGCACCTATTCTCTATATTCAGCCTCTGTCTAGAAAATGGTTTTTTCTGTGCATTTCTTTCTCACATTCCAGGGGGCTTATTCATTTATAAAGTGTGTGTCTTCTTCTAATAGATAATATGACCTGTTCAACCAAGAAGTGAATCCTGTCTACTCTTCTCTATATCCACAAAAGAGCCTAGTTTCTGCTGTGGTTTATTTTATTGTTGGCTTGATTGGATTAAGAAAGTCCTAGGAGATGGTGGCACACTGTGATATGATGTTGGGCCACATTCATACCCTGAGACACATTGATCCACAGCCTACAGGAAGAGCCTGTGTGACTTAAGACACAGGTGAAGTGCACATTTGAGTGTGTATATGGAGGTGTCTTCACAGAGAATTAAATGAGGCAGAATGACTCTTCCATGAATGTAGAAAACACCATCCCATGAACTGAGATATCTGATTGAATGAAAAAGGGTAGGGGGATGAAAGCAACTTATTCTCTGTGTTTGACCAGGTGTGGAACTTTGTAATAGTCTCCACCTGTTAGAAATATAAGCTTCTTTGATGAGTGATGAGAGGTACACTTCTCTAAATATATATCAATATACATTCAGAATACAGTAAGAAATTATGTTGGTCTACAAGTGTGATAAAAGTAGGTTATTCTCTAAGATCTATGATCTCTCCAACCATGTGTATTTGCCTGTGTTTACAGTATCACATAGGGGTTCCCTCCCAGTAAGCAGACCTCAAGTCCAATTTGACAACTGCTGATTACTCCCAAGAAAAAAGCACCACTATTGCACCAATAGAGATTATCTGTTGGGCTGGCCATTCTTGTGGTTCATAGACTTTACAGCTGCATGGAATCACTGATTGGTTTTCTTCCTTGGCAGTTTTCACTGTACCTTATGTTACTATAGAAGCTGGTCTTTAGGGAGGAGGCTTTCGGGTCAGTTCCAGCTTCATTGCTCCAAGTCCTGTGTCCAAATTATGTGTTGTCTTCATCAATAGGGTCTCACTTCTAGCTCTATGAGGCAATCAACTGCTATGGCAATAGCCTGTGTTATTTTAGGAGTCTCTTGATCTATGCTCACCAACAAATTGAACTTGAAGGGAGGTCTCCATGTGTGGCACTGTATTTTTTGTTATAGATATAGATATAGATATAGATAGATAGATATAGATATAGATAGATAGCTTTCAGCTATACACATGAAGCATATGTGTATTTTTCAATAGGCTTTTGCACTAATATGTTTAACACATTTCCCTCTGGATTTTCACGCCACCTCACCATTATGTATCTCTCATCTGTCGCTTCCTGTATAACCCTCCCTGTCACCTCCCTGTTTAAAGTATCCCTTTTTCCTCATCTCACACTTGATGGCAGCTATCTCTTACCATCCCCTCCTATGGTTCCTTTCCATTTTCCTGGCTCATGGGGTTACATCAGGATACATACTCACATCTAGAGATTTTGAGCTAAAATCCACAAATGAGAGAACCTATATGCTGTTTTTCTGGGCCTGTATTACTTCACTTAGTATAACAGTTTCTAGTTCTATCCGTTTACCTACACATTTTATGACATTTTATTTTGCTTTACTGCTGAATAGAACCCCTTTGTGTAAATGTACTGCGGTTTCATTATCCATTCATCAGTTGAGGGGCATTTCCAAGCTATTGTGAAAAGAGCAGGAAAGAACATGACTGAACAAGTATTTCTGTAGTAGGATCTTGAGTCCTTTGGGTATATGCCAAAGAGTGAAGACTTCTCCACTTTGGTGTCCACAGTGGTTGCACCAGTTTGCAATCCCACCAGCAGTGAATGAGCGTTCCTCTTTCTCTGAATCTTTGCCAACATTTGGTGTCACTTGATTCTCTTGATCTTAGTCATTCTGAATGGGAAAGGATGAAATTTTAAAGTAGTTTTGATTTGTATTTCCTTAATTACTAAGGAAGCTGACTGCTTTCTAAGGGATTTATTAGTCATGTTTATTTCTTCTTTTAGGGTCTCTGTTCAGTTCATAGCCCATCATTTAATTGGGTCATTTTTTTTCTTGCTTGTTTACTGAGTTCTTTGTATATTCTGAATATGAATTCTTTGTCATATGTATATTGGTGAAGATTTTCTCCCACTCTGTGAGTTTCTTTTTCAATTGATGGGTTGTTTTCTTTGCTGTACAGAAGACTTTTAGTTTAATGAGATCCCATTTGGCAACTACTGAACTTAATTCTTGAGCAACTGAAACCTGATTTAGAAAGTCCTTTCTTGTACCTATATCTTGTGGTGGTTGTTTTCTTTTAACAGTTTCAGACTTTTAGATTTCAAAGTGAGGTCTTCAGTCCATTTGAAGTTGATTTTTGTGCACTGTGGTAGATATGGGTCTAATTTCAATCTTCTACACTTGGAAATCCAGTTTTTCCAGTACTATTTGTTGAAGATGCTTCTTTCTTTCAGTGTGTTTTCTTGGAGCATTTGTGAAATATCAGGTGGCTAACACTGTATGTTCTCTTGTTTGGGTCTTCTATTTCTATCATTGACCTACGTTTCTGCTTTGGGATAAATACCATACTGTTTTTATGACTATAGCTCTGTAGTATAGTTTGAAATCTGGTATGGTGATCCCCCTAGCATTGCTCTTTATGCTCAGGATTGCTTTGGCTCTCTAAGGTCTTTTGTGATTTCATATGAATATTTTTATTTTATTTCTATGTCTGTGAAAATGTCATGGTGATTTTGATCAGGATTACACAAAGTTCCATAAGCAGTCAAACACAGAAAAGACATGTTTGTGAGGTGCCCAGCTGCAGAGGGACACATATAGAATGCAACTTGACACCGAAAGCGTAGGGAACGTAGTGGAACAGAGGAAGAATATTAATGCATCTCGCAACTTTCACAAGTGAAGTTTCCTTATTAAACGGATGGTGATTAGTCCAGAAAATCACAACTGGCCAAAGAGCAAAGAATAAAAAGGTTGCAGATTGGGACGCTGTCCAAACATGATCAAAATATATTGTATGAAACTTGTAAAATTAAAAAAAATCATTTATTACAAAACAGCAATACTGGTCGCACATACCTCTAATTCCAGCACTCCGGAGGCAGAGGCATGTGAATCTCTGTGAGACTGAATCCAGTCTGGTCTACAGAGTGAATTCCAGACCAGCTGGGGCTACAGGGAGAGCCTACGTCAAAGAAACCCAAACAAAGAAACAAGGTACAACAGAAAGAGAAAGCCAGCAGACCACCAGCCCTTCCCCCTGCTTTCTGATGTGGTAAGATGTGAGAAAGCAGCTGCTGTCTGCTGCATTTGTCATGAAGCCATCCACTGTCACATCTTCCCTACCATGATGGAAGAACGTGCTCAAACCCTGAGTGAAAATAAACCTCTCCTTCTTAAACTCCTTCTTCTAGGGCATGTGGTCACAGCAACAAGAAACATGACTAATAAACTCCCCAGTAACTATTGCTTGAAGGAGTCTCCCAAACAATCTATGGTCACATGTGGCAGAGGGTTAAGTGTATCCTGGCATGAATGTCCACGTATATGAATGAGTCCTGATGAGTGTTTCAGATGGAAGCACAGAGTATTCTTCCTCATGCTGATAGAGCCTCTCTCCTCCATTCTACTGAGGTTAAACATGGACACTTTTACCAGACTTCCGTTGAGGCTACAGCCTGAGCCCATTCTGGTTAACAGGTGCCATGGTCTGAATATATGTATTCTCCACAAAGTTTGCATGTTGGAACCTAATGCCCCATATGATGGTATCAAGAGCTAGAGTTTTTAGGAAGTGACTAGGTCATGAAGGTAGGCACTCACAGGACTAGCACCTTCTTAAAACAGGCTAGTGGGAGCCCTTTGCCACAGGAGGACATAACAACGAAGCACCATGTCTTAGTTAAAAAAGCAAATTTGTCTTAGTTAGCTTCAGTTATCAACACAGCCTAGACCTATCTGAGAGAGTTTCAATTGAGGGATTTTCCAAATCAGAATGGCCTATGGCCGTGTCTCGGAGGGATTATTTTAATTGAGGATTGATATGGAATGGCCTAGCCCAATGTGCATGGCACCATCCATAGGCAGATAATCCTGGGCTGTTTAAGGAAGCTGGCTGAGCATGTGCCATTGAGCAAATCAGCAAGTCGTGTTCCTCTACAGTTCCAATGTCAAGTTTCTGCCTTGAGTTCCTGCCCTGACTTCCTGACCTGACTTTAGTCAATGATAAACTGTGATCTGGAAGTATAAGTCAAGTAAACCTTTTTCTCTCCCAAGTTGAGTTGGGTCATAATTGTCAGTCAGAGCAAAAGCATGAAATTAGAACAGAAACCTTCTATAGACATTTAATCTATTAGTGGCTTGACTTCATACCATTCATAACTGAACAACAAACTAACTCTGTTTAAGAATTATTTTATTACAGAGATACTTTGTTATAGACCTTTAAGCAAATTAAGACTTTAAGAGGAAGTCAGAGGCTGGATGCATTAATTTATTGGGCTAAAAATATTACAGTGGAAATTTCAGGAACAGACTTGTAACCGAGAAGAGGCAAGTCTATACAAGGAGCATTTTGCTAAGAGAGTTAAAGGACAGAAACAGTCCAGGTGACTCTTCCTTGACATTGTGGGGAACCTGAACATTCCCTGATTTTAAAATCTGGACAGATTTCTTATAGAAGCAATATCCGTATTGTATGATACTTATTGTTTGGGAAATATCTAATTCATCTCCTTGTCTAGGATCCTGGGTAAGCACCTCTGCTATATTAGTCAGACGCTGTGTCACTGGGACAAATACTGAACAAAAACACTGGAAAGTGGGAAGGAATTATTTCGGCTCATGGTTTCAGAAATTTCAGTATGTTGTGGTGGGAGACATGATGTAGCAAATCAGCTTACCTCAAGGCAGCTAGGAAGGAGGGAGAGAGGAAAGGAGGGAGGGAGGGGAGACAGAGACAGTGCCTCTGACAGCAGGCTTTCTCCTTTCTTTTTTATTATATCTTGGCCTCTATTAGATGGTGTGGACCACATTTAGAGCTAATGTCCCCTACTCTTAGCTCATTCTCTATAGAAAGGCTTAGCCTGAGGCTCCCTTATGTGTATGTGACTAACCTCCTACGGTTTCCCAAGCCAATCATGTTGACAGTCAAGATGCATAAAAAGTTATTATAATACACACATGGTCAAAAACACCTGGAACCAGGAATAAAACTATGGTTAGCTACAACCTGAGGGGGAACCAAAACATCAGTAAAGAAGATGAATTCTAACAAAAGACTTTCAAAATATCTACAATGAACAAAATGCCAAAGTTTTAAATAAAAATAGAATCCTGCTCCCAGATGGCTCTCCCCCACTTAAATTCCCACAGGGTCAGTCTTGTTCTAGATAACATTTGTTGAGTCACTATGTAAAGCACCTTTGTTCCCTGTCTCAAGGTTCTACAAAGACCTCTGTTACTGTCTTTGCTGCTCAGTGGATGCACGTGGAACTTGGAGAGAAGGTGAATCAAGTACTTGGAATCTGAGAACTAGACAGGCTCTGATAGAGTCCAGAGGTGATGCTTTTTAACAATACTTTGCCAAGATTCTCACATAAGTAGTCTCGACAGCTCTCAGATGGGAACTATATTAGGTGCTGGAGGAGAAAGACATGGGGTTCCCGAATTCTGGCTTTGCTCTCCAATCTTCCCTCTCTCAAAGTATGAATCTTGAGTGCCCTCTTGTCTAGTGAGCCCTATTTATATCAATCACGACTTAGAACCAAGAGCCATCAGTGACCTCCAGTGGCTACAAGATCTGCAAGTTTTGAGAAAAAGGAAGCTGGAATACATTTGGAATTAATGACAGCATCATCTAGTTTTCAAGGTAATGGGCAAACAGAAGGAATGTGGCCAGCTGCTGCCAGAACTCAGGGGATGGGTATGTGAGATGGTAGGCAGGGCTGTGTTGGTTTCCTCCAGTCTTTTGAGATGTGGCATATTTTTGCATTGCACATTGGTCCCGACAAGGTAGGAGGATCCATCATCTAGGCTCTCATATCATTCTGAGATTTTTATTTTCCTGCCACAATTACTCTTCCAAATCTTTGTAACTTCTCCATGGGAAATGCAATTGGAAGACAGTAACCAATGGCAGAGAAAAGCACTAGATTCTTAAGGGGGACAGGACTGTGGCTTGCCCTCTGAGAGGTCAGCTGTGCGAGAGAAGAGCAGTACTAAGCAACAAAAGATTCTTACTGGAGGGAGAAAAACAGTAAAGGACAGAAAGAAACTGTTTTTATTGTTTCCATTGCTGCTAGTTTCACCAGGCTTCTTTCTGAAAATCTTCTCTCAGAGTGACAGCTTGCCTGGGGGCCTTTGCAGAGTTAAATGCATCATCCTAGCTAAGGCTGTCAGTCATTCTGAACTGAAAAGGAAGCCAAAGGAGACCCAGGGAGATGAGGTCCCAACCCTGCAGCCAAAGGGAAGAACCCCTGTGCACCAGCTGTGTGGACCAAGAGCCCTGAGTGCAGCATTCCTGCCAGAGGCTCATTCTCTCCCGCATCCCAGGGTCAGACACAACTGCCTCAAGCCCTAGGAGCCGACACCGCTTCCTCACAGCTGTGGACACAGCATCCTCCTGCTGTCATCAGCAATACTGCCAACCTCTCTCACAGCATGTCAGCCTCCTGGCACCCAGGGCAGAAGAACACTTGGTGGGAGGAAATGGAACAGGGATGAGGGGCATCTCTTTTTAGAATGACAACCCAGTTCCTCATAAGGCATGCCTGGCTGTATCTAAATCTTCTTCCCTTATATATTTAATCTCATACATTGGTCACCTGCTGTCTCCTATATATGTTCCCAGGAGGAACCACTGCCCATTGATGCATATAGGCCCACTTTGCCCATGGACCTACCATGTCCAATGTCTTGGTTCAAGCTCTTAAGGAAAGTAAAAGTATTTCAGAACATATGATACCCATGTTGAGCAACCTGCACTGAGCATAGAAAGGTGAGGTAAGCAGAGAAGCAACAACACGTAAATCCACAGGTAGAGACACAGAGAGGGAAGCTTTACACAGCAAAGATGGAGATGCCTAATTTCCTTCTACCACCACTCTAAGGTCCTCTCACTTTCCCCCTTTACAGCTCACCTCACTACCACATGTCCTAGTTATAAACTAACCTTCCCAAGGGCTTTTGAATTCCCTCTATTTCCCTGTTCATGAACCACGAATCCCCAAAACCAACACTGATAGACAGCTTGACATCAGATACACAGATGATAGATAGACAGATGATATAGATACAGAGTTAGATGATAGACTAGGACAGAGAATAGATTACAGTCAAATATAAAGACAGATGACACCTATATAGATATAGATTGATGGAAGATATATAGAAAGATGATACATATGATAGAGATATATAGAAAGATAAATAAATGATAGAGATAAAAAAGAAGAAAAGATAGATGATAGGGAAGCAGTAGTGACAGATCGGCAGATGGATGACTGGATAAATGGAGGATATATACCTGAACAGATAAACAGAGCTAGAAAGCTAATGAATAGATAATGCATATATATGGAGAACTAATAGATCGAAAATAGTATAGATAGATAGATGATAGATAGATAGAAAAATAGAGGATGGTTTCATGCACATACAGATAACAGTTGATTGATGGATGTAAGTAGATGAGGTAGAAATTAGGTAGACAGACAGACAGACAGATAGAAAAATGGATGATAGTTGCAGACAGACAGCTAGACAGACAGGCAATGAGTTCTAGTGGTTTCTCACTGTGCTCAGGATGCCAGGCATCAGTTCAGCTTTCCCTCATGCTGGATGATTTGGTCCTAACAGCAGAATCGCCCCCTCAGCTCTTGCATTCCCAGACCATGCTCCCCAGTGTTCTGGCCTTATTTTTAACTAAGTGATTCATTTTTCATTCTCTCTAAAACCCACTGCACACTTCCATCCAAGTTTTGGAATTTCACTCCTTCTCTGTCCCCTCTCACCAGTCTAAGGAATGCCTTTGGCCTGGCCCTGTCAACAGCAAGGATACTCTTCCTTTGTCTCAGCCAGGGACCCTTGGAACCTATCTCCTAGGATGGTGCACTTTCCTCCCAGCTAGGCAGAGATGAGTTCCGGAACCACTGTCAGTTGTGTTAGACTGAGTTCTGAAAGCAAGGCCTGGTTCTCCTTCCCCCCCACAATGTTCTCAGCACCTAGGCCAGAACCTGCAGGCTTATAATGCTGGGATACTCACTGGCCCCAGCATGGCCTCTCCTCCGAGGCCTGAAGAACAGAGACGAAGGCACCTGGCCCAGGGAGACACACCACTCACCATTCTCTAAAGAAACCGCACAGGAGGCTTTAGAAATACCCGTATTATTATGTTTAGAATCAGGAATGTCCTCCACAGACTCGTGATTCAAATGATTGGTCCCCAAATGGGGGCACTATTTACAGAAGCTGTCTCTCTCTCTCTCTCTCTCTCTCATAAACACACACAGGTTCCTGTCTGTCAGGATGTGAACAGCCTCTGCCACACACTCCTACACTGACTGAGCTGCTCCACTATGCCTTCCCTACCACGTTGAACTGAAATCCTCTGAAACTCTGATACCAAATAAATCCTTCCTCTCATAAGTTCTTTGTGCCAGATATTGTAGGTAAAATAATACTTAAAAAACTAAGAACTTGGCACAAGGGCCCTTCAGATGACTCAGTGGGTAAAATCTCTAACTACCTGGCCTGAAAATCTGAATTAAATCCCCTGGAGCCCACATGGCAGAAGGAAAGAACTGATTCTAAGGTGTCCTCAAGCATCTACATGCACACCATAGCACAGACATGCTTACATACACAAATTAATAAAATTTAATAAAACTTATAAGTAACCCTACACTAGATCTCATGCCTGATATAAATTAATTCTTCTATTTTTATTGGGCAAGGAACTTAATCTTCCTGTGCCTGAATTTCCTAATCTGTGCAATGGGGCCATCAAAAACACCAAATTCTAGGAAAAACTAAACGAGTGGCTAAAACACAGGATACTACAGTGTTTTTCACAGTGGAAGTCCTGCTGAAAAATAAGCTGTTATCTTTATTAAACAACCACAAGTAGTTTGTAGATCTACATAACATGGCTGTTTTCTTAGTTGCTTGTTATATCCCTATGATAAAACACCCATCAAAAGATACTTAAGGAAGGAACGGTTTATTTGGCCAAAGTGTGAGAGGATATAGTATACAGTGGCAGGGAAGATATTGTAGCGAGTGAGTGAGGCAGTGAGTGACATGTACACAGTGAGGAAGCAGAAAATGATGAATGCTAGTGCTCAGCTTGTTTTCTCCTTTTTGTCCTTTATTAATTCATTCAGCCTAGGATCCCAGCCCATGGGATGGCACCACCCACATTCAATGTGGGTCTTCCTTCCTCAGTCCTCTGGAAAGGCTCTCAAGGACAATCCAGAGGTGTATCTCCTAGGTGATTCTAAACGCAGCCAAGGTGACAATGAAATTGAACTATCACAGTCCATATGCACCTGTCTCAGAAACCTCAAAACAAAGTCCATGTGCCTATATTACGTTCTTCTAGTTCTACCTTTTTTATTGTTTCTGCCTAAGTAGGCAAAAAGTAAAGAATTTGCTTTACTAAGTCTCTGCATCCTATTTCACATGTGTCCCACAGTGAGATAAATGCCACTGGCCCTAAAATCCATGGGTGTAGAGCCTGAATCAACCTACCTCATGCCCCAGGAAGAAGTCATATTTCACTGCTATCCCAGACTCTGGGAAGCATGGAAATAAAGGGATGATAGCATAATAATTAATCATTTCAAACACCACTTATTAAGCACCTAGTACACACCACATCCCCTCACTGTGCATTTGTGTAGAACGCTGGTTATCTCTTTTGATCCTAAGAAGTATTAACCTGGATTAACTTTACAAAGGAAGAAAACAAGCTTAGGGAGGTTAAGTAGTCACTGGGCTAGGATCTCCCAGCAAGAAGCTGGTGAGCAGGGATTTCAACTCACTTCTCTCAGACAAAGGCATTCTCAGCTTTATGCTGTCTGCTAAGAAGCACTTAAATAGCACCTGTGGGAGTTAGTGCCTCTGGACCACATTTCATGAGGAGCGCCCTTTGTTACCTCATCTTTTCCAACCTCATGAGACAAGGAATTGTGTTGACAAAATGTAAGCTGATTTTATAAAAACCAGCCAAGAGACTAATTTTTGAAGCAGTGTTAAGTCCACAGCAAATTGTGTGGGAGGTCGAGAGATTTCTTTTGTGGCTGCTGTCCAACCAAGGTACAGTTCCTTCATGATGAGCATCTATCCCCAATGTGGTACTTCTGTTAAAACGGATGAACCTCTGCCTCTACACCATTCTCGCCTAACACTCATAATTTACATTGGGTTTCACTCTGAGCTTGGATGAAGGCAGACAGGCAGACTAGACATGGTATACATAGCTGTAATCCCAGTACTTGAGAAGTAGAAGAATGGTCAGGAGTTCAAAGTCATCTGTGGACAGACAGTGAGTTTGAGGCCAACGGAGCTCCAGGAGGCCCTGTCTCAATAGAAATCACATCAAAACAAACCAGTAGAGAAAAGAGTTTGGAGAGATAGCTTAAGTAGAGTGAGTGCAAAGTAGAAAGCTATGAATGCATGCTTCTGCCCAGTTCTCTTTCTCCTTTTCATTCAGGTCAGGGTCCTAGACCTGAGTGGTACCCATAGTTCGGTTTTCCCACCTCAATTAGCAGAATGAAGAAAATCCCGACTGGCATGCTCAGAGGCTTGTACCCCAGGTGATTCTGAATTCCTGTCAAATCATCACATATAGTAGACTAAATTAGATCCAACTGATAATGAAGCCCTAATCACTCTACCTGTGAATGACTGAGTGTAGCTTTTTTTTTTTTTTTAAACACAGAATCTTTGTTGATGTCATTAGGATCTGGAAATGAGACCTTCATGAATTTAGAGTTATTTCTAATCCCAGTGACTGGTATCTCTTATAAAAGAGCAAGGGATTTGAAGAACATAGAAAGAAGGCCAGGAAAAAAGAGAGACAGAGACTAGGTTCAGTCTGCCTCAAAGCAAGGAACCCAGGACATGCATAAAGAGTTAAGAGGAGAGGTGTGGTGGTTTTCCTCTAACACTGTCACTTGGGGCATGACCTCAGGATCAGCTGACTCTGGGTTTCTGGCTTTAAAACCATGAAAGATTGCTTTGGTGGTGGTTTTAAGTCACGTTTAAGGCAATTTGTAAAAGCAATCTGACAAAAAGAATATACATTTGGGCAATGATTTGAAACAGACTCAAGACTCCTCTTCCATGGTCAGGACTCTATCTCTGGTGCAAAGTGTGTCTTCAGTCTCCTAGTGGTGAGAAAAGACTCCCTATAGTCAAGGTTGACAACCTAACATCTTAATACCCAAGACATTTACATTCATTTTTTGGTGTGGGTCATGTTTTATCCTTGAAACAATTTCTTTCGTCACAGGGATGTATTGTTTGAGGGGGTAGAAGCCTGGGTTCTGCATTTTCCCCTCGCAGTGAGAGTTAGAGACAC
Source organism: Eospalax fontanierii (assembly GCA_035773235.1). Lineage (NCBI taxonomy): Eukaryota > Metazoa > Chordata > Mammalia > Rodentia > Spalacidae > Eospalax > Eospalax fontanierii. Next base: position 34,374,164 of record CM069546.1, on the reverse strand, counting down.
TGCAGCAGACAGCCATTGAACTTTGATACCAAACCCCACAGAATTGACTCTAATGGGCCAAATGACAAAGGTGCTCCTTAGAGATCAAACCTAGAAATGAGGTTTTATTTCAACTTTGCTTGCATAAGCTTAAAGGACAATTCTTAGAAAACTGAAACTCGCCCTACATAAAACCCATTCAAACTTGACAGTGATCATATGTATCGAAAACAACAGTTTTTTGAAATTAAAAACAGAGAAAGTTGCATAGACCTGCACTTGCTCCCTCCTTGAAAACATAGCTTCACAGACTGTGCCTGTCACCTAGAGCCTGGCAAGAAGAGGTACTTTGAAAATACAGTCTGACATCAGGTGAATATTTCACAGCCAGCCAGCTGAGAAGGTAAGGGCTTCCCAACCCAAGGAATTCTTGAAAAGGAGGACCTTAATTCTGAAAAGACAAAGTCAGGGGAGAAAGAAAATGCATATCTCCCTGCACTTGAAGACTATGATATTGCTGGGATAGCTGCATTTTCGTTTGAGAAATGACTTTCGATTATGATTAATATTCTTCTTATAATTAATTCAGAATCTTATTAAAATCAAACTTTTATAACTTTACATAGAACCACACTGCCTATGTCAGGATGGAAAAAAATGCCTTGCCATTAATTTCACCTGTATCATTTCTCAAAAAAAAAAAAGAGGGTAATAAAAAAAAAAAAACCCTCCTTGAAAATTATCAATGCCGGGCCATCCTCATCTCCATAATGATACAATTTCCAATTCACGCCTCATTTTCATTAATGTTTCTGGCCATAAATTTTTAAGCATATGATAAAAAATTTCTGAAGCGGCATAAAACTAACATGAAGAGGGAGTTCATTAGCACGTGACCCTAATTAGAAATTCCATATTAACTTCCCATTCCTACTCTGCCTTTCAGTATGGTCACACCTCTACCTTGAGTATACTCTACAACGTGGGGAAGAAGTATTCCTTTCAGTTAATTCTTGGGCTTTGTTTGGAAAACAATCCATGTGTTTCCGCTGTTACTGAATAAGTCAATAGACAATTGTATCACAGGACGCCTTTTGTGTCACAAATTATCCGGAAGAATTGTGCGAAGGTCCGTGCCCAGTGCTTCATTAATGATACCAGATCATAAAAGAGAGAGGGAAATATGCTGACTCTGTCTCTTTTCTAATGTTGGGTGATAAAAATGCTACTTCAGGATTCAGAAGGTTAAGTTCTAATGTGTATTTTGAATAGAGTGTGTTGGAATAATTGCCTCATAAACCAAAGCATTGCCCAGCCTGCTAATGGCTGCAGAGTGCAGGGCTCAGCAAAGACAGCCAAGCTTACTGGAAAAACTGCTGTGCCTCAACTTTTTTAACCCTCCCATATTAAGTTAACTTTCCCCTCCCCGTGCTTTTCAAAAAAGGCATAAAATTTCATCACATACTTTTGCAGCTCACATAAGCAGCAGCTTTGACATCTATGAGAGCTGGTCTGCAGAGATGGTCCCTCCATGAACTGTGCTTCTCTGTTCCTTCATCAGTGTAGCCTTACCTGTGTGCACCCACATGCCCTCCCTACCTCCACAGCACACCCTAGATTTAGGCTGGTTCTGCCTAATCCGTAGAGTGCTCCTCTATGCCAGGAGTGATGCTAGCGTTTTTGTTTGAGCCTTTCAGAAAATGTGGTGGGGAAAACCAGATGTCTTTGATAGGTTTTGACAGATTTGTGACTGCCATGCTATGAGGGGGGTTCAAGTTACTACATAGATAAACTATGGGGAAAGAAAGATCTTTGAAGCTTGTGCATCTCTGAATTATTCCAGCTAAGTGAGCCTACATGCCGGATAAGAAGGGTTTCTGATCCTTATGCCCATTCCTCAACTTTCTTATAACTCCAACCCTGAACTACTTGATATACTCAAAGTCAAATCTAACTGAACCCAAGCAATCACCCCCGGAACCACAAAAGAAGATTGTGATTGTTTTTAAGGGCCATCAGGCTTAGTAGAACTTTGATTGGATATGACAGTAAAGGCATTGTCGTCCCCCGAGAGCAGGAATGGAAGGGAAGAAAGAGGTCATGACTCTATGTTTTATCTGTTGCCTGAGCCTGAGCAGAGGCAAGGACCAAAACATTTCAGATTAGCCACTGGTTTTCAGTTCCATTCTTCGTTCTATGCTGATTCCTCAATGATCGTGTCTAGGAAGTTAGTATTGAGAAACTAGCTGGCAAAGTCCAGTACATGGCTCCTTCTTGGAAAGTCCTAGAAAATCTAGTAGAAGAAAGCTTAGCCAGTTCCCTCCCTGGAATGCAAGTCAGGACAATGAAGACATCCAATATGGACACACTCCAGGGAATTGTAACATAGATGTGAATGGGAAACCTTCAGAGTGACACTTAAAAACACTTTGCACATCAATGCAGAGTTCCATGTTTCATGGCAGACACTTGCCTCTCCCAACAATCCCTCCAAAAATGAGGTAGATTCACCTCTGCACAGGATCTTCTGAGCAGGGCTCCCTCCCTATCCTCCCTCCATCCTTTTTCTGATTCAGCAAGTTAACAGGCTGGCATTTATAGTCCATGCTCCTATGGCCCTCATTCAGATTGGTAGAACAAAAGGAGGGCAGCCAGCTTCATTAAAAAATAAAGAATTTTTATCCTAATTAAAAGGAGTATCTAGGTAGAGACGGATGAGAAATATTATTATTTTACTCTCTTATTGCTGTGACGTGAGCAAGAAAATACAGTAGGCTATAAAACCAATATTACACTGAGATGCTCACAGGGGAGGAAGAACTGCCCTTTGGAAAAGCAAATAACTGACATTATCCCATGATGCTCACATTTTGCCTGAATGTGATCAACTAAAGGGCCAATTGCTAGTGGGATTCTGAACATTTGCAGTAAATTAATCAATTAGTCCAGAAGAGGTGTAGGATGCAGGCATGCGCACATATATGCGTAAGAGGAAAAGCACTCATGGTGAAGGAGGGAAAATCAATTTATTGATGGCTTTTGATAGGATGCCAGACACTTTTCTCTGTATTGAATTTCATCCTTACGTATTACAGCCTGGTAAGGGTGTAATACCTGCTCTTGTTTATTAGAGGATGCTGGGATTCAGAAGCGAGGAGATTATCCCCCAAGTGATGAAGTTGGTAAGTAATGGAAAAGGGGATTTGAACCCTTCCAGCGGCTTGCAAATTTTGATCACAAGCCTGGTTACACTTCAAGACCCTCAGAAGTATCTGCTTTTTGGAATTCATCTGAAACACCTAAGGATGCAAGCGGAAAACAATGGGAAATACTCTCTTGTATCAAACTCCTCAAAATAACCAGACCTATGCCAGAAAATGAGCCTCCAAACCTCACTCTCCTTGAGCCTCAGCAGTCCACCCCCAAATGAGGTGACTGAATCATGCAGTACTCAAAGATTTTGACAGTCCAACCAGTTAGTGTTATAATTAATAGTGCATGGGATGGGACTGAGCAAGGTGAGGCTGGTATTGCACGGTGCCTTACACAGGACATTTTATTGAAAAAATTGATGTTTCCACAAAATTATGTTTTAAACCCAGTTTTGTTCCTGCTTGACAATTTATAGCTGCACAAGATAAAAAATGCTAATCATTAAATGCAAAAGAATGACATAGCTAAGCGTGCCAGAACTGCTAATGGATGGCAGTGTGTTATTGCATTGATAAATCAACTCTTCAGACCTGAAAATACCATAAATAAGCAAGTCTCAGTGTCAAAATTGGCAAGCTGACCAGAATCACTACACTGATTTACGACATCACACCTCTGTAATCTACACGCCGTTGATCTGCTGCTTTCTTTTTACATAAATATGTGAATAACTCCTTGACACCAAAATAAATCATATCTATTAGAACTAAACTATACCTTCAAAGATGCCTGGGACTGTGACTGACACTTTGGGTGTGGTCTGTTATTCTGTGTTTGAGGCTCCTTGACAAAGAGATTTTATTTCTTCCTGTTGTTTCTGTGATGTGCACTCTTGACTCAATATCTCATCTTGATTTCTGAGTACAACCTCCCTGCTGTGTAAAAAAGTAAATGCTTATATAAATTATAGGCCACTCTGCTTTAGTAAGGGTATGGTTTGAATCTAAAACTATTCCCTCTAGTATCAAAGATTAAAGGAATTGTTGCCTGCTAAGGAAATTTTGTAAGGAGATTGGAACATGAGGGTTCCGACTTCATCTGTGGTTAGTCCGTTGGCAAGTTCATAGCTGAATGGACGGTTAGGAGGCCAGGACTGGTTGGAGGAAGTAGGTCACAGGAGCATTCCTTTGGAGAGTTTATCTTGGCTTTGACCCTCTCTTTGTTTCTCTGTACCACAGGGTAAGCATCTGCCCTCTACTCTATTCCTCCAACATAATGGTGTGTCTCACCTCAGGCACAGAAGCACAAAGCTAAGTGACCATGGACCCAACCTTCTGAAATTGCCTGCTGAAATAGTTGCCTTGCACTGTTCATCTCAGGTATTTTGTCAGAGCCAAAAACCAGAACTAACATAAGTAGGTCATGATTAAGGGAGGAAAAAATTTAAAAGGTTTACAAAAACACAAGCCTTGCCCACCAGCATACAGTCAACACATCTATCAGTGTTCATGTAGGTTATAAACATGCTTACACTGGTCTGCGGTCTTAGCCAAGTCTATGAAATTCATCAGTATTCCTTTAGATATGTGGGAAGACTGCACAAACAGCATATGCATACAGAACTGTGGAATCCCTATGATAAAATTTATTTAGCTGTGTTCTGTAGAGCCTTCACCATTTGGACTAATTCGTCTTGTTTTTGGTTGAACTTAAACATTATTTGAGGATAGATTCCAATGGACAATACAGCTTTGAAAGCAATGGACACATACACAGCTCAGCAAAATATAAAGGAAGACTGTAACATGGCTATTTTTTAAAGAAAAAGATGCATGCATAGATCTTATTTTAATCAGCAGAAATTTCAAAATATTTTAATAATATGTATGGTTTGATTTCTCTACCGACAAATTGGATATCATGTTCTTTAGGCTAGAGGAAGGTGCTTAATATTTGCAAGGATATTCATTGTGTTTAGTTTTCCATAGATCTAAGTTAACCATTTTGCCCAAACTAGTTTTTCTTTTCTTTTTTTGTACAGAAAAAAATCAAGAGAATGATTTCTGGACACCTTCAGGGATCGGAAAAGCTTCATCTTTGGGTTCCGTTTTTAGAATCAGAAATCTCCAGAAGTGAAAGCAAAGATTCCTCCTCTTAAAGACAGCAGCAAAGGATTTCTCTATTGGAAGTGCCCTGCTGACCCACGAAACTGGCTCAGCACTCTGCAGAACACACCTGGGGCATGACAAAAAAAAAAGCAACTGTTTCCAGAAAGAATGGAAAGTTGTCTCTTGTTTTTCAGTTGTGCACACAATAATCTTTCCTTTCCACATTTTCTCATAATGTCACCATTCTCCCACCCCAAGCCATAGCATTTAGGACCCTTCCCTTGGAACTCAGGTGGATCTTGGTGTCTGAGCCACAGGATTCATGACATAGAACAGACAGTAAAGATAATCTGGCTGACCTGAAGCTATCAGAAGGAAGATCACAGGGAAAGATAAGGAAGGAGAGGAAAGGAAAGAGACCATAGAATCACAGCATCTCAGCTTTCCCAGCCACTCTCTCATTGACTCTTCCCAGACCACAGGTGTGAGTGAGGAAGTTTTTACACATACACCTGACACAGCCCCTCTGCACAATTACTGGAAAACTTGTGACTAAGACAACTGGGGAGATACATCTGTTAGTCATGTAAAAAACCCAGATGTGGTAAAACATACCTCTAATCCTAGTGCCAGAGGGGTGAAGACAGATGGAACCTTGGGGTTCCTTGCCCAGTCATCCTAGCTGACACAATGAGCTCCAGGACATTGAAAGATCTTGTCTCATAAAACAAGGTAGACAGCTCCTGAAGAATGACCTCCAGAGGTATCCTCTAGTCTCTACATGTATGTGAACACATGTGGCCATGCACGCTCCCCATACACTTACACGTATGTATACATGAAAGAAGAAAGCAAATGATGACCAAATTGGACTGACTCAATAGATTCTTGAGCAAGACAAGTGACTGTTACAGTTTTAGGCTACCATATTGGGATAACTTATTAGGAATCATAGTTACTTGGTTCATCACAGTGTGGTTATGGGATCAGCCCCATCTCCAGCTCACAGGCAGCAGAGCCAACTCCCCAGAAGGCTAAGCAATTTCCCTATGTGTTGTGCATATCAGTCTTTTGCAATGGTTTCCTGGAATCATTGAGGTAGCTAAGAGACTCCCCACCATCTGTTATGACAGAGGCTTTCTGTAACGGCATTAAATGAAAGCCACCTGCCCATTTGTAAAGTTCTCTTGTCTTCCTTTCCTGCATAATATTAGCTTTTAGAGTTATTTTCCTAAAACACCCTCTTTCTGCTTTTTACAACTTTGAGAGACTCAACTGGTAGCTTCTACAGATGACACCATCACCTGGATGGACACTGTTTTCTCTTAATATCATAACGATGAGCCTCTTTGCTCACATAGTATTTCTAAGCCTGAGGAATAATTGCCAAAGGCGGTTTTTATTTGTTCAACTTCAATCTAATTTAAGTCATCAAACATTTATCAGATGTCTACTCTCTGCCAGGCACTGCGAATACAAACTACTGAGTCATTACCCTTGTTTGCAATATGAATGCAATATGGGATGGTCGAGGCGGTAGTGGAGGGAAGTGTAGGTGGGGGACAGACATACACACAAATAATTGTAAATCAATAGCATAAGGCCACAACTGTATATGTGGGACTGTGAGTCCCAGACAAGAGTGCTTCTATAAAGGTCAGGATGGGTGCTCAGGGAGATTGTTATTGACACCAAGAGAAAATGGCTGTAAAGGAAAAGGAGGTTAGTGCCCAGAGGAGATGCAGATGGCATCATATGAAGCGGAAGGATGTTAGAGCATGGCTAAAATAACACAGAAGGAACTGGAAATTCACAGTAGGGACTGACTTGTGACACATTTTCAATTCATTTCCTATCTAGAGAGACCATGTCAGAGCTGAAATCAAATCTAGTTCTGCCTGGCTCTAGGAACAGTTTTCATTCACAGAAAGCTAGGTGTAAGGAAAGAGAAGCAGGCACTGGCCCATCACATTTCAGGGGGACTCCTTTCATTCTGCCTCTTCCAGCTTGGTTTTCCCACATCTTTCCCTACAACATATGTTCCCACTTGACTGAAATATGACCAGTTGAAGGCAGAAGCTTCACTCACCCATCTGTCCCTTCTCTTAGGAAACTAGGGCACGTGATTAAGATTCAAAATTTGTAGGTTCCAAGCTTATATCCAGGTGTCTTAATGATGTTACCATGCCTGACCAGCGGGAAGGGTGACATTACTTCAGGACAGGAGGGGAAAATAGAAAAAGTGTGAAGAGATTTGGTTCATCAGTTTTGTTAGGTTCCTAAACGACAAAGAGTCGGTATAGGGTCACATGGTTTTCTTTCATGGAAATAGTCACAGCCAGCAGTGGTTTCTTCAAGCTTTCTTACATGCCAGATGACGTTCTGCAAGCCTAACAGAACTCACTTCTTCACAGGCTCCTACCTGTTCTTTATTGGGCACAGGACTTCGTCTCTCAGTTACAGACATAGAGCCTGTCCTGAAGCAAAAAGAGAAGGCAAGTCAGGTGCTCAAAGGAAACAGTAAGGAAGTGACAAGGCTGGATGGAACCCAAACATAGCCTGAAAGGCCTCTGTGGTGGTTTGAGTGAGAAATGTCCCCCATAGACTTATGTATCTGAATACTTGGTCCATTGGTAGCACTGTTTTGGGAAGTGATGGAATCTTTAGTAGGTAGAGACATGTTGGAAAAAATACATCACTGGGAAAGGTTTTTTGGGTTTGTAGCCTTGTGCCTTGTCCTGTCTCCTGTTCTCTATGTTTCTGTCTCTGTCTCTCTCTACCTCCTGTGTACAAATGAAAAAGGTGATCACCCAACTTCCTGCTCTTCACACTGTGCTCTTCTACCTGCCCATGATGGACTCTAACCCTCTATAACCTTAGTCAAAATGAACTCTTTCACTCTCAAGTTACTCTTGCTTACGTTAATTTATCACAGAAACAAAAGAGTAACTAATACAGGTTCCAAAAACCAACACACTGTAAATTTAAAAATTTTTGGAGATGAGACTTTGAGAACAAGTAGTTTATATTTCAAGAAGGATGGAAGAAATAAATACAAGATCTATCACCAGGCAAGTTAACAATGTAAACAAAAGTTCTTTCCACTACAGCACTCAGGGGATACATGTAGAAGGCATTTTACTGCACAGATGCTCTACATATTGTCCATAAGAGACAAGACAGTCATACCTGGCCTATTAATAAAGTTTTATCATAACGCAACTATACCCATATACTATTGTCATAGCTGAGCATGTTTTCACTATAGTTAGCACAGCTGAGGAGTTGCTATTCTTACCTATGATTACCTAATTCTAAAATGTTGACTGTATCTGGTCTTTTACTGAGAAGGATTTGCCAACCTCTAATTTTAACTTATCCCATCTGACACATACTCCACCCCGAGTCACCCATGAAGGCTGCTGTGGAATGATACCCTGATTCTCTAGCATTTCCAACATGACATCTCGGTGGACAGAGTCAGCTACAGAAGTTCCAACAGAAACTGCAAACCAAAAAGACATTTGTGAAATCAAGCTATACTGCTCCCAAGGAATGAGTTCTCTACCAAGGAGAGTGGGGTATCAGTAGAGTCTATTCCAAGGAAAACGTCAAAGTTGTAAGCAGGTGGCCCAAGAGTCAAAGGCCTGCTTTGTTGCCCATGACAGTGTTTTCCAAAATTGTGAATTAATAGGATATTTTACATCTTAAAAAAAATTATTCTAGTTCTCAGACATCTTGAGAGAAACGTATTTGTCTAGTGGGCCTGTGGTTAATACAGAAACTCACAAGTGGTCAAAGTGCACAGAAGTGTCTGTGGACTACTCAGCCATAAACGAGACATCTATATTACAACTCTCCCTCCAATACCCAGGTAACATCACAGAAGAGGGGGCAGAAAAACTGTAAAAGCCAGAGGTTGGGGAAGACCATAGCAAAATTGAATCTCCCACACAAGATTAAGTCAGTCAATGTTCCAGCATTGGGGGAAGTATCAATAGCCCGTATCTCTCATTAAAGAGCCATTTATACTTGGCTTCTAGGGGAAGGAGGGTTAGTTTTTTTCAAGGGTGTGGTCACTAGTAGGTCAGTTATGCTCCAGTGGACGCCCAAAACCCATGCACATATGGACAACACAAATTGGACTAAGTCAGATATATATATATATAAAAAGGAGAGAACATAATATTGGGAAAGGAGAACAGAGGTGAACCCAGAAAGACTTAGGGGAGTAACAGGAAGTGAATATCATCAAAATATGTAGTATGCATGCATGAAATTTGCATATAATTAATAAAAATGTTCTATTAAACATTAACAAAAATATCCAGATATTTTTAAAGCAGAAAATCTGGAGTCTTTGGTTAGACATTATCTAGCCCAGGGAAGGTACAGGAGGGTAAGCTCCCCAGTGTACACCAGATCATCATGACAGGTTAAGAGAGGTCAAATGACTCACCCAAGGACATGTGTCCATTAAGTGGTTGAGCCAACACTGTTGTCTATATGTTTTTCTGAGCAGTGTGAGGTCACAATCTTTTTTTTTTTTTTCTCACAGTCTCCTCTATTTCTACAACCCCACCTCTATGTGACCCCAGCAAATGAACTCCGGGAGCAGAGCCGGTCTCAGCTCTGTCTTCAGGAAGCCTGAATAATGCATTAGAACATGATATTCAGACTGTTAAAATAAGAGTAACTACTGCCAAAGGTCATGACCTTTCCTACCCAGGAGGGGCAAAGAGTACTCCATCTGCCACGTCTTAAGCTTTCATTCTCATGAACAGAACAGCTAAGAGCTGCAACTTCAGACCCAGCCCGGAATCAGACACTACCAATCAATTGGAGCTGCTAATCAGATTCTGACATTTCATATCCAAAGCTTTCTAGGCCTTGTGTTCTTTTCTAATTTTCATGCAGCAGGTACTCCTGTACAGGGAATTGTGGGATAAGAAGCACATTAAAGTCAGTAAAGATTGCATACGAAAACATATCTTGAGCTATGAGATCATGGTTTCATGTATTTTTAAGACTGGGCGGTACAGCTGGAATCCACAAAGTACTGCAGAGTGGCTCAAGATTTAATCTGAGATCTAAGAAATCTAGCTTTTCCATACATATATTTCCTATGATATTTTCAAAATGAACTTGAATGCAAATACTTGTTCCCACTCTGATCAAGCAATTGTCACTCACAGAGATATAAAAGATATGCCAGGGAAGTAGTCTACCCAGGATGTAATTTTCAGTAGGATCTAGACCTACCTTGAATTCTGGATTCTAATCTCAGCAGAGATTTTTCTTTAGAGATAACCCACCTGAAGACAAAAGGGCTACTGTTACATGTGAATCAGTTATTGACTACTGACAGCCACTTGAGCGGATGGTTTAACCTTCAAGGCACAGTGTATTTTGTGCATGTATGTAAGTGAACCCATGTCATGCAATGCCAGGGGAGGTAAGAAGAAGGTGTCGGATCCGGTGGGATTGGAGTAATAGACAGTTGTTAGCTGCCATGTGGGTACTGGGACTTGAACCCAGGTCCTCTGCAAGAACAGCCAGTGCTCTTAACTGCTGAATATCTCTCCATCCCTGACTTTCTTTTTGAAGATTTATTCTCAAGTATTTGTGTAGAGGGGAGGTTGTGCACATGAGGTGCCTGTAGATACCAGAGGTGTTGAATCCATATGGAGGTAGAGTTACAAGAAGTTGTGAGCTGCTTGATGTCGGTGCTGGGAACCAAGCTAGGGTTCTCTGCAAGAGCAGCAAGTACTCTTAAGAACTGAATAATCTCTCTAGCCCTTAGGATTTCCTTATGTTTTTTTTTATTAGATATTTTCCCAGTATTAGAAAAATGAGGTTATATTTGATTGGTTTTCTTGCTGAAAGCCACATGAATTTAAAAGCAAAAGCACATTTTATACATGTATGAGACTGTCAAAAATGAATTTAAAAACTAAATCAAATTTTACCTGAATCCAATTCTATTTAACTCCAGAACTTGAGAACTTCATAATATATCATGATTCCTCAATAACATAGGTACAGTAGCACATCACTTCTTCAGAGAGAAAAAGGAGCTAGAAAGACAGCTTTGTGTTTGAAAGCACTTACTGCACAATCATAAGGACCCCAGTTCAAATTTCCACACTCACATAACAAGGTGAATGTCCTGAAAACACTAGTTAAATCCAGCTCCAGGGGATCTGATACCCTCTTTTGGTCTCTGGACATGTCTACACACATACACACACACACACACACACACACACACAAATAAAATAGAATAAAGTAAATAAATATATTTTTAATACAAAAACAGGAAGGCCAGGAAGATGAGTCCCTACATAAAGGTGTTTGTTCTCACTCTGATAACTTGAGTAGGACCCACATGGAGAAGGGAGAAAACTGACTCCCACAAGTTGTTCTCTGATCTCTATGAATGTATCATGGCGTTTTACAATTTTACACACACACACACACACAGACACACAGACACACATACACAGTGTCCCTAATACATTTTCTTGGTTCCCTACAAAAGAGTGTTCAGATTTAGAGGAATTTCTTTCAGGATTCAAAGAATTATTCTCCACTTGTCAATACATCAGGATATGGACCATCACTGCTATCCTAGGCACATCAATTTTTGCTGTATGGACAGAACTAGATTAGAGGAGCTTCAGCAGGTCCTAAATCATTAAGATTCTAGAATTACCTAATGCAAACTAGACATTGTAATTTGTTCTTTTGACTTTCTTTCTTTTTGGTCTTTTTTTTTTTTTTTAATTTGAGACTCCCTGTAGCCCAGCTGACCTGGAACTCGATGTATAGACCAGACTGGATTTGAACTCACAGAGATCTGTCTCCCTCTGCCTCCCAAGTGATGAAATTAAAGGCATGCACCACTATACCCAACTTCTTTTGGCTTTAAAGAACTCACAAAATTCAGGTTTGCTGCAACAACTCAGAGCACTTCCTTTCCCATTTGTGTTATGAGCCAAATGGACTGTTGTTGAAGCCTCTCCCCCACTGGAGACAAGGGATCCGGGCCTTAAAAATATGCCATGTATGGTGTAAATTATGCAAACTTTAAATATTATCCACAACACTTCTACTGTCTAATTTAAGTGAGAGTTTTGATTAAATAACGTATTTATGAAGTGCAATTCAGTAATAGGTAGTAAATCACCAGGAGCTTTGACATTTATCTTCTATTGTCTACACAATATACTCTCGATGAACTCTGAAATTTGGAGCCAGCATTTGCAAAAACACAGAGTCACATAGCCACAGATACATATGTACACAGACATAGAGACACACAGACGCACAGATAAATGCACACACACACACACACACACACACACACACAGAGGAAACTGACTGGATTTGCACAAAGTTATGCATTTTTATGACTTCTGATGGTAAGGAAAGGTTATATTTTTCGTATATTCAAATTTTCAAAACACTTAGAATCTGCATCTCACCCATGAAAAGTATACATTGGCAGTTAGTGGTTCTGCGTTTGAATTCCCAGGGTGCTGTTAATCAGTAGTGAACTAAGCTAAATTTTCCCCAGGCTACTGTTTAGAAATCAGGAAACAGAAAAGGAAGACAATATATTCAAATATTAAAATGCAACGCTTTATCTACTTTGCATTTTCAATATAAAATACAGAGTTAAGAACTTAGAATGCCTAGAATTACATCCTATCTCTGTCCATATGGCATGCCCCTCCCCCACCCCCCAGAGTTCACTTCATCCTCTTCTTTCTGGGTCTTAGCTTATACATGTAGAAAATGGGAGTAGCTGTCACAATTGGTTAATATCACTCTTGTGCCCACTATATATACATGACACCTCTTATGTTACACTATTCAAACAACAATTAACACTGAAAAAATGTACTCCTTACTATCATTCCAAAAGCAATTTATAATGCTGGGTGAATAGTAAAGAGTCAATTACTCAATGATGGACAAAGGAACAAAGTAATGATCAAAAGAGAAGCACTAATAAAATGCATCCTATTGAGTCTTATTCAAAGTTCATGAAGTCACCAAAAAGTTTCTGTTTACATTCTTCTGTTCCTACACTCATTGAGAAGCAGTTCAACAACTTGGTAATTAAAACAAATATCTTACATCCCCAACAAACTTAGAGGCATGAAGTGGAAGGCAATTACTCAACTCTTGATTTAGTCTTAATAGGCAGCATCCTTAATTTATTCTAATTTAATATTCAAAAAGAATATCCTTAAGATAATATCCTTCCACAGTGCACAACAAATGCAACACAATAAATTAGGGGTAGCATCCATCAAATGCATGAGATCTGAAGCCCTGGAGCAGAAATAAGCCCTCAGAAGTAAGGAAATGCCCCAAGTCAGACCGGTGTAGGCAAATGCTCCTATGTGTTGAGAAGGCATCCTCTTGCTTTATCCATACTTCCCTCATTAAACCCCAGATGAGCAATCAGTTCCTGACTGTAAGCAAAGCCCTCATACTTACACATGTGCATATGCTGGTCCCCACTTACTGGAACACAAAGTTTTCTTTAGCAACTGATGCATGAGATCACATGCTCCCTGTCCAGGACCTAGAAGGGAGATACCCTGGACAAAAGACCTTGTAAATTCATGTGGAATTCTGTAGAGACTCATTTACTCTCTCCTTGACAACTCATCTAACTACAACAAGGCATTTCCTTCACTCTCCTTAAAGCAAGAAAATCATCATACTTACCTGCCAGTTTCATTCTCAAAGTTTCTAATCAACTTTGAAATGAGGCAAATCATTTAGAAACAAGATAGCAAGAAAATATGTGTGTTTACACATGTGCATACAGGTGTGGATACATGTTGGGGATAAGGAATGCATTGTTGAATGTTTACGGATGAAGGAAGATGGTAGACTGAATTACTAACTCTATGCATTATATCATTGATCTCTGGGGACAAATCACCTAAACATGGAAGACAATAAAAACTTCTTATCTTCTGAGGAGGGAGAGATGGAGGGCATTTTTTATGCCATCTTGCAATTCGCACAGTACTGTTTCTGTCCCATATTTTTTTCACAGTGGGGAGAATCAGTTTCCTTGTAAAAAGCGAAGGAATCAGATCTATTCTGAGTTCATGCTCTGAGCATCAGCTCAGATGCTGGATACCTCAGTCCTCTAATTCTGTCCCAAATCTTTGAGCTAGTTATCACTGCTACTTCCGCTGTGAGAATGAAAAAATTGGGCAAGATTGGTATATGGGTTAATGTTACCCAAGTGATTTACCCAGTGACTAGGCTGAGATGGTTATGTGGCCCTTTCACATGGCATCCAAATATGGCTCCATCTCCTTTAACAATGCATTGATTTGAGCCAAACAGCCAGCAAGACTATTGTTCTAAATTATCTTCATCTACTTTTGCCTTAATGCCCTGAGAAAACGACTCCATTTCGCAATGAGGAGGTATTATCACAGTGACTCAATGATACATTGTGTCATCACAAGACTGAGAGCAATGGAGTCAGTGACCACCAACTGCAACCTCTGAAACCATGAGTCAAAGCATATCCTCCCTCCTTGTCAGTGATTTATCTCATGAACTATGTCACAGTAATAAATCCTGAAAATACAAATGACAATTGCAAATATTTTTGAGGAATCACTATACCATATTTTAGAGCACAAACACCATTGCACCCTCCTGCCAGCAATATACAGGCTTACAATTTCTCCTCATCACTAACACTTAACGTTCATTTAAACAGATAAAACAGTCATACAACTTACTGTGAAGGTATGTCTTCATGATCATGATTTACCTTTCTTTGTGAGCACGCCTGTATCTACTTGTTCATGTGTGTACAAATGAAGGTGCACATCCATTTGTGTGGTATGGTGTGTTGTGTGTGCGTGCATGTGGAGGCCAATGGTTGATGCTGGGAATGTTCTTTTGACTGTTTTCTCACTTTGGAAGACAGAGTCTCACTGAACCTGGAGCTCATTACTTGGGCTGGGCTGGCAAGCTAAGGAGCCTTGAGGATCTTCCTGTCTCAGCCCCTGAGTGCTGGGACTACAGCCCTGTGCTGCTGTTGTATCTGGCTTTTACCTGGGTAAAGGAGATCTGAACTGGAGTCATTATGTTTGCATAACAACAGGGATTTTACCTACAGGGCCAGTCCTTTGATTTGCAGTTCTGATGTAAATGGTACTGTTGAGTCCCTTGTCCTGCACACATTGGCCATTTGGCTATCTTTCACAAGGAATCATCTATTCATATCTTCTCTCACTGCTAGGGCAAAATACCTCACAGAAACAACTAAGGGAGGAAGGCTGTAGTTTGGCTCACAGTTTCAGGCTTGTTTGCAGGAATAGCTCCCCCTCCCCATGTGGCAGCTGGTGAGGAGGTTGCAGCTTCTCCCATCCTGGTCAATCAGGAAGCAAAGGTCTCAGGCTACAACTAGAAACAGGTATAACTTGGAAGACTCATCCCCCAGTGACCCAATTCCTCTAGCAAGTTTCCATCTCCTGAAGTTTCTCTAACCCCTCTAAACAGTGCCATCAACTGGGAACCAAATGATCAAACACCCCTGCCTGTGGAGAGTATTGTACATTGAAATCACGGAAATATTCCCCGCCGGATTTTGGATCAGGTTGACTTGTGCTGAGTTTCTGGGTTTTTCTGTATGTTTTCAACCTTCAGTTTCTTGTCAGATGTACGGAAATAGCAGTTTTCACTCTTTCATCCCATACCACAGACAGGGATGCTGCCTGGGAGCCTTTTATCATGCAAGACCAGGTGCTAGCTTGGTGCTTTGGAAGAACTGGGCAAGGCAGGATACTGAGGAGAAAGCAAGAGAGGAAAGCAGAGAGAGGGGGAGAGAGAGAGACTGATTGATTTGAGATGGAATGACTGACTTTATTTTCACTCTGTACCATCCCAGAACTATAGGCAAGAGCCATGCTTCTTCCTCACCAACCACAGCCTCAGAATCTACACAGTGGGCATTTTTCCTTTCTACGCAGTTCTTGTTTTCCATAATAAGGGCTAAAGCAGCTTTTTAAAAATGTAGGTCGGGATGAAAAGAGATTTAACTTTTAATGTTTGAATTAAAACAGCAGGAGCAACTTCTTTGAATACAATAATAATAATAAAAAAAACTACCGGAGATTCCCTGAAATCATCATTTCTAGCTATTTTCCTCTGCGTTTCATAAATAATAAATGTGCTAAAAAATAACCCCATAGTAACATATTCTCTAATATACTAGTTATGCAAGCTGGATATAACTCTAAGAATCCCTAAATGTGAGAAAAATTGAATTTGCTGGTACTTTTTTTTTAAGCTAAAAATTAAATTTCCCTGGCCCCATGCAGACCTTTCCTCACAGCTACAGTCGTAACTAGATTTTAAGCCTTCGGAAAACATTGTGGCTTGCAATAAAGCAAAACATGATGTCAAAAACTGCTTAGAATACAGAAAAGCACACTTCTGATATATACCAGAGGGCTGCTGTTTACCTGCTGGAGGCATCTATATTGCTTAGGGATCTCATTTTGATAACTGTGACTTGCACAAGGAATTCAAGCCCCTCCCATGTTTAAAGCAGGAATTGAAAACCTGAGCTAATCCCCTCTCTAAGTAGTCACCGAGTGGTGGAGTGGAGCGGTGTTTCCCACTTTTGATCCCAGATTCAACCTGGTGTTTCCCACTTCAGAGCCCAGATTCCACCCTTAGTGCTCTTCTTTTTTTGCCTCTGTGATGAGTGTTAGGAGCCAAGCTTTTAAGAATACACTTGGCTTCCAAGTACAGGTTGTATTTACTCTGAAGGTAGCAGCCTGTCCGGGAGAAAGGGAGGTGTTTCATAAAGCATTGAAGAGCCACAGTGCGGACCTGTGAATAAAACACTAGACTGGGGACTGGGGAAAGCAAGCTCCATTCCTGGCATCCTGCTGACTGGTTCATGTCTGCTCAGTTTGAACTCAGGCATGCCTACTTGCCAATGACATACAACACCCTGAGCATCTTGACTTCCCAGAGACCCAAGATGGCATCTGCTTTGGAGACTTCATGGACAGATATCTGGCAAGCGATGGTTCACCAGGCTGCATTTTGAAACTTCTGGTGTGATGATGGCGGTGGTGTGTGTGGCTGATATTTTGTTGGTTACTAGTCCCTGTGTGTATTTATATGTATCTACGCGTATAGTGGAAAACTAAGGGAATACATAATACAAAACAATGATGACACACACACATATGCAAGCACGATGGATTGACACACTTCCTAGTTTATTTGTTTAATATTCTATTGTTATCTACTGCTTCTTCAGTCTAAGGGTTTTCTTTGCATATGTAGGTATGTAAGATACATGAATGTTCATACTGGCAGGTTTGTGCAAGTGCCAATACATGTGTGTACATGTGAGTGGAGGGCAGGAGTAGACATCAGTCATCTTCCTGATCACTCTCTAGTTTATATACCGAGGTAGCTCTTCAGCCTGGATATTGAAGAGTACCTTAGTTGAACCCAGCGCTTGCTTATTTGGCTAATCTAGCTAGCTGGTATGCAGCTGGGATCTGGTCTCTGCATCCAATAATCTGGGTTTCCAGGTGGGTGGTCACACCTACTTGACCATTGTATAGGTTCTGGGGATTGAACCCTAGCCTTCATGCTTGTAAGGGCAGTGCTTTCCCTGATGAGCCATTTCCCTGGCTCTTCGAGGGTTATTTTTGAAGAATCTCACATGAATTCAGTCTTGGCTGTGAAAGGGTAACTGTCCAACATATCACAGATCCTAAGGAATTTATAATGTCTTTGAGCTAATGAGGTTAACCTAGAAAAAAAAGGGATGAGGGGGAGACAGGAGAGTGCATAATTAATGCAGGGCAGCAGTCTTGTTTCTGAGTTCAAGGCTCTCTTCCCTGGAGCATGTCCTGAGCTCGTAGTTACTAGCTCATTCTTTCCTTATCTGCCCCAACCTCTGCTCTCCAAGTGCCATTTGCTGGGCCCAGATATCAGGATACACATTTTCCCTTCTCTCCTTCTTCCTCTAGACTCCTTCCACCTCAAGGGATCACAACCTTCCGTGTAAACTACCGCAGATCCTGATGCCCAGCTCCTCCCCTCAAGACCAATTAAACCGAATCCCTGGAGTCAATTATCCAGGCATCCATCTTTCTAACATTCCCCATATAGTGCCATCATGCAGATAAAGTTGAGAACACCAGTTACACGTGCTAAAAATGAAGCCATTTTTCTAAAGAGAGTACAAGCAAACAAAAACAAGCCAGAGTTCCAGACAGGATGAGTCCCATCAAAGATGGAGACATGGTTGATCAGAAGAAGACATGGAGGTAGAGGATGGAAGGCTGCAGCATGACAACAGCCTCTTAGGGAGAAATGAGAGGACATAGCAATGGCTATATCTGGTTGTTGTCGCTGTTGTTCATTTTTATTATGTAAACGTACCTTTGTGTGTCTCTGCACATATGCATTTGTTCACGTGAAGATGTACTTGCACGTACATGCATGTCTTTGTGCATTCATGTAGCCTTCAGGGGCCAATGGTCAGCATCTTCCCCCAAGCACTCTTCACATTAGTTTTGAGACAGGGTCATACTGAACCTGAAGCTCATGGTTCACAAGACTGGCCTGCCGGAGAGATATCAGGATCTACCTCTCTCCATCCTCCAACATTAGGGATGCAGGCAGGAACCTTTGTACCTGGCTATTTAAAGTGAGTGATAGGAACTGGAACTCAGACTGTCTCGCTTTAATAACTGGGCTCTGAAGGACTGAGCCACTACCCAAACCCCATCATCATTGTTACTATGCAGCATGCAGCAAATATTTGCCAAGCTGGCCCCTAGGGAAACACCATTCTGGGCACAGCAGGGAGCACAACAGGAAAAGAACTCTGTTTAGGGAGCTTCTAACCCTTCAAAAAGAAAGGGGAGGAGGGAGAAGAGGAGGAGGAGAGCGGGAGACAGGAAGAAGGGTGGAAACTGTAGTGAAGAGTTAACAGCAATAGATGCGGGATTAAGGACGGAGGAAAACCTGGCAGAGTGCGGGGGGGCGGGGGGTGCAGCCAATAAATTCCAATATCTACAGAAAAACCCACAGATTAGCATACCCCAGGAGAATTCCTACAAGGAGAAGGCACAGGTGTCTAAATGAAAAACAAAACAACAACAAAAAGAGCCAAGTGGGTTCTTATTTATTTATCTGTTTATTTTGTATCTACATAAGAAGGAACCATTTCTGAGTTGAGAAATTATTTGTAAGAACTCAAGGGACCCAGAAGAAGTATTTAAAAGTCCACTCTTTGAGAAGCGCACTTTTGTCTTAAACGTGAGAGGACTTAGCAACTTCACCTCTCACGTGCACAGAGGTTCCCCGATTGAGTGTGAACTCCATAACTTCAGACAAAGAGAGCCTCTGACTGCCCTGAAGAAAATAGGAAGCAGTACAGAGCTGAGCCCATGAGTTCAGGAGATGCGTACATAGATGCGTATCCAAAACTTTCCCCACATTACACATTTTGTTATGTGTTGCATCGCCATTCTTCTAAAAAAATTGTGATTTTGACTGGTTTTGTTTTGTTTTGTTTTAAACAGGATTTCATTTAGCCAAAGCTGGACTTGAACTTCTGATGGATCTTCCTGATTCCATCTCTCAAGTCCTGAGATTACAGACAAGTACCACTTGTAAAATTCACATTTAGACTAAAGATAGGAGAGGCTGAGATAATACATTAGTGACTATGTAATCCATTCATGATATTGTCTGTAGAGAAAATTCATTCAGGGAAATGGAGTAGAGCGTGGGAGTTTCATCGCAGTAAGCCTAGGTGTGAGGTATTTGTATTGGCTAAGTGACTGATGTTTAACTGTGGCTGTAAACCTTGACAGGTTGTTGAGTCACCATGGAAATAAACTTCTGACCATGTCTTAAGGGAGTTTCTAGACTGGATTAATTAAAGTGGGACTCTCCACTCTAAGTGTGGGGTCACTAGATTCCACGCACTAGGGTCTCAAAATAAATAAAAAGGAAAAGGTGAACTGAGTACCAGCACACATCTTTCTCCTTCCTGATTATGGATGCAACTTGACAAGTAGCTTCATTCTCCCTTCACCATGACTTCTCTGCCATGACAGACTGTATCTTCAAACTACCAATTAAATGAATGGTTCCATCTTCAAGTTTTTTATTGTCCAGGATTTTGTCACAGCAACAAGAAGAGTAACTAAGATAAAGGTTCAGGAAGTTTCTTGCTTGCCCAAGAGCCTTGGCTTTCACCAAAAACAAGTGCTAAGCTATCAGGCTGTGAGGTCTGTGCTAATGACTATCTTCCACCCCCAACTCAAATACTCTGAAGGCTGGAAGAGGAGGCACGAAGGGGTGATGTGCAGAGAGGGTACTGCTGTCCTCTATGTGATCCTGCTAACCTACTTTGTACCATTATTTACTGCTTTCTAATGAGGAAAAATAAGCCACTGATTTCTTCCTCAGGATCCTTACCTTCCAGCAGCCTACACCATAGTGCCAAAGGAAAGCTCGTGCTGACAAGTGAACAGAAGAAGAAGAAAAGGACCAGGGCATTTATTACAAGACTTATTAGGGACAAACAACCTCCTGTCTTTTTCTGAGTTCTGGGAATTGCTTAATCTCCTCGCCCTCCAGACCTAGAGGTGAGAACATGTCTTGTTTTAATAGCCGAGGGCACTTTACTTGTCTGGCTTGCCATGAACTGTCTGAAGATTTTTAAGTAGCTTGTTTACTAAGCTTTCCTTAAGTGACCTGATTTGGATATGTTTTGGTTAGTCATTACCAACAGCGTCCAAAGAGAAATACAGACCCAGAGGTTCCTAGTTCAATGTCAAGTATTTATACTTAGAAATGGAAGTTATAACCAAATGGCACTCTGGTCCTTCTAATAGAATGCCCTCAGAAATGAGTCCAGGCTTCCTGAATATTACCTAGTCACTATGCAGTAAGACAACTGCATCAGGAAGCTTCTACCTACTTAGAAGGGACTCAGATGTCTGAATTGACAAAGTCTAAAACCGAGCCCAAGTTCACCCAGCACTCACCAGACTCACAAGTTCATCTCCATTCAACACCTGACAGTGAGGAAATCACAGGTTTGTATATTATATTCCTTGCAAAGCAAGCCAGCTTTTTCTAATGAATCAAAACAAAGACACAGGAAAATAAAGGGTTTTAATTATGGGAAAAATACTATATAGAATATAAGCTAGAAGACTGGCAGCCAGCCACCCACTCTGATATTCAGGAAGAGGTGTGCCAGCCACTGAGTGCTCAGTATGAAACAACCAGAGCCCTGGGCTGGCTGCTGATACTGAACATGTAAGGACTCACCAAAGGACTGATGGTACTGCCACTTGACACTGGGATACAAAAGCTGATGTGTCCCAACCTCTGAGTTAGTTATGATTTCTGTCAGTGTAAGACACTTGAGGTTTTAGGGTTCTAAGACAGTGTCTTGAATTACCCATCAAAGTAACAGACACAGATTTTCTCATAGTTCTAGGGGCTTTATCTATCCCCTGCCTGTGTTTAAGAAGCCTTTGGAACTGTGCTGTGCATAGCCTTGAGTGGGGATATGTGCCTATTTTAGAGCCAGAACTGGTTAAAACTTATAGTTGTTGGTTAATCATGGCAATTTTATTCACTAAGTACCTGTTTCGTGTTAGACAGCATGCTAGGAACTTTGGGTATGTTCTAACACACAGATGTTTTGAGTGGTTTAGAGAACTTCAGTGAGACCTGGGACTTGTGTCTAATTCAAAGAACATCAAGGAAGTGATAGAAAGCTATCCTGAATAGCACACGCATGCACGCGCACATGAACTCACACACACACACACACACACACACACACACACACACACACACGGACTCCATTGTTATGTTTTCAGAAGCAAGCTATTATGATGTCTGCAAAATGTGAATGATGGGCTGAGAAGACTTCTGTTAAACAGAAGTATGAGGACCCAAGTTCAAATCTCCAGCTTCTACATAAAAAGCCCAGTGTAGCTGTACATGCCTTTAATCCCATCCCTGGCTAAGATGGAGACAACAAGATCCCAGGACTCACTGGTCAGCCACTATAGCCAATCAATGAGCATCATGTTCAATGAGATACTCTGTCTCGAAGGAATAAAGTTGAGAGTAATTGCAGAAAACAGTTATTAACCTCTGGTCTTTACACCCATCTGCACCTGCACACACATACATGTACACGCATGTATGTACACACATGAACATGTACAGTAAATAAAAATTATATGTCATTTATAATGTATAATATAAAATTACATATATGCATCATCCTTGCTTGTCAGTACTACTGGAACCATTTTCAGTCCTTATGAGATATATTTCTTTCACAAACACATTTTATGGCATTCAAATTACAGAGAAGGTTAAAGACAGTAATTTTTGGACCTCAGTTGTATGGGGCCAATCACAGGGTTGCTATTAATGAGATGTGATGTGAGGCTAAGAGATATCCTAAGCAGCTCTCATGCTCTACAATTTGAATCTATAAAATAAAGGTAAGAGAAATACTTATCCCACACAACTTATCTGGTGAATTAATTTGGAGAAATCTATCCATCTTGCTACTGACATAACAAATAGGAATTTCTAAATAAACATGACAGGTTGTTACTGTATGGACCTGTGATATTTAATTTAGGACCCTTTCTCTCCAATTGGAGTATAACTCCTCTTGCCTCCTCTCTTCTTCCTTCTCCTTCTTTCACCGAGGCAAATTTAAGCGTCCATTTGTTAAACTGAACATAGTTGTTTAGCAGTAGAGCGTGCCTGCACTCACAGCTCATGTACATTTCTACACCCGCGATTAATTATTTTGCATCATACATATGTGAAATAATTACTTCAGGTTTGCTGTATTTTGGATGACAGAGAGTGACTTCTGTATCTGAGAAGATCACGGATCTGCACCACTATTGGTGAGATTCTCGATGGTAAGCAGTCACACTCTGAGAAGGATAGGAAATCTGATGAAAATAAATAAATAATTCATTTCTATGCCCCTGGTTACTCATTCATTAAGTGGTGCCTTTGGACAGGGAAAAGAAATTATAACAAGAAAGTTATGAATTGGGGTCCATGCAGACATTTATTTAATTAACAATTCATTTGATTGGACTTAAGATGGTTTGATTCTGCAGCTAGGAACTCTTCCCTCAGCAATAATAGTAGAAAATATGATCAGGCATCAGCATCACCTGATAGCTTGTAAAAAATTCAGCTATCCTGGTTCTAAGCCCAGATGTTCTGATTCAGTAGGTCTAGGTGGAATCTCACAATGTACAGTTTCAATAACTTTGTATGTGGTTTTCCTATAAGATCTCCTGGGACATGGAGAAAGGATGCCCTATAGGGATCTCAGGACACTGGAGTCCTTCACCCTTGCCTCAGCTTGCTTGCTTTCTGGTATTTTTCCAGCATCCTTGACAAAGGAAAGAAGCCTTCCCCAGGGCATCATTCTGTTCGTGGCAGCTAAATGTCTGCTGCTGAGATGCAGAGGAGCAGAGCTCTGAGGAGATGAAATATTTCCACTCGGGATGCTGAGGCTCCTGCCGAAGCAATGGGGGGCTCTATTCATCAAAGAGCATGCAGTGCAAGCTGCAGAAAGGACCAAGTGCATCTACAAAAGCTTAACCCTCACCTGGGTGCAGCAGGGTGAGCCTGAGTCCCATCTGCCTGATTGCCATTTAAAGCGGAAGGGGGGGGGGCTTAGAAAAATGAACATTACCAGCATTGACCTTTCTTTGAAGCAGAGCATCTCCACCAATTCACTTCCTTTGATCTTTAAGAGACAGAAGTGAATGTATTGACCAAACAGATAGACATCAAGGACAAAATCAGATTTGAAAGTGTTTGTAGGATGGATAGATATACTTGTGCTCAGAAAAATCCAGTTCCAGGGCAGTTGCATGCACATGATTTGCCAGGCAGGCGTCAGTACACAAAATGGCATTGTCCCTTCAGTGTTTGTTTACAGAATCCCTAAGAGGAGCAAGGATGACTGTATTTGCAGTAAGACTCAGGACAAAGGCTGCTGCTGGGATTAGCTAGGGAAACTCAAGTAGCGAAGAGGATTTCAGCTCATTCTTAACTTGGGATCTTGAAAACAAACACATCTGCAAAAATGAGTAAAGAGTAAGAATGCTTCTAGAAAACGGTAATGGATGAAATGTGAGAAGATACACAGAAGAATAACGTTTAGAATTAGTTGAAAGGTTAGAGGGAAGAAAATAAGGAAGGAAGCAAAAAAAGAAAGGAAGGAAGGAAGAATGAAGGAAAAGAATTTTACTCACGCCCAGAATGGTTATTTCTTAGACAACTTTCTATCTCTGTAACAAAATACTCAAGGCAATTATTGTTGCTACTGTAATGTGATAACTTAGTTAATCAACTTAACAAGACAAACATTTATTTCATCTCACAGTTAGCGAGGTTTCAGCTCACAACTGCCTAATTGCCCCCCTTGCTTACTGGCCTACTGCGAGGCAAGACGTCATGGCACAGTGTGCAGTCAAGCAAGATTGTTCACTTCACGTCAGGAAGTTGGAAGAAGGAATGAATGGTAGGGTCCCACCATCTCCTTTGAGGGCATGTCCCTCCAAACTAGAAGATGTCCCACTAGGCCCTGCCTCTTAGAAGGCTCCACCACATCCCGGTAGCACAGGCTGGGAACCTAAGCCTTCCCTGTGTATCTTAGTCTATAATTCGGGTCCAAACTTCCCAATTTGGCATTATGGAAGTCATGCATGGATGACAGAGGGACACACACCTGGAACATATGCAAAGATGGGACCAGTTTACATAAGGGACTTGAGTATTTAATGACTTGAGTATCCAGGGGATTTCTGAAATGCTTGCAATATACCATGGAATATGGATTTATTGAAGAGTATAAAGTGAACCCTTTTAGAAATGATTCAGTGGCCTCACAAGATGTGCAGCTAGCCACATTCACTCATAATGGAATAGCAATTCCGCTTTGAGTCTGTGACCCTTCTTTGATGAAGTATCAACAAGCATAGGCGACAGGAAGTCTCCTCTAGGGACCAGGAGAAGAAAATGGGGAGAAGGGCTCCGGATATCTACTCACACTACAGCTATATTCCAGCACGTTGCTCTTAAGAAATGAATGAACTGGGCAACCTGGGACAGCCATTCCTGTGAGAGCTCCCAGTGTGGTCAGAACCAAAAGTTTTGCAGTTTCAATCTGTGGATAAGGAAAGCTGACCACTGTCATATTGGTCAGCTTCTTGCCTGGTAAGACCACTACACTGACAGTAACACACACACACAAGCTTTCCTGCTCTGACAGGCATTTAAAGGGAGAGGATTATTAGTCTCTCTCCAGAGCTGAATATTCAAATCCTGGAATCCAGGAAGACTCCACCGAGTAGCAATGCTCTGGGTGGCAAATAGAAGAGATACCCACACCAAGTCTACCTGTGTTCTTATGACCCCGAATGTCTCTCTGATGAATTCCCATCCTTTGCTTCCCTCTGTCCCTCTTCTTCTACCTCCCAGATCATTACCAAGTTAGATTTTTATTCATCCAGCTTGTAATATGAGTTGGACCACCTTGGACTAAATACCATTAAGGTCCCTCCTAGCCCTGAAATTGTGATTATGATTTTTTTTTTTCTTTTTTACCACTGAAACTGAAAACACAGAGAACTTTCCACCGTGGAATAAATGTGCTAAACTCAGCAAGGTATTTTAGAAGGGAATTACAACGTGGTCTGAAATCATAAATAGACTTATTATATTCGTATTTCCTTCACAGCAGCATACAGAGATATCATTTCAAATATTTTAGCACTGGATAGATTAGACATAAAACAAAAGATGGGTTTCCATCCCAGACTGAGACACTGTTTTTTGCTTAATGTTTCTGGCCACGTCAAACAGAACATTCTCATAAAGTGTAATGTATACATTAGCTGAAGTGTATAAATCATACATAATTATAATATCTTCACCCCAAGAGGCCGTTAGTATTTCCTTTATAAAAGTTACACAGTTGAGACCGGCACCTTGCTAATAGATTGGCCCTCCTGGAAAATACAATTAAACCCCATGCAGGGCTGGGAAGTAGGTTTGCAGCCTGTTGTCACTGTGAGTTTCAGACACATCACTTCCCACAATGGACTTAACCACTGCCAGCCCAGAAGCTCTGTGCCGGAGAGTATGCCAGGGCAGTCAGGGCTGGTCCCGGCCAGGCATGGAGCCAGGTGTACAGAGGGCTAGGCAGAAAAGCAGTGCCAGCCAGCCAGCACCCTGCAGAGCGGGTGGAAAGCAGAATGTGGGGCATCTGAAGCTATGGGCTAGAACTCCTCTGAGGAAGGTCCGGGGCAGGGCTGCCTCATCCCAGGAGGCTGAGTGCCAAACGAGGAACAGCTGCTGGGCACTGGGAAGTTTGACATAAGCATAGGGACAGGGCTAGAGGCTGGTGTTGCCACATTAAGACTCTGGCATGGATATCAAGAGAGAAGCTGCTCTTGATGTTGGGGGTGTATCTCTGTGGAACAACACTTGCTCAGCATGCTTAAGGCCCAGGGTTCAACTCCCAGCACTGCAAAAGCAAACAGAACTAAAAAGTCCCAAGAGGAAGGCTGTTCTCCAATAACCCAAGGCTTACAATGATAGACGAGAGGGAGCATAAACAGAGCCATTTGGCCTGGGTCTCCAGTTCCTATGGGTTTTAAAGGGGATCATTCTCCTTATTCTCAAATGTAGCTTTTGCACAGTGTCCCAGACTGTAATTATGGAAATGAATTAAAAGCCCTATTTTATGACATTTAAATGTGTGGACAGGGACCAATTTCTGAAATCCTGTTTTTGCGTTATTAAAACACACATACACACACACACACACACACACACACACACACACACACATAAACACACACACATTAAATGACCCACTGACAAGACTAGGCCCATCTCGGCCTCTCAGAAGCTTAGAGAAGTGGACAGATACTGTTTGCCAACACAGTTCACATGCCTGGAGGCCTCTCTCTACCTATTAGAGTTCTGTGTTTGCATGGCACAGACAGGAGTTGCATCATCATTTGAAGTCTAGGCCAAGTTCAAGAGAGAGGTTGCCTCAAACATACCAGACAAAGAAAGGGACCAGCTATGCTCAGCCTCCCAGGATGCCTCAGAGAGTGAGGGAGGCTGAGCTCGGCAGGAAGTCTCCAGGCAACAAAATGACCATCTGCTTTTCTGGCATGCACACTGCCTTTCCTTGATAGGACTGGAAATGCTTCACAGGCAATAGCCTAAACCTACATGCTGCAATAAACTTAGTATTGGGATTTGGACCCCTGGCACAGTGAAATTCTTTCCAATTGAGCCCGAGGACTGGAATAGGTCACAGAGAAGTCCATCTATATATTTATCTCACAGATGTGTGTGTGTGATAATCCTCTGATTCCCTCCCCCCTCACTCCCCACCCCCATACATTAAAATGTAATGAATCCACTTTTCCTGGGGACACTGCAGCTTTCGTAGGTTGTGCAGTTGGAGTATGGGGAGAGTCACTGGCATTTCTATAACACCAGATATTAAGGACTCTGGAGCTCTAGACTCTTCATACTGGAGAGCTCAGTCCCCATGGGAATTAAGATTTTAAACTTACCTCATCCTGCAGAACATGGAAATGTAAATCACTTATACTTAAAGTCCAAGAAAATATCAATGAAGAAAAAAGGGAGTTAAACAAAACAATGTTTGGGACATGCCTCCATCAAAATGCTTGCTTTGTGTGTATGAGGACCTGAGTTCAATGCCCAGAACCCATTTTAGAAAGGTACCTATGGTAGCTCACAACTGCAGTCCCAGCATTGGGGAGGAAGAGACAGGCAGATTCCTGGTGCTCACTGGCCAGCAAGCCTAGCCTACCAAGAGAGTTCCAGAGCAGTAAATGATCCTGTTTCAAAAAATAAGCTGGCAGCATCTGGGAAACAATACCTGATGTTGACCTTTTCATGTCACATTCACACACATACACATA
Organism: Eospalax fontanierii; assembly: GCA_035773235.1. Lineage (NCBI taxonomy): Eukaryota > Metazoa > Chordata > Mammalia > Rodentia > Spalacidae > Eospalax > Eospalax fontanierii. The sequence continues at coordinate 34,345,828 of CM069546.1, read as the reverse complement.
CACACACACACACACACACACACATACACACACACACCTGAAAACATGCAGCACAATATTTATTTAAAGAAAGAAAATTTCTCCCTGGAAGCAATGGTCAAACAAGGAAGTATCTGGAGAATGCAGCCCACTCTGCTCCAGCTCCTTCACTGCTGATCATTTGACACCAGGCATCATTGGACGCCTCTAGTCTTTCCCAGATCACACAAAACATCTTTCACATTTACCTACCTCTGAAGATCATCTGTCATCTGTATTATGATATTCTCAATGTTTGAGAAGAGTTAGGAAAGGGGATTATATGTAGTTCTCAAAGAATTAATAAAATATTAAAAATAAGTTTACTTTGATTTTTTGTAAAAATGTAAGTGGATTTGCAGAGAATGAAAAAAAAAGCACATCTCTTCTGTAAGAAGAAAATGAAATTATTTGCTGTAAGGATGAACAGTAAAGCAGAATAAAGATAACAATGTTACTTGATTCCAGATAAAAAGTGTTGCCTGTTTACCATGGTAGAATTTTTCTGTCAGCAACAACAGAAACTTCAAGTCCTGCTCATCATACAGGACATATATACATATAGGACAGGCTCATGCCTGTATTCCCAGCACTTGAGAGGTGGACGCAGGTTGAAGATCAAGTTATAAAGGCAGCTTGAACTACATAGTGAGAATTTTTCTTAAAATGCTTAGTACACAGGGTTGGAGACATGACTCAGTGGTTAAGAGGACTGGCTGTTCTTGCCAAGGACCTGGGTTTGATTCCTAGTACCTGTATGATAGCTAACAACCATACACAATTCCAGTGCCAGATATTTGATGCCCTCTTCTGGCGTCTGTGGGCATTTGCGTGACATGGTACACTTACATACATGCAGGTAATACACTCATAGACAAAAAAATAAAAGGAATAAATAAAATCTTTTTTAAAAAAGCAAGTACTGCTGATAGAACTCAGTTATAAAGTATTTACCAGGTAGATGTAAAACTCTGAGATCAATCTCTAGTCACACATACACACACACACACACACACACACACGAAGTGTGAAGACCTTATTTACAGCATCACTGAACGAGATATTGTTTAGAGATAGTGTCTGTTTTAGAGTAAACAATTTTAATGTATTTATTTATTGGCCTGGGTGTTTGTTTCATGGCATACATGTAGAAGTCAAAAGACAACTTTCCAGAGTTTTCTCCTTCTAATGTGTGTGTTCCTGAGATCAATCTCAAGATGGGCAGCAAGTGCCTTTACCCATTGACCCATCTTGCCAGCCCTAGAAACAGAGTATTTACAGAGATAATTGAGTTAAAACTTAATCATTATGAGAACTAGTTCCATACGACTCATATTAGTATGGAAAAACGAATTTGCACACCAAGGGAAACATGCACACAAGGAGAATACCACATGAAGATGCAACAGAGATAGAAATGAAACACATACAAACCAAGGTATGGATGTCAGGGCTCACCAGAAGGCCAGCAGTGGCTAAGGAGCAGCCCCTAGAATGAGAACACTCTGCTGATGCCTTAATCTATAACTCCCAGCATTCAGAATAGCCTTTCTGCTATTGAAGCCATAGGGGATACCGTCCTGTGTCACAACAGCTCTAGCCCACTCATTCATTATTCAAAGATCTGTGTCTATACACTCTTCCCTCTTAAGAGAGATTAGCAAAGGAATAGATACATCAAATGTAAAGTAAGCTTTCTCTTATATAAAGTCATGTATAAGAAAGATATTTGAGCAGGAAGGGTGGTGCATGCCTATGATCTCTGATCACTAAAGCTTGTGCAGAAGTATTGCAAATCTGAAATCAACTCAGGCCATATTCTGAGACCCTGTTTCAAAAAAATCTGAAAATGAATAAGACAAATGGAGATGAGACAAATGTTCTTCCCATCTTCAGACCTAATATAGGTTTCTTTTATCAGCACTGGGTCTTAGAAAGCCCTTGTTACTCTCTTAGGTCCCCTCTCAAGCCTCCTCTCAGGTCCCGCCTCCTTTACTGTGTACACTGCTTTTGATTTGGAGTGGGTTCTGAACTTGGCAGCAGAATCGAGGAGGCAAACCTGAAACTTTCCTCTTCTTTTAAAGCTGAAGGGAGACAGGGAAAAAATCATTTAATCTCTCTGCCATTTATAAACACCTTGAGGGCTTGGGATGTAGCCAGGTTTTAAAGCATGCCCTTAGCATGTGAAAGGCCCCAAGTATGATCTCCAACAGTGAAAAAAAGAAAACAAAATCTGTGCCCATTCTCCCTGATCTTTTGGAAATTTGTAGATAGCACATGAGCTGTACATGTGGTGTATCTAATCAGACTCCTTTTAAGGTCCCTCTTTGCCCATTTCTTGAATGAGTCTGCATGCATGTCTTCGTAGACTACCCAGAGCCCCACCTCCCAGCACATTGTGGTAGAGTAATTTCCTCCCAATTCGGACAGTCTGTTCTGGAGAGACTCACCCTCCTTCTGATACAGAGTTCTAAGGTGGAGGGGAGAATCCTAAAGCCTCAGAATGTAACCTACAAGTCTCAGGAAGTCCCTGAAACTTACTAAATGCAGAAGGCCCCTCCATCCCTAAGGTTATATAGGCAGTAAGGCCTCCTGAAAAGAGGATAATCTCAGAACTGTTGAACTGCCTAGAAGTAGTGTACAGAGTTTCACTGTTTGTGATTGTCACCAGCCATGCTGACAGTGGGCTTTTGGTGATACAGTTCTATTTGACTCATCCATGCTTCTGTAAGTCATGCCTCACTCATAGTCCTGTAAATAACCCCACATTAACGCACTGGTTCTCCAAGTTGGACTTTGTTGATATTATTACCTTGATCTCTTCCTTATCTGGGGTAAGTAGGCATTTATTCACATCTCCCCAGGAATAGTGTCACACAACACATGCTCAGTCCATCCACATATTCTCCCAGGTTCCAAGTTGCCTAGGGTCTAATGTTCTTGGGTGACATTCTCCCCTGGAGCCATGCAACTCCTACAGGTGAAATTCACAGACAGAAGATAAATAAACTGACCAAATATGTTTACTATGAACGGACATCTGTCCATATGGAGTTCTATGAGAAGTGAGAGATGTCTCACGAGATTTGCTAAACAAACAAAAAGCAAATCCTGTCTAAACATACTCAGTCAAAGTAGCTTCGGGCAAACACAGCCCCACAAGCAGAGTCAGAGCAGCCAGGCCTGGCTGCTCCCCTGCTTAAAGAGAGCGGAAGGTTGCTGTCTACAGGTATGAAAAGGAAGAGAGTGAATAAAACAAAGAAAAGGAAAACCAACAATAGCCATTGTATCAACAATGAGGTAGTAAGTACCTGCCCTGTATTGACCATGCAGGATTCCTCAGTCCTCATCACTCAGCCTCATTTTCCGACAAAGAGGTTGGAAGAGGTGACCTATCCCATGCCAAGCCACATCACTCCTAGGTGATATAGCTGGAATCGAAATATGTTGACTGCATCCATCACAGGCCTTTAGAGAGAATGAGGGGAAGCAGTCTGGTCCTTCTCTGTTGTCTAGCAATTTTCTCTAAATGGAAACATTCCATCCTAAGGGAGTCTCCTTACTGCACAGGGACTTCTGGGTTGAATCATTCCCTTCATTAAGGAGTGAGGAGGTCATGAAACTCAGGATGTAAACAGCCTACAAGTGTCCAGAAGTTCCTGACAAAAAAAAGAAACAAGCTGCCTAGAGGCACCTCCCCAAGGTTAGAGAAGCAGCAGTAAACAACTGATGGAGAGAGGAGACTCTCCAGCGAGCACAGTACATGGGGGATTTCTAGTCTATCTAGCTTCCTATAAGTTATACAGAGAGCTCAACATTCATGAGTCATCCCTTAGACTGGGGTAAGATTTTTGGTGAGTCACCTGCCTTTGAATCATCTCTACTCTCATAATACCTCCTCACCCGGATCCCTATAAGTACCCCAAATAAACTCATGAGTTCACCAAGCCAGAATTAAGAATGATTGATAAGTTGGTCTGTCATTGGTTCCTAGCTGGAGTAAGTAGACATTTGTGTCATGTCTCCCTAGGAAATGCATCTCATAGCATTCTCCAAGAAATCTGCATTTTAATCACTCTACCTTGTCTCCTGCCTCAGCAACAAAACCCTTCCAGATGGGATTAGGGATCCTAAAATAGATAATTATCTTGCATTCTCCACGGTAGCTCAATGTGATCTTAAGATCTTTCTAAGGGGAAGGAAGGCTGAGGGAGAATGAAAGATGATAGGAGAAGCTAAAGTGACAGCATCTGAGATGGAGAAAGAACCACAAATGGGTAAACAACTTCCAGAAGCTAGAGACTACTAAATGCACTATTTCCTAAAGGGAAGTCTGCTGCACCAGGAACAGCAGAGGTCAGGTTGGTAAAGACACGATTCAACCTCAGCTCTATAAACATTCTCTTGGAGTGAAGGGAGACCATCTTGAACACCATTAGAAGCTTAATAGCATTCCTGACTTCTTCTACCTTACCATCTATCCAGAGGACAGCTTTCCCAATCAAAACTATATCCAGGAATGGGGATCTCTCACACTTCAGTGGGTGAAGTACATGCTCCATAACTATGAGGACCTGCATTTGAATCTCCTGCACCTATATAGAAGCTGGGTGTGGTGGTATGTCCCTGAAACTGTAGGGCTGGCTTGGCAGAGGTAGACAGTAACTGGGGCTTGCCAGACAGTCAGTTCACTGGAAAGAGTGAGCTCTAAGTTTAGTGAGAGTCACTGTCAAAAAGTAAGCAGAAAGCAAATAAAGCAATAGAGGAAACTACCTAGAGTCAGCCTCTGACCTCTACATGCACATGCATAGGTCAGTGCACACACACACACACACACACACACACACACACACACACACATAGCAAGCACAGTATCTTTAGGCATTATCAAGTACAAGCAAAATCACCAATACTGGTTGAAAATCTCTGAAACAGAGAAAGAAGATGGAACTATTAAAGAAAGATTTATTTCTTAATTTGCTTCTGTAATTATTAATGGATCCCTGACTATGAGCTGAGCTCCATGTAACTGCCAAGAGTTCATAGACACAGAAAGAGCTGGCTTGTCCCTGAAGGGCTCAATTCTTTCAGCACAACTTGCAATTTCCTATAAACCCAACGGATGCAGTAACCCCACTTATTTTTAACTTGGTAAAGGATAACAACATAAAGAAAAGTTTCTGGAGATTAGAGTATGGTTATATAAACTCACTTGATTTTTATGCATATACTGTTATTTCAAATTATTTCAAAATAAAGTCCCATTTCCACAAGCCAGAGGCTATTTTCCCATAATTTTCTTCCAGCCTTGTTTATTCTGTATTTTTTATGAGTTTCTGTGTTATTACCGAGTTTTCAACAATCATTAGGTAGTGCCTGAGACATAATTGAATGCAATTTTATTACCCCAGTGAACAGACATAAATATTTAATCTTTCAGTTCCACATGGCGATGACTATTTGGGGGGCTTATAGACTGTTTTAGGGGTTGCCCATTGAGTGGGCACCCTTACAGGCTGACAGTGACATTTTGTCTACTACATTTATACTGCATGCTATCCTCAGATGAACACTAAAAATAATAATGGGGCCAGTGAGATGGTGGTGTGCCACCAAGCCCAACAAGCTGAATTTGATTCCTAGAATCCACATGGTGGAAAGAGAACTGATTCATATAAATTGTCCTCTGACCATCACACATATGCCTGGCACGCCTCCTAATAAATAAATAAATAAATAAATAAATAAATGAATGAATAAATAACTAATGTGCTTAAATGAAAACAGATGAAGACTTTAGGCATAGTGGCATATGCCTGTAATCCTAACACTAGGGAAGTGAAGAAAGGAAAACTATAAGTTCAAGGACAAATAGGCAATCCAGTTCCAGCACTGGAAACAAACAGAAACCATACACGATGGAGTGGCAACTGGAACTTCTCTACTTCAGATTCTATGGTTTTCTGAAAAGAGGAAAGCATAGGATACATTCCAGAATGTTCCAAAGGGAGCCTGCAGCTCATCTCCTAAAAGAGGTCACTTGGAGAGACTAGAGAAGTGGCTCACCAGGTAAGAGTGCTTGCTGCTTTTGTGTAGGATCAGGGTCTAGTTGTCAGCATCCCCACTGGACAACTCACCTGTAACTCTAGCTCTGATACCCTCTTCTGGCCTCTGAGGGCATCTGAACTCACATGCACACACCCACACACAGATACATACACATAGTTTAAAAATAATGAAATATGTAAAAAATAGGCTTAGATTGGAAACATAAGAAGGAAGTTGCAGGCACTTCAGAAAAGACATGGGGACACTGGCCTCACTTCCAGGGAATAAAAGAGACCTAAGATTGAGCATACAGCCTCCAGCTCTTAATCGCATAATGCCAAAGTAGCTTGATTCCTAGGTACAGGCTGGATCTGCCTGTCAGTTGAAGATACTGTTTCCATTCGTGGAGTATAAATGTGCCTCGGGCACTTGTGAAATTCTTTCTAATGTGGGTGATTAGCCTGCTGTCTGCCTTTTCATCCTCTGGTTGGGATGGTGGGGTGAACACTGCAAAGGGAAAAATGTGAATAAATAGAAATTCAACATGCTAGCTGCATGCTTTGAAATGTTTGCATGCGGTGGGGGATCCAAAGCCAATGACTTCTTTCAAAACCATTACCAGCACATTTGGAAACTGGGAAACATGGTTAACCAACAACTGTTATTGAGCCCAAAAAAGTGGGTAGAAAAACAGGGTCTTAACACCTGGCTCAAGTTGCAAAACGCTAATGTTGCAGAAGAGTCGTATTGGATTTTTCTGTTTTAATAGTGTTGACTCCCGGGGAAGAAAGTTCCACCAAGTTTATTAAGTAATTCAATTTTCTACAACTTGAAGATATCCTCTAACTCCTTCACCATGCTAATAAGCACAACACCTCTGACAGACTGGCTGCCAGGGAGGCTCTGTCCCCACAGCTTCTGTTTATCCAGCAAATTGTAGCTTTGTTGTCGGAGGGAATTGCAAGCAGGGGAGTTTTCAAAAAGCTGTAATAAAGAGAAACTTCACCTATCACAGAACAAGAACATCATCCTTCTTTCCTCGTATTAGCCATGTTGGCTTTCTTCTCCTTGGGCTTTTTAGGTCACAACAGTGGCCCCCAGCCAGTGAGCTCCCTTTGCTTCCAGGTACACAGCACAGGGACCCCCAAGGAGAAAAATACCATCAAGGAGAATCCAGGGGGCCAAAGCAGCCGTTCTCTCATGCAAGGTGAACCTGTGAGATGGATGGGTTTCATAAACTCAGTACTACAGCCTCTAACAGAAAAGCTCTCCCACAGAAGTTACTGAGAATAATAGCCTATAATTCACAACCACATGAACACTGCAGGTAGTATGTCCAACAGATGAATAAACTCACATGTATGCCATACATACCTAGACACACAGGTAGTCTTCACTTTAAAAATGATACAAGTATGGCTTATTCTGCTACGTGGGGAGGTTGTAAATGAGAACACCCTAAGTCCTCAGACCCTCAAGCCCCCCCCCCAGTTCCAGATAGTCATGTTAAAGCTATGATGTAGCCATATGTGGTGTAGACCATGGGTATAGATGGTCTTTCTCCAAAGGGTCTCTACCAAACATTCCCCACTGGAGATTTGGTCTCCAAGCTCTTTCTGTCTGGCTGTCTGGCCATACTATCTTCTACAAGTAACGAGCTCTATCATCTCAAGACTTCCTGTTAGGAATGTAGCTTTCCTCGTCTCTTGTTGGACAGTGGCAACCCCACAAGTCTCACAGGCCTGACTTTTACCTCTTTACTTTTCGACTCTCCCTGTCCCTCATTACGACTTGCTCTATAAGCTTTATAGACAACCTTGAGCTGGATATGGTGACACACATCTGTAACCCAAGTGCTTGGGATGCTGAGGCAGGATGACTACAAATTTGAGGGCTGTCTGGGATGCAGGTAGTCTTCCAAACCCAATTTGGCTACAAAGCGAGACTTTGTCCCACCGACCCCTCCCTCCCCAGGCAAAAGGCATTCACTGATTTATGCCTTTGATACACCTGAAGACACAATAGAACGTCCTCAGAAGAGTTTACACAAGCTGATAGACTCCTCCTCTGTTTCAGTGAGAAGTCACGTGTGGTCCCTCTATGGGTCTCACAGGGAGCTCATTTCTTAGGAGTGATTCCTTCATGTCATGACTATATTCTGTAACACCTGCTGGAAGGTAAGATAGTAGATAATTTTAAGAAAAATGGCATGAAAGGGCAAGCTTCGGGGAACTTTTGAAATTTAACACAGGTTATATACCCCACGTTTCGTTGGAATGTGTACAGTCAATTTCACCACTGTTGTTTAATGAGCTTTTGCCTCTTCACCCTGGGCTGGAAGACCCTTGGTCTGCTCCTGATTCCACTGACCTTCCTGTTTGCTGAGGCTTCAGGCTCCAGCTGCAATGGCCTCTACACAGGATAGAAAGCCTCTAATCTTATTTTCTCCATATGGCTGTCTTCCTTCTATTTCAAAGACTCTCTTCTTTAACAAATGAGAGTCTCATCTATGATTTTTATTTATTATGGCTTTACAATTGATTCCTTTATGAAGTCTTTGAAGTTCTAGACCAGGATCCTCCAAGGCAGACTCTTACAAACTCCTATTTCTTCTGATAGGAGCATTCATGCCTAATTGAAATTATTCATTATTGATGGTGGTTTTTTATGCTAGCCATCCCTTCTTCTTATAAACTCCATGACAACACAGAGGATAAGTTATGTCATCAGTACTCATGCACGTGTCTTTAAGAAGTATTTACATATGTTTATATTGTGTGTGTACATGTGGGTGTGTTTATGCCCAATGTGGAGGTCAAAGGACAAGTTGATGGAATCATTTTTTTAACTCTACTATGTGGGTCTGAGAGGCAGGAATGACTTAATTCAGATCGTCAAGATTGGTGGCTGAGGCCTATCACCAACCCACATATAAGTTCTTTTATATTCCTGGATAAGTGGATAAGTAGGTAGGTAGTTGGGTAGGTAGATGAATGAACGGGTATATGAATGCATCAGGGAATGGATGAGTGGATGGGTAGATGGGTCAGTGGGCAGGTGCATGGACAGATAAAGGGATCCATGGGTAGGTGACTGAATTGTCTGTGAGTCGGTCCATTGGTGGGTAGGTAGATATATGGACCTGTGAATGGATGGCTGCGGGTAGGTAGACGGTTGACAGAATGATGGGTGAATGGATGGACAGAGGGAAACCAAAAAAATAAAGGTTGCTAATTCTAAAGTCTGTGTGCATGGTACTCATTTTTGCTGTGAGTCAAGGGGATGTTTTAAATCCTGGTTTCCATTCAGACAAACCCAGGGGGCCCTTCCTATATGTCCATGAAGCCTATCCTAACAACTGCACCATTTTGTTTCTTTAACCTGAACTCTCCAACAGTTTCTCCACCAAATGCATATTCACTTACAGTAGTCTGCCACTGTTGTCCTGAGGGTGTAAGGGAAGAGTCAGAAACAGAAAACCCAAGTCACATGGTAATGCCACAAACTGAGTTCCAGAAATCCAGGCATCAAGAATCACAGCAGGCCTGGCAATTAATATCCCACATCCTAAAACGCCACCTACCATGTTCCAGCACTCCAGGTTTCAAGCACGACACCTGATTTTATGTAGACAGATATATGACTACACTGTGTGTGCAACTTCATATTTCCAGATGTCAGGTAAAGTATAACCTTAAGCATATTCTGAATAATTCATCCAAGCAAAGGTCTGATAAACAGATGTCTCTAATGCAATAGTTCTGAAGGTGCCATTTTTTCTGACATGAACAACACAAAAAAAATCCCTGCTTAAAAGCCAGATGGTGAATAAACCCCAGTTCATCACTTAGGCTCACATGGGGAACTCAAGCACATTTTTCATCAATTCCCACTTTATATTTAACACAGTAAATATAACAGTGAAGTATTATGCCTCTTCCTTCTCAATCTATCTCATCTGCAAGCGCTAATCTCCGCTGGGTCTGAAGCAATATTTACTCCACATAAGCAAATGAGCTTCCATGTAACAAATTATCTCTTTGCAGAAACAACAGAAAATTCTGTATGCTCAACTCTTTTAGTTTATTGAGGACTGCCAGAAACAGATTTTGCAGAAATGTCCATTTCCTCCCCTTCAGCCTCTCATGGCATAAATGAGGATCCACACATCTCACTGCATAAATAAAAGCCTTCTCTGAGTCTACAGAGGATAAAACAAACCTGTTGTCACTCTGGGCTGAGAATTACAATTTAAGGATGAGTCTCAGAGTCAGGTTCATTGCAGACATTGTTTGATCCTCTAGGTATTGCTTTTGTGACATTTGTGATTTCAATATGGGTATTCTGGTTAGTCTCTTAGGCTTGTGCCCTTGGCACAGTATTTCTTGGACAATTTTGAATTTATACTGATGCTCCAATGCATCCAGAGAGAGGGAAAGATTTGACCAGAGGAACTTAAGAAAGAATTGTAGCTTCACTGGATTGATTTCTGATAATTTCTTCTTGTTTTCTTCTTATCGACTTATCTCCCTTGTGTTCATGTGACTTAGAACCTCTGTTAGGCACCAGGATGGAGAAATAAATGGTACAGTCTCATGGTGAACACAAAATCTGTCTTAGGAAATCTACATCTAAGGCTGGGTACAACTCATAGATACCCAGTAGCCATACTAGGACAGCAGCCATCAGCTGTCCCTAATGCCAATGGAGCTCTGGTCCTAATGAATTTGGTGCATTAAGCAAACGCTGCCACCACATCAGAAGACATGCTCAGTTTACAGCATTTTACAAGTCACATGCTAAAAAGAGAGACAGGTGAACTTCTTACAAAATCCTTAGTGGAAAAAAATAAGGAAGGAAAGCATTGTTTGACTTCTGAGTTTCAGAGGGTTTAGTTAAGTGTGGTGGGGACATCAGGGGAGGGAGACACAGGTCCAGTTCCATTCTTACTGGTGGTGGTATGAGGTGGGACTACACCCTCAAATTCCTGCTCTTTCAGGCAGGCTCCAAACAATTCAACCATTTGGGGGAAAAGATGTTCAACACACGAGCCTGTGACAGATATTTCAGGTTCAAAGTATAAGAGCAGGCAAGGAACAATCTTACCATGCAATGAATTGCGTGGTAAACTGGGGAGGAAAAGCAGAATATCTCATAAGAAAGTAGAAGAGGGTTCCAAATACACACAACACTCAGGAAAAGCATCCTACAGGAGAGGTACGGATTCTGAGACCCAAGGGACAAGCACTGAACCGAACCAGAAGAGAACCAAAGGCTCAAAGATGCATCGGGACAGCAGCAGATAAGTTCAGACACAGAGAGAGGCAAGAACACTCGAGCCGGCATCAGTAGAGGGATTGCTCTGAGTAGCGAACGTGAACATATTTTTCCTTTTCAATGGAACCATGAATAGAAGGAGGACTTCGGGTCTATGGAAACATCCATTGACTGTTTATAGTAGTTCAGATGGGAAATTATAATGATTTAGTCTAAAGGAGCTGGTAAAAGAAACACACTAAGTGTGGCCGGAGAGATGACTCAGCATACAAGAGCATTGACTGTTTCTACAGAAGACCCAAATTCAAATTCTAGCACCCATATGGGGGCCAACAATCTTTCATAACTCCAGTTTCAGGGAATCTGACGCCCTCTTCTGGTCTCTGTGGGTATTGGAAAGCATAGGTGCACTTACATACATGAAGGCATAACACTCACACACATAAAATAAATAAAAAGATTTTTTTTAGAACATACCAAGCATTTGCTTTGCTTAGTGTGCTAATTTGTGCTATATGTGTGTGTGTGCACGCACAAGTGTGGACAACCATATGTGGCAGCTGGAGGCAGATGCTTCTGTCTTTCCTGATCACTCTCCACCTTATTTTTTGAGACAGTGCCTCCCACTCAACCAGGAGCCCACTGATTTGGTTTGACTGGCCGGTCAGTGAGCTTTGCAAAACTGCCTGTCATCACCTGCCCTCTCTCAGTTCTGTCATCACATATACTTGCTGCCATGCCTGAATTTTACACGAATTCTGGGGATCCAAACTGAGGTCCTCGCACTTACAAAGCAAGCACTTTATCTGCTGAGCCATCCCTCCAGGACCTGAGTCTATATTTCTGATGAGGTCTTGAACCACTAAACAGAGCAAGTGAATTATTCACTGATATGTTACAATCACACAGACTGTATAACAACAGCAGTGTCAGTGAGACAATCAAAGGTAACACACACACACACACACACATGTTCTCTGTGCCAGGAACTACTCTAATCATTTTGTGGAAAAAAAAATTCAATGAATACTCCCAACTGCCCTTTGAAAATAGATATTATTAAGATTCCCGTTTTATACAGAAGGCAACTACACAGAAAACTGAAGTACTCTTGCCCAAGATCACAGATTTATTATGACTGAAAGTCAGGAGTAAGAACACAAGAAAAAATAACCTCTCTCATTATTTGAATGATCATTAGAATTACTCACTTATGAAATCCTAGTGCCTGCCTTTGGTTTCACACTGCAGTGAAGGGTACATGAGTTTTGTTTATATTGATATGATGTAACATATTAATATAAAAGTTCAAGGGACTAAAAGGCCTTTAGTACAAGTACAGCACAAAATGAAACAATCAGGTTTAATTAAGCACTCATGTGTGGGGAACATAGGAGAAAAATGTCCATGTAAAACTTAATAACATAAGGGTACTTTTGTTCAACCTATTTTTTAGATGGGGTATCTGTGACTCATGGTAACCCATATCTCTGTCAAAGATTTCACAACTAGTAAGAGAAATATCTGGGATTCACCCAGTTCTGAATACAAATTCTTGTCGTTGTATGCAAGTGTCAAAATCAGTGGCCCTGACCTGCTGACTAATGACCCGGAAATTTAGATTGAAGACTGGAAAGCTGCAATGTATTCATTCTTGGTGAGAATTCTGAGCCCAGAGAGATTCAATACAGGGTATAAGAGACAGTGTTAGTTGCAGAGTAGAGAGTGGGGTACAAGGAGGCCCACAAACCCGTCCATATGGGCATGCACATACTGTCACCTCAGCAAGCCTTCAGAAAGCTTCGACTATTTTTTAACAGTATTTCTCTTTCTGTTACTTATGTTGATATGAGCGATTTATATCCTGTGTGACTATGATGGCAGAGTGGGCTGTGTTTCCTTTGTGTCTCTACTTTGATTTTCAGTTTGTTGCAATAAATCTTTAATACAGATTGAATTATGAGTTTTAAATAATTGATGGAGCTGATTCTGAATGCTTCCTATCACAGTTCTGTAACAAGCTGTAATGCTGACGACTGAGATGTGCTCAATACCACATGTCCAGGCTTTACTTCCCAGGCTTCTCCTGATGCTCCCATGTCTTCTCACAAGTGACACTCAGAAAGGCAGCAGGGAAACTGATGACTGATGGCACATGTGTATGGTCACTAATCCCTGCTAGATGTGCAGCCTGGCACCAAAGTAGTGACCACAGGTTCAATTCTAAAATAAGCTCTAAGAATTCCTGAGGTGTTGGTCACAACCTTAGTGATTAGATAGAATTTGGTAGCTCAGATGTGCGTCTTGAGCATGGCATAAGATTTATTTTTAATTCATCTTTGAACTAGCTGTCAAGTACACAACACCATACAAACAGTGGGAGAAAAAAGTTAGCAAGCCAACCTTTCCATGTTTAGCAGGGTTATAGTTACAAACAAAAAGAAACAAAAATCAGTATATTACCTGCATAAGATTGAGTCCTTCAATAGTCTACCAGGTAGGAGGGGAGGGCTTATAAGGCTCCTTTCTTTGGATTGATAGGCGCTTTAAGGGATGCTACTAAAGGCAGAGACATTTTCTTCAGTGGTATAGCCACTAGACATCAGTCCATGTTCTTGTAAGTAACCCTAGTTAAACTAATCGGTTCACACACAAAGAAAGAACTTTTGCTTTGTAAGATTCAGCAATATTTATAAAAGGAAAATTAGTTACAATGTTAAGAAAATGTATATTCTTTTTTTTTCAACAGAATAATCATCCTTATTTGAATGGAAGACCATGTTTCATTTACTGCTTCCAAACAAAAAGAAGACTTCTTGAAATAAATCTAAATTCAACTCTGTTGATGCTGTCATGTATTACTTTTTATTTCTAAAATGTTTTCATTGAATTTTTGTGAATTTCATACAGTATATTTTGATCATACTCAGGTCCTATCTGTGTCCCCTTATTGTCCCCCACCCAATTTCATGTACTCTATTATAAATAAATAGATATTCTTGTTTTTTATTTTTGTGGACATCATATGAATATAGCTTTTCCATCATTTCCATCTCTTTCAATTCACCTCCAAGTTCTCCTATGTCCCCCACACTCAATTTCTTGTCCTCTTTGATAAATAAATATTTTATATAGATTAGATATAGATAAATACAGATATAAATATAGATATAGATATGTCACACTGCACTGGGTCCTGAGTCTATTTATTGCTGCTCATGTATATCTGTATTTAGGAATGCCCACTTGGAATTAGATAATGTCTCAAGGAACTATTCCCTGGAGAAAACTGATTCTCCCTCCCTTGATTGCCTGCAGCTCTTCACCCTCAGTTAAGGACTATTGAGTCAAATTCATGTCTCCAAATGCTCTTCAGTATAGATCCATCCAGTGGAACATGGTTAACCCACCAATAAAAATACCCTTAAAGAAGACGGACTCTCCCCTTCCCAGAAGTTACTGGTTGCCAATAGTTCCTCAGCTAGCATTGGGGTTTCTTCTCCACCGTCCCTGCTTCTAAGCTAGAATTGTTTTCTGTCTTTAGCTCATGGGGATCTTGTGTATGTTGTCATCATTATGGTGAGTTCACATGAGTAACTGCATAGCTATCTGGAAAAACTGGTTTCCTTGTAGTCATGCACCATCTCTGGCTCTTACAATATTTCAGCCTGCTCCTTAACCTCCTAGTTATTTCTGTCTCAGTCCTAAAAGATCACCACGGAGCAGACTTCTGAAGCCCTTCATTTTCTTAATGATAATTTGTAGCTTGTATTAGTTACTTTTCTTTTTGCTGTGATAAAATATCCGACAAGAGCAACTTAAAGGTGGAAGGGTTTATTTTGGCTCAAATTATAGGAGTTCATGACTGAAGGGTAGCCATGATAACAGGAGCAAGTCGCTCACAGTCAGGAAACAGAAAGATGAATGCTGGTGCTCAGCTTGGTTTCTCCACTTTGTCCAGTCTAGAATTCCAGCCCTGGGATGGTGCCACCCACATGCAACGTGAAACCCTCTCAGAGTCATGCCTAGAGCTTTGTCTCTTATGTGATTCTATGTCCTGTTAAGCTGACAATGAAGATTAACCATAATGAATACCATTTGCTAGGGCAATAATGGTTCACCAGACCTATTCCTATCCCAGTGACATTGACCACACACACATGGTCTCATTATTTGTGGGTGCTATGTTTTGTGCCTCAGAAATGCCAATTCAACATTACAAAGGAGAGGTGAGACACTATTGTAATATTCACTTCAAAGATTAGGACATTGATTCCAGGATTCTTGAGCCAACAACCAAAAGTCACACATTCAGGAGGGGCAGTGCTAAGTTTTTAACACTTGGGAAGGCTCAGGAACCCTTGCTGTTAAAACCCTCTTAGAGTGGTTCTCAACAGTCTTCTCTTTCTCTGAAATGAAGAATCATCCTGTGTGTTCTAATAAGTCTCTCTTAATCTTCAATGACATCACCAATTTCCCCCTTTTCTTTTTCTCCTTTCCACAAAGCGTGATATTGCCCAGGATCTATGAGTCGACTCCACCTTTCTTCTCCCCACTCTCCCTTCTTACCTTCCTTCCCCTTTTATCTGCTTTCTTTTAAAGTGTATGAGCATGGATTATTTCTCTTACCAGTGACTAAGGGATTGTAGACTTAGGAACACCTAGGATATATATATATATATATATATATATATATGTATATATATATATATATATGGAAAATCTGCTAATTTTATCACTTTCTAGGAATCAAAGAACAAGGTTGAACCCCAAAATTGTGTGTATATATATATATATATTTATACACACACAGATTATATATATAATATGTAATATATGTAATTGTGTTTGTTTGAATGACCTTTCTCTGGACTGAACATCTATGAGTTTAAGACTAGCAGAATTTTGTTTTCATTATATTATTTTTGTTATTTGTGAAATTTTCTACAACCAGCATTTTAAGCTGGTGCAAGTACTGAAATAGACTGATGCTGGTAAATGATGATTCTCAAAACTTCTGTTAGTTCCAGAGGTTGTATATTGAAATTTCTACAAAGAAAACACTTGGAAATACTCAGGCATTTAATTTTAGCTGAGTGAGCCGCATGTTACTTATGAAACTTCTATTTTGAGCACTACAGAAGAGAATTAAACCTGACACTTTTTATTCTGGTCTAGCACCTTCACTGATAAACAAAATAAAATTACCAACACATAGGGAAAGTGGTTTTCTAGAATATCCAGGGGATGGGGTTAAAAACTACCTTGATACAATCTGGTAGCAGCTACCTGCTGCAAAAACTTAATTCATAAATATTTCAACGAGTCTGAAGAATTAGCACAAAGGTTGATTAAACAGAACTCAGGAGCAGGTAGCCTACTCCTGTAGTCTCTGCACTTTGGGAAGCTGAGGCAGGAAGAACACAGGTAGCAGGATCATTTGAGCTGCACATGGAGATCAAAGTCATCCTGGACTACATAGAAAGACAATGTCTCAAGTAATAGTAACAAAATGACACTCAAATCCTGCATGTGGCCACTGCTTCCAGAAATACTTCTTGTTTGGGGGTATGCTTTGGATAGTCAGAGGGGTGTGGTGGGAAGCATTGGCCGGACTGAAATCTCCAGTGAATGGGTGACTGTGGCACAGACTAGGATGGAGTCCTTAGAGCTGAGGAAGAACTGGCCCTTGTACTGGCGTAAAAGAGATCCTTTCTTCATTCCACAGCAAGACTGCTTCACAAAGACACCCAGGACACAGGGCCATGAGGAGAGACCAGGGGGAGGGTTGATCAAACAGCCTAGTAGCAACAAGGATTCAGAAAACTGTTCTTCACAGTTCAATGTGGTCTGGTCTGTGATAATAATGGAGAAACGGGAAATGAGAGGATGATTTTGAATCAAGGAAGGGGGAAGGGTATACATAAGATTGAGAGGAAATATATTCAACTAGATGGTAACTTCTAACTTTCTATCAATCATTTGCATATACATTTCTATGTATCCATCTATCCACCTACCTATCTATCCATCAAGCCATCTATCCATCCATCTATATATCCATGAATCCATCCATCTACCCACCTACACATCCCTCTACCCTCTTACTGATCCATCCATTTATCTATCTATCCATTTCTCCATTCATCCATTAATCTACTTGTCCACAAATCTATCCATTAACCCACCCACTTACTCATCTATCCATCTACCCATCCTACATATCCACCACTCACTCACTGACCCATTGGCCTATCCATCATTCCATCAATCTGTCCATCCATCCATCCATCCATCCATCCAAACATTATATCAAACAAGAAGAACCCTATGTAGGTCTATGTTGTCATAATGTTTCAGGATAACATAGACTTAGCTCAGCTCATCTTTCTGTGCTTTCACAGCTGATCATATTTTTAGGTGATCTGGATTATTTTGTCATGTAGGATCTTTCTTATTCTACATCCAATAATCTTCAAAGATGAAAGCATTGCCAATCTGTGTTTTGAGAGGAGCTGACTGGATTCTACCATCCATCATCTGCATCCACTGAAGGTGAAAATGGTACCTACAGAGGATGAAAGACAATGGCCATAGAATGTGAGCACCTGAATTGATCTGGGGGGTCAAGATGAGGGATGCAACTGTGGATGAACTTGCTTAAGTGAGAGATTCTGTAGCTCTTGGTCAAACTGGGAACTGGCCTCAACAAAGGTAGTGTGACTGAGGGACAGAGATTGTAAGTACACAGACAGAAAAGCAGAGAGAAATCAGATGGGTAAGTAGGACATAACACACAGCAGCAGGGTGGAAATTAGGAGAGAGCTGGACGAATAAGGGCAGGTCAGAGACAGACACTAAGGGAGAGTGTGCATTTCTGACTAAATCAAGCCCTCCAATGAACATTCAACTTCACTTTCAGTATGGGAGCTTCAATACAATGCCCATAATAGGCTTGAAGACAATCTGCCCTTAATAGAAGGCCATGACTTTTGAATGAAATCATCAGTGAAGGTTAAGAATGTCTTCATCACTATTCAGAGGGTGGTGGTAAAGAGGGTGTTTGCTTTAAAGAAAACTAAAGGCATCTGGGGAGATGTCTCATTCAGTAAGGTGCTTGTCACTCGAGTGTAAAGAGGTAAATTTGGTCCCTAGAACCCAGGTAAGAAAGCTGAACATGGTGGTGTGTGACTGTAATCCCAGTACTAGAAAGGTAGAGACAATCAAATGCCTGGAGCTCAACAGTCAGACTAGCTGAAATGGCAATTTCTAGGTCAGTGAAAGACCCTGCTGCAGAACACAAAGAAAAGTGCGACTGATGAACCACACCTGTGACTGCTCACTCACCTTCATAGACACATATACACATTTGCACATATGCATTCAAACACAGTTCACACATGTGTACTTGCACCCATGTATATAAAGCACAAACACACAAAAGAAGCAAAAGAAAGGTGATGTATGTCTTCCACCTGGCAAATTCACAGCAGCATGGTAGAAAATTTCAAATTGGAAACAAAAATTCCTGTTTTCCCCACTGCATCAGGAAGCAGAAATAAAATGCAAATGGTTAATGTGCCCAGCCGTGACTGCTTCTCAGAAAATCAACCTGCTGGGAAGGAAAGCAAGAAAGAATGAGCTGAGACTGTCTTAATTGTGGCACTGGACTTAATGTGCATGGATTAACTGTGATGGTATTGTACCCCAGGCTGGCTCAACTTTCACTCTATTTTGGGCAGCAGGAACTTGCTGAGATGCTAGAGAGAAGACAGATTGCACCTTCACGGAGCTCTGCCTTCCATGTTCAGATGAATAAAAGCAAATGTTAAGCATGTTCAAAGAAAACACTGCATTAACCATTTGTTAAGACCTGCAGAGATTAAACAAGGAGACTAACGCTGTGGGTTTCAGTGACTTGGAACAATGGAGTTGAGGAATGTTATGTTAGAAGTGCTGGAAAGATTAACTAGCACAGATAAAGAAGTAGAAGACTCATAAATAAAGCAATGTTGGGAGCTTATGGCTGATTCTTTCTCTCTGTCTTTCTCTTTGTTTCTGTCTCTCTGTCTGTCTCTCTGTCTCTCTCTCTCTCTTTGGTAATACCTGAAGTAGATAGGACAAAGGAGTGTTTCAGGAAGACCTGTACTAAGGTACTGTAGCTTAGATCGATAGGCAATGTGATTAACTACTCTAAGTTTGCATTCCCTCCTTAGAGGCAGCATCATCCCCGACTCTGAGCTGCTTTAAGCAGTAGCTGTTACCAAGTATGCAGCCGAGACTCCGGTTCATATTCTATAATTTGTGGCAGCAACAAATGTTGTCAACGTCATTACTGTTAATAATGAAATGGATATATTGGCACCTGTAAAAAAAAAAAAGGATGTGTCAGCATGCTTTAATTGAAAGTATCTAATGAATGAATAGGTGCTGGACCAACTCCTGGCACCAAAGCATAGACACTAAGTGTCATCAGAACCGTGAAGTAGGCACAGTGCTATTTTCTAAAAACCCATCGCTGCCAACTGTCAGAAGCACAAATAGCCAGAGGCATTCCAGCAAATTCCAGTCAATATGTAAACAAAGTCATAGCCAAGCAAGAGCCTTCTGGACTTTTCTTGACTTCATATCCCCTGACTCACACTTCCTATATAGAAAATAAGTGTTCTTTACACACACAAGAATGGTTTCATTATCTTTCTGAATAGAACAAGAAGTGAATAAAAGGTTGAAAAAACCTACATTAAAGTAAATCAGAAGGTAACATCAATGTGTGCATATATGTATGTATGTATGCATGTGTGTGTATACACATATATGTATATGTATGTATTGGATAGTTTTTGTTGTCAACTTGACACACTTGGGTAGAGGAAGCCTCAACAGGGGAATTTCCTCCATTGGACTGGCATGAGATCATGTATGTGACATATTTTCTTGATTTTTGAGTGATATGCTAGGGCCCAGCCCACTGTGGGTGGTGCCATCCCTGGGCACTTGGTGTATGTATAAGAAAGCAGGTTGTCACTGGCCAGGGAAATGAGTCAGTAAACAGTGTTCCTCCCTGGCCTGTGCTTGAGTTCCTGCCTCCAGGTTCCTGCCCTGAGTTCCTGCCTTGGCTTCCCTTGATGATGGACTGTGCTTGTAAGCTGAATAAACCCTTTCCTCTCCAAGTTGGTTTTTATCAGAGTGTTTTGTAACAGCAATTTAAAGTAAGCAAGAACAGCATGCACTATTCCCTCTTCTTATTTACTTAAAATAAGCTGCTAATATAGAAAGCACACTTTGCAAATATGTCGCCATCAAAATGGAGGAAAACTCAGATGGGAAAGAGTTTCCTGTAATCATCAGTATTGTATGTTTTTGATCATGAACCAGTACTGTATAATTCCCATATCTGTCTATCTCTCTGCCACCATCTCCACCTATCCATAAGTTATTGTGGTTTTCAACCAACTTTGTAGGGAACATAAAGGTTCATAGTA